>SJYT01015501.1:311582-453005 GCA_006410635.1 Cephalophus harveyi | reverse complement strand
CCCCAGGCCCCCTTCCCCTAAGATTTTTCTGACCACAGCTTACAAGGCTATTTGAAATTTACCCCCAATTTCTCTCTCCAACTTCATTTCCCCAAACTTACTTCTCACCTTGTTCCAGCCACACCTACTTTTGCACAATTTCCTGAGTCCTCCCATGGGTCTGGCTCTGTCTGCATCTAGGTGAGTGACCTTGAACATGGTGGGACTTAGCAGTGGCTCAGATTGTAAAACGGAGAAGGCAATGGCACCCCACTCCAGTACTCTTGCCTGGAAACTCCCATGGATGGAGGAGCCTGGTGGGCTGCAGTCCATGGGGTCGCTGAGTCAGACACGACTGAGTGACTTCACTTTCACTTTTCACTTTCATGCATTGGAGAAGGAAATGGCAACCCACTCCAGTGTTCTTGCCTGGAGAATCCCAGGGGTGGCGGAGCCCAACGGGCTGCCGTCTGTGGGGTCGCACAGAGTCGGATACGACTGAAGCAACTTAACAGCAGATGGTAAAAATTTCACTTTCATGCACTGGAGAAGGAAATGGCAACCCACTCCAGTGTTCTTGCCTGGAGAATCCCAGGGACAGAGGAGCCTGGTGGGAGGCCATCTCTGGGGTCGCACAGAGTTGGACACGACTGAAGCGACTTAGCAGCAGCAGATGGTAAAGCATCTACCTGCAATGCAGGAGACCCGGGTTCGTTCCCTATGTCTGGAAGATCCCCTGGAGAAGGAAATGGCAACCCACTCCAGTACTCTTGCCTGGAAAATTCCATGGACAGAGGAGCCTAGTCAGCTACAGTCCATGGTATTGCAAAGAGTCTGACACGACTGAGCAACTTCACTTCACTAATAGGATAAAGCTGAGAATGGGTGGAGCTGGGGAGAATTTGATCAACAAAATCTGTGTCTCGAAGAGGCATTTAATGAAGGAGGCGCTGATATGATAGCCAAGCATCCGAGATGGTGGTTGGGACATGGCAGCAGGGACTATATGGGGCCTTGATTCTGCCTCAGATTAAAGGGAACAGAGGAGGCACCCCAGGAAGGAGCAGACAAACCTCCCATGTGAAGTCAAGGCCCAGCCAAGTCGGGTAGCATTCAGTATAGGCATCCAGGGCCAGTGCAGTTCTGAGAGCAAGATCACAAAGGACACATGCCTTGGCCAGTGGAGACTGAGGGAAGACTGGAAGAGCTCAGTGGACACGGACTTGGGGCACTGGACTTGGGTCCGCAAGACTAATTTCAGATCACACTGACCTGGGATCATTAAGCTACTCTACAAATAACAGCAGTGTCATATCATACACATTTACTCAAGAATTCAATTCTCCAGGCACAGCAAGCACACACAAAGCAAAGGGCAAAACGGCATAATGATTCCATCCCCAAATGGCAGTCAGCAAGTGCCCAGCCTGGAGGATGACCTGGGGGGCAAGAATCTAAACACAGTCGGTTACTTCACTTGGAGCTTAACTGAAAAGACACAATCTGTTCCAGCAATGGGGAGGCAAAGCTGCCTAAACATTTGACCAGAGAGAACTTACCGGTGGCAAACAAGCTCATGAAAAGATGGTCAATATCATTAGCCATCAGGGAAATGCACATTTAAACCACTACACACCTATAGGAATGGCTATAGTTTTATAAGTTTTATAACACCACTTGCTGGGAAAGGTGTAAGAAGCTGGAGCATCAAAAATGGCTGGTGGGAATGTGAAATGGTACAGCCACTCCAAATGAGTTGGGCAGTTTCTTATACAATGAAACAGGAAATTAACCATAGGACCCACCAATCAGACTCAATCATTTATCCCTGAGAAATAAAGCCTCTACTCCTAAAAATGTACATGACTGTCCACAGCTTTATTCATCATAGCCCAAACTGTAAACAAACTACAAAAGGATGTAATTTGGGTGTATCCATATCATGGAATACTTCTAAGCAATAAAAAAGGAATAACCTATTGATACACACTCCAACTTGAATGGATCTCCAGAGAATTATGCTGAAAAACAACCACCACTGAAAAATCTAATCTCAAATGGCTATATGCTATACGTGTATGCAAATGATTTCACTTCTTAAATAACCTTGAACTATCAAAAGTATAGAACTGGAGGGCAGATTGGTGGTTGCCAGAGGTCAGGATGGGAAGTAGCTATCAAGGAGCAGAGAACAGGCAGACTCGTGGTGATCAAGAGTTCTGTATCTCGATGCTGGTGGTGGGATTTTATGAATCTACACATGGGAAAAAATTGTGCTTACTGTTTCTACATGCACACGCAACTGTTGAAATCTGAATGAGCTCTGTGGACTGCAGCACTATCAGTTTCCTGGTTTTGATATTATAGGACAATTTGATTGTGTACTACAGTTATCTAAGATGTTACCATCCTGGGAAACTGGCTGGAGAGCACACAGGACCTTCCTGTATATTTGCGGGGGGGGCAACTTCCTGAGAATCTATCAGTTCAGTTCAGTCGCTCAGTCATGTCCAACTCTTTGCGACCCCATGAATCGCAGCACGCCAGGCCTCCCTGTCCATCACCAACTCCCAGAGTTCACTCAGACTCACGTCCATCGAGTCAGTGATGCCATCCAGCCATCTCATCCTCTGTCGTCCCCTTCTCCTCCTGCCCCCAATCCCTCCCAGCATCAGAGCCTTTTCCAATGAGTCAACTCTTCGCAGGAGGTGGCCAAAGTACTGGAGTTTCAGCTTTAGCATCATTCCTTCCAAAGAACACCCAGGGCTGATCTCCTTTAGAATGGACTGGTTGGATCTCCTTGCAGTCCAAGGGACTCTCAAGAGTTTTATCCAACACCATTATTCCCAAATAAAAAGTTAAAAAAGAAACTGGTCAGGTATTGTATGAGAGGGGAGAAGGTGGGCACTCCCTTGACAAGAATGGAAGAGGCCTTTGGGCCTGACAACGCCCACATGGTTAAGGCATTGCTTCGTGGCATCTAACCTGCTTTTGTAGAGAACAGACTTGTGGGAGCAGTGAGGGAAAGTAGTGAGGGTTATGAATTGAGAGAGCAGCATTGCCATATGTATATATATATATATACACTACCAGTGTGAAATAGCTAGCTAGTGGGAAGCTGTGGTAGAATGCAGTGAGCTCAGCTAGGTGCTGTGATGACATAGAGGGCCGGGGTGGGGTGGTGGGAGAGAAGCTCAAGAGGGAGGGGATATATGTATACAGACGCTAGCTAACTCACATTGTACAGAAGAAACAAACGCAATATTGTGAAGCAATCACATTCCAATTTAAAAAATAAAAAAAAAAAAAAAAAACTAGTCAGGCTGAACAAAATAAAAGTCAGTGTTCCCATTTCCAACATACCACCTCCCTGGGGGACTCTCAAGAGTAATTGTCACTGTAGATGATTCCTTGCACATAAGATGCGACTATACTCTTGAAACTCAAAGCTCGCTCATGCTTGTAGCTTAGAACTACACTCATCCCTGGGGACCGAGCTTCCCCTGGGCATTGCTGCCATGTCTTCATGAATCCTGCTGGAAGGAGACCCCTCTCCCCATTCATTGATTGCATGAGACTTCTTCAGACAAGGTCACAGGCATATCCAATAATCCGAAATGATCTTTAACCAAACATATTTGGGATGCACTGGGCTAGACTGTGTTCTTAAGTGTCCTTTGAAACCTATGGATGGAAACAATAACTACCATCTGGGCCTGTGCGGTAAGTAGTTCACATCACTGTCTCACAAAACGTTCACAGCAACCCCATCTGATAGTTACTATTGCTGAACTCCATGTTTTCCACGTGAGGAAATTTAGGCACAGAGAGGCTGAATAACTTGCCCCAGATCACATAGCTGGTAGTTGGCAGAGCCAGGGTTTGAACCCTGGGAATCTGGCTCCAGAGCCTAAGCACTTAATCTCTCTTTCCCAGCTTGAGCTTGACACTATTCTCAATTCCATCCAAGGTTCTGGCTCCAGTAAACCTAGAAGGTACCAGATTTGGTAAAGTCAGGAAGCAGAGTTACTTTCAGCCACTGCCACATGAGAGCAATGCATTATATAGTGGAGCAGTTAGATCCCTGGACTTTGGAGGAAGTCATACCCAAGTTCCAGTCCCAACAGACCTCCACCACCACCACCACCACTTGGAGTGGGTTGCCATAGCCTTCTCCAGGGGATCTTCCCGACCCAGGGATCGAACCTGGGTCTTCCACATCACAGGCAGATGCTTTACCCTCTGAGCCACCAGGGAAGCCCCACACAAATCTCTTCGCATAGGGCAAAACAGAGTAACTGCTCAAAAAAGAGAAATGTCACTTTTCGAGGAAGAGACTTTGCTCTTTGGTGCTGGGGAGTAAGTAGGGAAGGGGCAGGTTTCCATGAGTGCTATTGTAGAAGAGAACAATTGCTGATCCTTGATGAAAAAACAAAGGCACCTCCTCAAGGATCCCGCAGTGTGAACGCCGTCCACACGCTTCATAGCCTGGAGGTGGTCTAACGACCGTGTCCCCTCTGAACAGAGTCAGCAACTGCTTTGGATGGGACCACCTGCAAAGATGGCAGGACTGCTAAGGTCACTTGATTCTTAAACCATTTGAGAAGCTACCAAGGTAGAGTTTAGGTGTGAAATTGATAAGTACATGCTCATCCGCTCGGTCGTGTCCCACTCTTTGCGACCCTATGGACTGTAGCCCACCAGGCTCCTCTGTCCATGGGATTTTCCAGGCAAGAACACTGGAGTGGGTTGCCACTTCCTGAACACATATCTACTGAATCTCCTGCATTGGCAGAAAGATCCTTTACCACTGAGCTGCGTAACCCACCCCCAAAATGTTTTTTTGAAGAATATTCTTAATATTCCTAAAAAATTTTTGTTCCGCTTCATAGAAAACTGGAGGAATTTTTTATCACCTGGAGGAAACTTTTTAAAAAAGAAAAATTTATTGGAGTCTAGTTGATTTGCAATGTTATGTTAGTTTTAGGTGTACAGCAAAGTGAATCAGTTATACATATATATATATATACACTCTTATTTTAGATTTTTTCCCATACCGTCCATTACAGAGTTTTGAGTAGAGCTGCCTGTGCTATATAGTAGGTTCTTATTAGTTATCTATTTTGTATATCATAGTGTGTCTATGTCAACCCCAATATTCCAATTTATCCCTCCTTCCCTCTTGTCCCCTGGCAACCATTAGTTTGTATCTATGACTTTACTTCTGTTTCATGACTAAGTTCACTTAGACCTTTTTTAAAGATTCTGCATATAAATGATATCATATTTACTTGTCTTTCTGTATTTGATTTACTTCATTCAGTATGACAGTCTCTAGATCCATCCATGTTGCTGCAAATAGAATTATTGTCTTCTTTCTTATAGCTGAGTAATGTTCCATTGTACACACACACCACGTCTTTATCCGTTCCTCTGTTGATGGACATTTAGGTTGCTTCCATGTCTTGGCTGTTGTAGATAATGCTGCAATGAACTCTGAGGAGCCTGAGTCTTCTTTTCTAATCGTGATTTCCTCTGGATATATGCCCAGGAGTGGGACTGCGGGATCGTATGGTAGTTCTATTTTCATTTTTTTAAAGACACCTCCATGCTGTTCTCCACAGGGGTTGTTGCAGTCTGCGTTCCACCAACAATGTAGGAGGGTCCCTTTTCCTCCACACCCTCTCAGCATTTATTGTTTATAGATTTTTGTGACCAGGCCATTCTGACTGGTGTGAGACAATACCTCATTGTAGTTTCGATTTGCATTTCTCTAATAATTAGTGATATTAAACAACTTTTCACTTTTTTTTTCCATCTCTATGTCTTCTTTGGAGAAATGTCTATTTAAGTCTGAAACTTTTATTTTTGCCGTCACCTTATTGACCTCATCTCCCGTGAACCTCTCTACTCCCACTTCCAGCCCTGGTTCTCTCTCTCCACATCATTCACTCTGGCTTCCGTACACCAAGTCCTCATCCACGCCAGGGCCTCTACATTTGCTTTTGACTCTCTTGGAACTCCTTTCATCCTGGTACCCACACAGCTCCTTCGTATTCTTTAGGTCCTTCTTCAACTGTCACCTTCAAAGTGAGGCCTTTCTTGGCTACCTTCTACACCATTGAGTACTAGGATTTTCAGCATTGAGTCCAAAAAAAAAACATTTAAAAATAACAGCTTTATTGAGCTATAATTCACCTACTGTAACCAAGATAACAATTTTAAGATTGATGTTAATCTTTACCTCATCTAGTTTTATGGATTATATTGAATGAATTCTAAAATACCTTCTTCCCCCCAGTTTTAACATCTCTGACATCAGGATGTATCTTACAACAATGGCATGTCAACGTTTAATTAGCAGCATTTTATTTTTTCTTTCATAACAATACATAAAATAACAGTATAGTGTATAACCAAAGATCTCTTTGCACTGATGAAATGTGGCATCTAAAATTTCTATCACCATTTACTCTAAAGAGCTCAAAGTACAGAGCTGGACTGTTGATAAAGATGTAAAGTACATTATTAAACTGCAATAAAAAGAGATTTCATTCGGAGTGAGATAGCATCACTGGAGTGGGGGCATTGATTCCACAGTTGCTTCTGAGTTCATCTGTGCTGGAGGGTGGGAAATGTTTTTGTTAATTTATGAGTCCTGCTCTTCTACTTAGAATCTTTTCCTTGTCTTCCCTCCCGTTTCTCTCTCTCTCTCTCTCTAATGCTTGCTGAGGGATTTCTTTTCTTTTGAGAATGTTAAAAACAATCATAATGAAAAACCTTCTCAGTGACTCATTCTTTGAAAACTGACATCAAGGTGAATGTCTAGTGGAAATTTGGGGCTTGCTGGGCTGCCACGGGCCGTTTGCATTTAAACAAGTGGTGACTTTGATTTAAGGATTTGACTTGATGGGTAATATATCCAAAGCAGGAGATGATGTATATACTGTTTCCATCAGAAATATCAAGTTCTGTGTATGATGTGTTTATTTCTCTGAGTGGTTATGTATTTAATAAATAATGTGTTTCAGTGGGTATTATTTTCATTTCAGTCTGTAATTCCTCCACAATATGTCTCAGTTTCGGGGGTGAATGACACTTCATAAATTATGAGCTGTTATTAGCTGCTTTCTCGTTGCATCTTAATTATTAGGCTGCAAAGAGAGGGCAGACTTTTATAAGCATTCATATTTTCTGTTTACAAGGCTTTTACTGACGTCTAATAAATTTAATTACCTCTAATAAGAAGAGGAAATAGAGTTCTATTTAGCAAATTCATAGCTTTGAAATGCATCTTGTAGCTTTATGAGCGTGGCAAGCTCCAGGAAGGTGAATGCCATTTAAGAAGCCGTGGCTGGGTTAAACTAACTGCAAAACTGTTAAATTATTTTTGTTTCCATTTTATTGCTTAACCTCCAGGGTAAACTTCAGGCTACCTGATAAAGGAGCCGCTCAGGAACTTTAAACTCTACATGCTTTGCCCCACAGGGCCAAAGCCGACTCTGGTATTAAAGGTACATTTTTCAAACATAATTTTAGATTTGGAAATTGATTGTGTCTTGACCTACTTATTTCCAAGAGCTGTTCATTCCCGACTCCTTTGTTTTGCTCGTATTATAAATCTATTGTTCTTTCAGGAGGACTCCCAGCTGGTATGGGGGTGGAGGGAGGGGAATCAATGCCGTGAAGACGGACTCATTCTGCCAACACTGCTATCATTTGAATCAAATCCACAATTAACCGGACTCAGGCTGCAGAAAAGACATGCCAAGATCTCTGATTAACTGCTTCCTACAGAGGGTGGGAGAAGAGTAGACGGCTGGTTTATAAAGATCATGTTTGAAGGAAGAGGGATCCTATAAAATATTTAACGACTTATTTTATAGGGCATCAGATAATTTAGACTTTTCTTTGGGTTGGATATCTTCCCAAATAACATTTTTAAGACATCTAGATTTTCGTTTATTGTAGCAAACAGACCCTTGGAAAAACCATACTACTTAGTGATGAATACTTTCTTTTCTTGGTCTTTCTTCAAAACCTAAACACAATCTAGAAGTTAATAGGAGGGGCTTGTGAATGAATAAGTGTCTTTTAAAGTGCCCTCACGCCTGGAGTCTCTCTCTCTCTCTATGGGACTTGGCCACGCTGCTCTGAAGCACTCCTAGGGGCTTGTCCTCAGCTCTTTCTTGGTCCCCACCTACACTCTCCATCCATCCATCAAGTCCGCAGCCTCAGAATCCTGTTTTTTCTCTGTTTGCCAACACCTTATTTCTGTTCCTTGTTATTTCCTCTGGGACAGTGACAGCAGCTTTCCCAGGGATCTTTCTTCCAGTTTGGGCCCTTTGAGTCTGTTATCCACAGCAATGGCCCAGAACCAGCTTTCTCTAAAAGAATAAACACATGTGACCCAGCCCTACAGTAGGGTTCCCAAACACTCCTCTAGTCTCATCTCCCATCTCTGTGCCTGACTCCTCTCCTCCCTGAGTCCTGCCAAGCCTCTGGTTCCAATCTAGTGGTGCTTCCTGTTTCCTCAACACAGCCAGTCCTTCCAGGGAGCTGAACAGACTCCACTGGGGCATTCACCAGAGAGGTGGAGATTGATGGCAATGGATTTAAGAATGGAGACAAAATGGACACTGTGAGAAAATCATTTTTGTTTCAAATAATCTATATTAGACAGGAAAAAGAAAGGATTAAGAAAGGGTATTTTTAACATATACTTTTGGCATACCAGTCACTTCAGTTTCTTTTTGTAAGAATTGCTTCTTCCTATCCTTTGTCAGGGGCTTCCGTGGTGGTTCATGCAGGAGACCCCAGTTTGATCCCTGGGTCGGGAAGATCCCCTGGAGGAGGGCATGGCTACCCACTCCAGTATTCTTGCCTGGAGAATCCCATAGACAGAGGAGCCTGGTGGGCTACAGTCCATGGGGTCGCAAAGAGTTGGACATGACTTAGCAGCTAACACTTTCACATCCTTTGTTATTAAAAAAAACAGGAAAAACAGTCCTTTTAAATTGATTCCTAGAAACTCTTTGTATGTTTTGAACATCATCACTCTCTTGTATGTGTCTCAAATATTGTCTCCTGGTCAATCATGTGTCTTTTAATGTTGATTATGGTATCTTTTATCACATATTGTATATTTCATCATATATGAACATTTGGATTTTTAATACATTCAAATCTGTTCATATCTTCCATTATCATCTTTTATTTCTGTCCTATGAGCACTCCCCATCACAAATTACTCTTCGTTTTCTGCTGGTGCTCTGTTTTCTGTTTAACTTCAGATCTTTATTTTACCTAACTTTTATTGTGGTGAATGACGTCAGCAAAAGTTCTGGCTCTGTGCCCTACCCTCAGTGTGTCCACTTTCCTTGTAACCAGTCAGTGGACAATCAACGATTCCTACACTGATTTGAAAATTCATCTTTTAAAAAATTCTAATTTTTAAAATGTGTGTATTTTTAATATATTTATTTCGCTGCACTAGATCTTAGTTGCAGCACGTGAGATCTTTTTTGTGGCATGCTGGGTCTTCGGTTGCTGTGGTGCCCAGACTCTGTTTGTGGCGCCTGGGCTCTGGAGTGTGCAGGCTCAGTAGTTGTGATGCCTGGCCTTAGTCGCTCTGCAGCATGTGAGATCTTAGTTCCCCGACCAGGGAACTTAACCACTGGACCACCAGGCAAGTCCCTCAACTCTAATTTTTAAAGGAGGATCATCTTGAGTATGTTTACACACATGAAACAAGGTCCTTTGGACATATTTTCACTCTGGCCCATGCTGCCATATCAGCCAGAGTCTCCGAATGAGGATGAGCAGAGCCCCCCGGGAACCCATGATGGAAGTGCAGCATGAGCGAGAAATGCAGGGAGTGGTTGTTACCAAGCATAACCTGACCTGTCACAGCTAGCGCATTCTGCTCTCATCTGAATTCTGGTCATAACTGTATTCCTAGAGGAAAGGGAAGACGCTTACTTTTCAGTTACTGAATTTCTTTTTTTTTTTTTTCCTTAAAAAGATATTTTTAATAGCAAAACATCTTGTACATAACTTAAAGTTTACCAGTTTAACCATTTTTAAGTATACATTTCTGTAGCGTTAAGTACATCCACACTGATGTACAACCATCATTACTATCTGTCTTCAGAACTTTAAAAAATTTTATTAATTTTTATTGGAGTATAGTTGCTTTATAATGTTGTGTTGGTTTCTGGTGTACAGCAAAGTGAATCAGTGATACATATACATATATACCCTCAGTTTTAGATTTCCTTCCTATTTATGTTGCCACAGATTGCTGAGTAGGGTACCTGTGCTAAACAGTAGGATCTCATTAGTTATCTATTTTATACATAGTAGTATACATATGTCAATCCCAATCCCCAATTTGCACCCCCCCCCCCACCTTGGAGAAGGCAATGGCACCCCACTCCAGTACTCTTGCCTGGAAAATCCCATGGACAGAAGAGCCTGGTGGGCTGCAGTCCATGGGGTTGCTAGAGTCGGACACGACTGAGAGACTTCACTTTGACTTTTCCTTTCATGCATTGGAGAAGGAAATGGCAACCCACTCCAGTACTCTTGCCTAGAGAATTCCAGGGACAGAGGAGCCTAGTGGGCTGCCATCTATGGGGTCGCACAGAGTCAGACATGACTGAAGTGACTTAGAAGCTTGGTAACCATAAGTTTATTCTCTACACCTGTGACTCTTTCTGCTTTGCTGATTAGTTCATCTCTACCATTTTTCTAGGTTCCACATATAAGCAATATTACGCAATATTTGTTTTTCTCTTTCTGACTCACTTCACTTTGTATGACAATCTTTAGGTCCATCCATGTCTCTGCAAGTGGCACAATTTCATTCGTTCTTATAGCTGACTAGCATTCCATTGTGTATATGTACCACGCCTTCATTATCCATTCCTCCATTGATGGACATTTAAGTTGTTTCCATGTTTCGGCTATTGTAAATAGTGCTGCAGTGAATATTGGGGTGTGTGCATCCTTTTGAATGATGGTTTTCTCTGAATATATGCCCAGGAGTGAGATTGCTGGGTCACATCACCTAGGCTTTGATAACCACTGTTCTACCTTCTGTCTCAATGAATTCAACTATTCTAAGTATCTGCAGCCATGAAATTAAAAGATGCCTGCTCCTTGAAAGAAAAGCTATGAATAACCTGGACAGTATATTAAAAAGCAGAGACATTACTTTGCTGATAAAGGTTTATCTAGTTAAAGCTATGATTTTCCCAGTAGTCATGTATGGATGTGAGAGTTGGACCATAAAGAAAACTGAACGCTGAAGAATTGATGCTTTTGAACTGTGGTGTTGGAGAAGACTCTTGAAAGTCCCTTGGACTGCAAGGAGATCCAACCAGTCGATCCTAAAGGAAATCAGTCCTGGATATTCATTGGAAGGACTGATGCTGAAGCTGAAACTACAATACTTTGGCCACCTGATGCGAAGAACTGACTCTTTGGAAAAGACCCTGATGCTGGGAAAGAATAAAGGCAGGAGGAGAAGGGGATGGCAGAGGATGAGATGGTTGGATGACATCACTGAGTACATGGGCATGAGTTTGAGCAGGCTCCAGGAGTTGCTGATGGACAGGGAGGCCTGGTGTGGTGCAGTCTATAGAGTCGCAAAGAGCTGGACACAACTGAGCAACTGAACTGAAGTATCTCATTAGGGAGAATCATACTTATGTGTCTTTTGCGACTAGCTTATTTCACTTAGTATAATGTTCTCAAGATTCATTCATGCTGTAACACGTGTCAGAATTTCTTTCCTTTTTAAGGCTAAATAGTATTTTGTTTATCCACTCATCCACTGATGGACATTTGAGTCATTTCCACCTTTGGTGGAATGCTGCTATGAACACTGGTTTATACATATCTGTTCCAGCACCTGTTTCCAATTATTTTGAGTAATATACCCCTAAGTGGAATTGCTGGATCATACTGTAATTCTGTTTCTAACTCTTTGAGGAATCGCTCTACAGTTTTGCACAGCAGTTATACCATTTTACATTCCTGCTAGCAACAAACAGGATTTCAGTTCTTCCACATCCATGTCAGCACATTGTTTTCTGGGTTTTTTCTTTGTTTGATTAATATTAACAATCCTATTGGGTATGAAGTGGTTTTTCACTGTGGTCCAAATTTCTTTTTGATTCATTCCTTGCTACAGGGGAACAAAGCCATATTTGTTGTCTCTAAAAATGAGGAAAATGCTTTCAGCTCCACTTTAGATTTGAAAGCAGCCCTTAGCCAGACTCTGATATGGCTGAATTCAGTCTTTTATCCCTGTTCTTCTTGTGTCTTATGCCCATTTCCAAATGCCTCTCCTGACAAGCCCTCTTCTCAACCAAAGCACTCATTTATGCTAAGAAGAGAGTGAGATATCCTGAGAGCATTTGTTGTTTAAACACAAGCCTGGGGTAGGGGCAGCGTACGCTCAGAGAAGTACATTGCTGATGGCATAAGTACAAAATTCAGTGAGAAGATGTGTGGGGTGAGGCACCCCGGAAATCGTATAGACAAGAATGCCTCGCAAGAAGGATGCCTCATTCCCACAAGCCACATCCTGAATCAAGCCTCCGTCTGGTCCTTGTGCTGCGCTCTAGGTTACTATGTTTGGAGGCTCTGTTCGATGTGTCTTTATGTTTTTGGTTTTTTTAAGGATTGAGTTTGTTAATCCTTTTTTAAAAATTTATATAAATGTCACATAGCATAAAATTCACCATATAAACCATTTAAGAGTGCGTCATTTTGGGTATGAAGTGGTTTTTCACTGTGGTCCAAATTTCTTTTTGATTCATTCCTTGCTACAGGGGAACAAAGCCATATTTGTTGTCTCTAAAAATGAGGAAAATGCTTTCAGCTCCACTTTAGATTTGAAAGCAGCCCTTAGCCAGACTCTGATATGGCTGAATTCAGTCTTTTATCCCTGTTCTTCTTGTGTCTTATGCCCATTTCCAAATGCCTCTCCTGACAAGCCCTCTTCTCAACCAAAGCACTCATTTATGCTAAGAAGAGAGTGAGATATCCTGAGAGCATTTGTTGTTTAAACACAAGCCTGGGGTAGGAGCAGCGTTCGCTCAGAGAAGTACATTGCTGATGGCATAAGTACAAAATTCAGTGAGAAGATGTGTGGGGTGAGGCACCCCGGAAATCGTATAGACAAGAATGCCTCGCAAGAAGGATGCCTCATTCCCACAAGCCACATCCTGAATCAAGCCTCCGTCTGGTCCTTGTGCTGCGCTCTAGGTTACTATGTTTGGAGGCTCTGTTGGATGTGTCTTTATGTTTTTGGTTTTTTTAAGGATTGAGTTTGTTAATCCTTTTTTAAAAATTTATATAAATGTCACATAGCATAAAATTCACCATATAAACCATTTAAGAGTGCGTCATTCAGTAGTTTAAAGAATATTTACAAGGTTGTACAACATCATGACTATCTTATTCTAGAACACTATCTGATTCCATCACCCTCCCCACTCCCACCTCCCCCTACTAAAAAAACCCTATGTTTGCTAGTGCATGTGTACATGCTAAATTCCTTCAGTCATGTCAGACTCTTTGCAACCCCATGGACTATAGCTTGCCAGTCTCCTCTGTCCATAGGGATTCTCCAGGCAAGAACACTGGAATGGGTTGCCTTGCCCTCCTCCAGGGGAGCTTCCTGACCCAGGGACTGAACCCACATCTCTTTACATCTCCTGCATTGGCAGGCACCAGCTTGTTAGTAGCTGATCCCAATTCCCAATCATTTTTTCTCCCTTTTTCAAGATTGAAATATAGTTGATTTACAATGTTGTATTAATTTCTGCTGTACAGATAAGGGATTGAGTTATATACAAGTGTGTACACACACACACCCTTTTAAAATATTTTTTCCATGTTCTTTAAGTGTCAGCAAGATTGTCTGACTTTATCCAGAAGTTGCCTGGTGAACACATAAAGCTCAACTATAAAACTCAGGATCTTCATTGGAACGAAGCCTTTAATTGGACTCCTAACTTTCTGAGATGTTCTTAAGATCCCTCCGTGATGAGTCTGTGCAGAATGTGAGGACTGCTGTGAGCGCTTGGAATGGGGCTAAAGCTCTGCCATGGAGATTCAGGCTGAGGGGATCTGGTCAGCCAGGCCTGTCAGATTCTGTCATCAAATGTGACATCATTGGCTCTGACAGTGCTTCCGAGTGACGACCGGAGAGGCACCATCACTCCTTAGCCAAGTGTCTTGGGACCTGAACACTAGGCATGCTGCTTTTCGCCACCCCTGGGAAGTGCAGGGCTTGGAGCTGGCCAGTGAAACCGGGGCTTCGCCCGCCCACCTCCACTCCACTCAGGGTGCCTCTTGCCTTGCTCCTGGGCGCCTCCTGAGTCCTGTAAGAAGAGCCATCATGGGGAAACACATGTTCTTTTAGATTCCTGCTCACAAAGGAAGACAAGAATCCCTCCTATAGTTCTTCATAAGAAAGTGGAGACTGCATGGCAATGATGAACAAGGGTTATGTCAAGGTTGATGACAGCTTGATGATAACTACAGGGACCACTAAGTCAAAGTGTTAATCGCTCAACTGTGTCAGACTCTTGGCGACCCCGTGGACTGTAGCCCACCACGCTCCTCTGTCCATGGAGATTCTCCAGGCAAGAACACTGGAGAGGGTTGCCATTCCCTTCTCCAGGAGATCTTCCCAACCCAAGGATCGAACCCAGGTCTCCCACATTGCAGGCGGATTTTTTACTGCCTGAGCCACCAGGGAAGCCGACACCAAGAAGTAACCAACACCTACAGGAACCAACACCAAGAAGGAGAACCTAACAAGAGAATCCTGAAACATGGATTCTCTCCACCTGCAAGCCAGCAGTGTCTCAGTTTCACCAAGGGCCTGTACCTGTCCCTCTCCCCTTTACCCTCCAACTCAACACCATTTGGTAGGTGCTAGATTTTCTTCCCAGGCAAGGAGCTCCTTTCTGATGGTTCTCTCTTTCCCCATCTCCAGCCCAAAGGCATCACTACTGACCCCTTTTAAGAGAAAAGTCTTTTTATTTTGTTTTGAAATTAGTGAATATCGTAGCAGTCTGCAGAAACAAGCCCTGTCCTTCGTGAGGTTAGCCTTTGACATGAAGAAGCAGGCCCCTTAGCATTTCTTCAGAATCACGTGTCTCTGGATGACTCCATTCCCATAGCATGGGAGGTTCCTACTTAATCTGTATATGAATAAACTCACCCACCAAGTGGCCCCTCCCAAAGTGGGAGTTACCCTGAAGGACAAGCCCAGCATCTACCGTTGAAACTACCAAGAGTTCAGAAATATTGGGCTCCAGTCTCAGACCTTCCTGCTAAGCCTTCCTAATTCTCAACCTACAGGGTGGCCAGTCTATAACTGAAGGGAGATATCAACTAGATCATTAGACTGAATCCCAAAGAACATTTCAACTCAATGTCCATTGGCATTCATTGGAAAACTACCCAGAGCTGCACTTCCTGCCAGATCCTGTGGGGAAGTCAAGACTCTGGTCCAGGATATCCCTGGTGGTCCAGTGGCCGAGAATCCACCTACTAATACAAGGGACACAGGTTTGATCCCTGGTCTGGGAGGATCTCAAATGCCATGAACAGTTAAGCCCATGCACCACAATTATTGAGCCTCTGTGCCAAATACTGCACCCCAAAAGCCTAGAGCCTGTGCTCCACAACGAAAGAAGCCACTGCAAAGAACAGTCTCCGCTTGCCGTGGGGGCTTGCTGCAGCTAGAGAAAGCCCATGTGCAGCAAAGAGGACTCAGGGCAGCCAAAAAAATACCTCTGACCTGGACAAGTCTCCAGCCTAGTTTCAGTAGGGAAAAAGGGATAGGATGGAAATAGCATAATATGGTTCATGATCAAAGACTGATTCAGAAAACGAGACTTCAGGAAATAGGAAAAGTGTCATTTTCTATAGGAGGTCTGTTATAGAATCCTGGAATTCTAGAGCTAGAAGGATCTTGGAAGTCAATTGTCCCTATTTCTTTACTTTTGAGGAGGGAGGCTAAGATACAAAATATTTATGAGCTGTGCAAGGTCATATAGCTAGTAAAGTCATAACTGGGGCCGATCACCAGGATTCCTAATTACCAGACCTTAGTGTGTGTGTGTGTGTGTGTGTGTGTGTGATGGACGGAAGTGATGCTCTCAGGGGATCCTCAGTGCCTGAGGCTTTGAAGGACCCAGAAGGATTTGTTCAGCTGCCTTAAGCTCATGTCGGTTTATGTTAACTGGAAGCAGAAGGAGCTTCCTTTGCTTTTAAAAACTCAAGTCTGACTCATTTATATCTGAACCACTTGCCTGAGCCGCCAGTAGCAGCCTGACTGATCCTCTTGCTCCATCTCTCCCATTCCATCCGCCAGCAGACTTCCCCACAGCCAGCTCTGGTCAAAGCTGTGCCCCCACTCACGCTTTTCCTGCACTTCCCATCACCTGCTTGGGATCTTCTAAAGTTAGCAAAGGCGCCCTTCCCCAGGTTAAGTCTGATTTTGATCCTTGTGTTCACTACCAAATAATTTTTCTTTAATCAAGATATAATTCAGTTCAGTTCAGTTCAGTCTCTCAGTTGTGTCCAACTCCTTGCAACCCCATGGACCTCAGAACGCCAGGCCTTCATGTCCATCACCAACTCCCAGAGTTTATCCAAACTCATGTCCATTGAGTTGGTGATGCCATCCAACCATCTCATCCTCTGTGGTCCCCTTCTTCTCATGCCCTCAATCTTTCCCAGCATCAGGGTCTTTTCCAAAGAGTCAGTGCTTTGTATCAGGTGGCCAGAGTGTTGGAGTTTCAGCTTCAACATCAGTCCTTCCAATGAACACCCAGGACTGATCTCCTTTAGGATAGACTGGTTGGATCTCCTTGCAGTCCAAGGGACTTTCAGGAGTCTTCTCCAACACCACAGTTCAAAAGCATCAATTCTTTGATGCTCAGCTTTCTTTATAGTCCAACTCTCACATCCATATATGACTACTAAAATTCACCCACTTAAAGTATACATTCAGTGATTTTTCAACATTCTCAAAGTTATGCAACTATCACCACTAGCAATGTTTTCATTAGTTCAAAAAGAAACTGAATACCCATGAGAAGTCACACCCACTCTCCCTTTCCCCAGCCCCTGGCAACCACTAATCTATTTTCTGTCTCTATAGATTTACCTTCACTGGACCTTTCATATAAATGAAATCATATGATTTGTAGCCTTTGGCTCATATAATGTTTTCAAGGTTCATCCATGGTGTAGGATGTATTGATGCTTCATTCCTTTTTATGGTTAAATAATATTACATCGCATGGATAGACCACACTTTGTTTATTTTTTCATTAATTCTTGGGGACTTCTCTGGTGGCCCAGTGGTTAAGAATCTGCCTTCCAAGGAAGGGGACTCAGGTTCCATCCCTGCATGCTCTTGAGACTGCCAACCACAATTAGAGACAATCCTGGGCATCAAAAGAAGCCCTTTGCCAGAGCAAGGAACCCAGATCACAATGGAGGACCCCACGTGCCCCAACTAAGATCCAATGCAGCCAAATAAATAAAGAAGAGTCATTCATATTAATTTTTTAAAAATTCATCAATTCATGGATATTTTAGTTGCTTCTACTTTGGGGCTTTTATGAATAATGATGCTATGAACATTTGTGTGCAATTTTTTTTTTTATGGATGTGTTTCAAGTTCTCCTGCATATATACCCAGGAGTGGAATTGCTGTGCATTTATTAAATCTATGTTGAAATTTTTGAGCAACTGTCAAACTATTTTCCAAAGCAGATACACCATTTTATATTCCCATCAGAAGTTTATGAGAGTTCTGGTTTCTGCATATCTTTCCCAACACTTTTCATTGTCCATCTTTTTGATGATAGCTGTCCTAACCTAACAGGTATGAAGTCCTTTTGATTTACTTTTCCCTAACGATTAATGATGCTGGGCATGTTTTCAGGTACTTATTCTCCATTTTCATATTGTCTTTGGGAAGATGACTTTTCATATCCTTTGCTCATCTTTTAATTATTTCTTTTTTATTATTGAATAATAAGTGCTCTTTATATATTATGGCTGTTAGTCCTATATCTGATATGGACTTCCAAATAATCTCACATTCTGAGTTATAGTTCACCTTCTTGGGTCTGTCCTTTGAAGCACAAAAACTTTTAATTTTGATGAAACCCAATTTACCTAATGCTTGTGCTTTTTGTATCCTATCTATCCAAAAACTTAAAAAAAATTTTTTTTTTAATATTTCTTTGGCTGTGGTGGGTCTTAGTTGCAGCACATGGAATCTTTAGTTGGGGCAAGCACGATCTTCTAGTTGTGTCATGCGAACTTCTTTTTAAAAATGGAGTTTAATTGCCTAACAGTGCTGTGTTCGTTTCTGCTGTACAGCAGTCAGTCAGCTGCATGTATGCGTGCTCCCCTTCTTCTTGGGCCTCCCCCCATCCCCCGGTCAGGTCAGCACAGAGCACTGAGCTGAGCTCCCTGTGCCTCATGGCATGGAGGATTCCCACCAGCTATCTGTTTTGCAAACGGCAGTGAATCTATGTCAGTGTTACTCTCCCAGTTCGTTCTGCCTTCTCCTCCCCCAACCCCCGTGTCCACAAGTCCCTTCCCTACATCTGCGTCTTTATTCCTGCCCTGCAAGTAGGTTCATCACTAGTCTTAGTTGGCATGTGAGATCCATTTCCCTGACCAGGGATCAAACCCAGGCTCCTTGCATTGGGAGCACAGCATCTTAGCCACCAGGGAAATCCCTGTTCAAAGACTTTTAAGAGGACCTTTAATTTCCTGTCCAAGATGATACTGAGCAACATTCAGATGGTAATGCACATCTCTCTTTTAAGAAATAATCTTTTCCTGTTTGAGCTGACCAGTGCTTTCAAAATACTCTTGGGAGGGAGAAATGTGGAAGGCTTGCACTATGGACATAGCTGGGAACAAGTGTAGGGACAGAAAATGTTCAAATGCTCACATTTTGAGCCATGACGATAGCCAATTACAGCTTTCTTTTACCTCATTTAGGAAGAACAACTAGTTCCTATTTGCTTTCAAACTCTAAAAAATAGAAACAGATACTGAATTCTCCTCCTTGGGTTTTTTCAAATATTCCTCTGGGGCTTCCCAGGTGACTCAGTGGTAAAGAATCCATCTTCCAATGCAGGAGACCCAGAAGACATGGATTTGATCCCTGGGTCAGGAAGATCCCCTGCAGGAGGAAATGGCAGCCCACTCCAGTATCCTTGCCTGGAGAATCCCATGGACAGAGAAGCCTGGCGGGCTGCAGCCCAGGGGGTCACAAAGAGTTGGACATGACTGAGCATGCATGTATGTGCACTCTTGGCCTCTTGCCTCCTGGTCAAGGTTAAAGGTTAGACTGAGTGACAATTTTCTCCTCCATGAAGATCAGGCTTTGGATGGCAGGGAAACCTCCTGATTTTATCTTGAATCCAGATCAGTGGTACTTTCTGCTGATATGTGTGTGTGTATATATATATATACATACACACAGTTTTTACTTTATTATTATTATTTTAATTTTTGGCCACACCTCACAGCATGTAGACCTTAGTTCCCTGACCAGGAATCAAACCTGGGCCCCTGTACCAGAAGGCCCTGGCTTCCCAGGGAAGTCCCCATTCTGCTAATCTTGATGCCTCAGGGCATCCTCTCTGTCCTGTTCTCTACAGGGCAGATGGTCTGAGCCACAGCAGTCCTTATCTCTTTGAATGACCAGTTATGGCTATTGCCCTCTTAAGGACTTGTGATTCTAACAAAACTGGCCTCTAGGCTCTGAGGGAATTTACTCATAAGAACGCTTGGAGTCCTCAAAGTGTCCTTCAGAAACCTGGTCTGTCCCAGAGTAGGAAGGACCCAACGGGAGTCCTGGGCAGATGGCAGCACTCTGGAATTTGGGAGATGCCTGTTGTCTACTTGGAGGCGCCATCTTGCTCTCCTCATCCAACTAAGATCCGCCACATTGGATGTGTGGGGTCTGAAGTCAAATTTTAGCTTTCCTCCATCACTGCTGTCTTGCTACCCTCTGCCAGCTTCCAACTATAAGCCTGGGCACAGCCAGAGTTCCAGAACTGTGCAAGCTGGAACTGTGCAGTTCCAGAACTGCCCACTCCCCTGTGGGTTGGCCAGTGGATATGCCCTTGAGTAGATAGCAGGGATAGGGAGACTAAGCAGGAATGGGCTGAGAAGGCACCTCAAATAGAGGTAGAAAGGATGATGAATTTGCCGCCTAATGAGATGGATCTGTCATGCTCCCAGCCTCACGGCCGCATCCCCAGGATAGATCATGCAATTGATAAGCGGGAGATGAAACACTCTGCCTCCTTCTCATTTATTAGGACTTAGAGAAAATGAATCTCATTTGGAGCTCTCTGGGGTCACTTTGGGCTCGATTCCTTTTTAGCTGGGAGGTGGAGAGTCTGGAAAGGTTAGCTGCCTGTCCCCGAAGCTGTTAACTGGCGTGCTCAGGGCTCAGGAAGTGTTGGGGGCTGGGGACCAGAACATTAGGGAATGAAGTTTGCCGTCTGACCCCACCGGCCATGAAGGTTAAGGAGCTGGTGACAACTGATTTCTCAAGTGCGTTTTGTTTGCAGATGGCTTTCTAGCGATTTAGGTGGGTCGTTAGTGGATCAATACTTTTCTCAGGAGTCTGAAATCCCTGGCTGCTTAAGAGTTGAGTAGAGGTGGTTATTTCTAACGAGCAATTGTGCCCAGTGGCAAGACTCCTCCTTAATTTTTAGCTAGCTACCATCAGCGCTCTGGGTGTTTTGTCTGTGATATATATGTGTGTGTGTGTATATATATATAATATATATATATTTTTTTAAAGTGAATTCTGTGCTTAGTCACTCAGTCGTGTCCAATTCTTTGTGACCCTATGGGCTGTAGGCCCTCAGGCTCCTCTGTCCTTGGCATTCTCCAGGCGAGAATACTAGAGTGGGTTGCCATTTCCTTCTCCAGGGGAATCTTTCAGACCAGGGATGAAACCTGCATCTCCTGCATTGGCAGGCAGGTTCTTTACCACTCACGCCACTTGGGAAGCCTGCCAGAAGGAAAAGTCAGCCTCAATGGCTGCCACTCAAGCAAGATGGGTTAACTGTGGAGCAGGGAGGCAGACAGGGTTGACCACAGGCTTGGCAGTCCCTTTCCATCTGATGCCTGATCCATGGAAGGGAATGAACTTTGAGATTTTATTTATTTTTATTTTGAGTCTTTTATTTATTTATTTGGCTACACCAGGTCTTAGTCGTGGCATGCAGGAACGCTAGTTGCATGTGGGATCTGGTTCCCTGACCAGGTATTGAACCGCAGCCCCTGCACTGGAGCTCAACTACTAGAGAAGTTCCCGTATTGTTTGGATAATCGTGTAGATAGAGTTGTGTTTCCCCAATGGCTCAGAGATAAAGAATCCACCTGCAAACCTGGAGACATGGTAGACTCGGTTCGATCCCTGGGTCAGAAAGATCCCTTGGAGATGGAAATGGCAACCAATTCCAGTATCCTTATCTGGAGAATCCCATGGACAGAGGAGCCCGGTGGGCTACAGTCCATGGGGTCACAAAGAGTCGGACATGGCTGAAGCAAATGAGCGTGCACCCATGCATGCACCCGTGTAGATGGAGTTACATGAGACTCAGAGGGATTAAGTGTCTTAACTGGAGTAATTTAGTCCAATTGCCTGAGCTGGAATGTTCTGCCTCTGACTGTGAGCTTATACAACCTACTTAGCCTTCCTAAGCTTCAGTTTCCTTATCTGTCAAATGAGATATTATGTGCTATGATCGTGGCTCTGTGCCTGGAAAGTATTCGGTAGTCAATAAATGATAGCTGACCCAGATTTTCTGCCTTAGAGTCCATTTTTTCCCCCCATAAAATTACAGGAAACTTGAGACAGGAAGGAAGGAGTGTGGTTGGATTTTGAAAATGTATAAATGTGTGTATTTTCTTCAAAGGTGTGCTGTAGTGTTATTTGTGGCTGAGTGTGACTTGGAAGAACCCTACAAGCACTGATCTGGTCAGGAGGGCAGTGTAGGTAAGTTCCCAGGCTCCAAAACCAGGCTGCCCCCAATCAAGTCCCAGGTCCACCACTCAGTAGCTGTGTGACTTTGGGTAAGTTAGGTAACCATTCTGTGCCTCCGAGTCTTCGCCAAAACGTGAAGCTAATGATAGTGTCTACCTTATAGGTTGCTGGGAAGATTCAATGAACTAATACCTGCACGTGCTCAAGGAAGGTTAGCTGTTATTAGCGCCATCCTTTTATAGGCTGGGGATGGAATCATGGCCATTTTTTTTGGCCAGAATATGAATAAGTCAGTGGTTAGAGTCATGGGTTATAAACTGCTGATTGAGGGTTATATGTTAAACATAGAGGAGTTTCTGAT
The DNA here is from genome assembly GCA_006410635.1 of Cephalophus harveyi. NCBI lineage: Eukaryota > Metazoa > Chordata > Mammalia > Artiodactyla > Bovidae > Cephalophus > Cephalophus harveyi. The sequence goes on along the minus strand of SJYT01015501.1, from coordinate 430,587 downwards.
CTCAGTAGAGGTTACACACAGGAACAAGGAAGGAAAAGAGGCTGAAGAACCTGAGAAGGAGGAAAAGAGGTGTGACCTAGAGGGGGAAGTGTTGATTGGATGGGGTTAGGAGATCTGGGTTCTTCTACAGGTGATGCCATTAGCTAACTGGGGGACAGCGGGGGTCCCAGCCAAGTACAAACTCCCTGGGAATCAGTCCTGGTCTCTTCACCCATATGGTGAGAAGGTTGACTAAAATCATTCTACTTATGTAGACATTATTTAGCAAACATTTATCAAGTGCCCATGTGCCAGAGGATGCACCAGTAAAGGTAACTGTCCCTTCTCTCATGGGGTTTACATTCTGTTGTCTAGTGGAGGGGGCAGACAGGAAGCAAAGAAACCAACAACCAAGACAATTACAAATGGACGGGAACCACCTTTGCACTGAGAGTTGGGGGCGGGGGAGTTGCTCAGGGACGAACTCTCTGAGCAGGTGACGTTTGTACTGATTCCTGGAGAAGTGGCCAGATCTGGGGAAGAGCATTCCAGGCAGAGATCTGGGGACAGCAAAAGAATGGGCATGTTCAGGGCAGGGGAAGGGATAGTTAGGGAGTTTGGGATAGACATGTACACACTGCCATATTTTAAATGGATAACCAACAAGGACCTACTGTATAGCACAGGAGACTCTGCTCAACATTATTAGGCAGGCTGGACAGGAGGGGAGTTTGGGAGAGAATGGATACATGTATATATATGGCTGAGTCCCTTTGCTGTCCACCTGAAACTATCAGAGCATCCTTAATCGGCTATCAGTCAGTTCGGTTGCTCAGTCGTGTCCAACTCTTTGCCACCCCATGGACTTCAGTACGCCAAGCTTCTCTGTCCTTCACCAACTCCTGGAGCTGACTCAAACTCATATCCATTGAATCGGTGATGCCATCCAACCACCTCATCCTCTGGCATCCCCTTCTCCTCCCACCCTCAATCTTTCCCAGCATCAGGGTCTTTTCCAATGAGTCAGTTCTTTGCATCAGGTGGCCAAAATATTGGAGTTTCAGCTTCAGCATCAGTCCTTCCAATAAATACTCAGGACTGATTTCCTTTAGGATTGACTGGTTGGATCTCCTTGCAGTCCAAGGGACTCTCAAGCTGACTCTAAATCTGCTTTACTCCAATATAAAATAAAAAGTTTAAAAAAAGAATGGGCATGTTTGAGGAAGAGAGAGCAGAGACATCTGAGCTACAGTGGAGAGAGATAAAGCCACAGAAACTGTGGGCAGGGTGAAGAGATTGACTTGTGAAAACTATGAGAAATCTTGGAAGTGGATTTAAGCATGGGAGAGGCATCATTTAATTTTCATTGTTGAAAAACAGACTAGCTGCTGAGTGGAGAAAGGGTGGGAGAAGAGGAAGAATGTGGACTGGCAGCAGAGTGCTGAGTGGTCCAGGAGGCAGAGCATGGAGACGGAACAGGAGGGATGGAAAAAAGTGGGTTGATTTCAGACAGAGTTGATGGTAGTGATAGCAGAGCCTGGTGCAGATGGATGCGGAGGCTGAGGGAAAGAAGGCGATCGGGACAAGCCCTCACTCCGGGATGTGAATTCATCCAATTTTGCCGAGTTACGCTGCAATAACAAACAGCCCTAGAATCTCAGTCGCTTACAAAACAGTTTTATTTCTCATTTAACTCCCATGTCACCTTAAGGTTACTGGGTGCTCAATCTTCTTCCCACGTCTCTTTCACTTTAGGATCCAGCCTGAAGCAATAGCCTCTCTTCTTCGGGGTAGATTAGGGGAAAAAAAGGAAGAAAACAAGCCGAAACAAGCAACGACTGGGAAAGCTTCTGCCTACCTCATGGCCTCTCGTGTGCCATTGGCTAAAGCTAGTCACATGGCCAAGTCAATGACAAGGGCAGCTTATATACTCCTCCCACAAGACACAGTGCACGTCTCAGGTGGGGAGTGGCTCTCTTGGAACAGATTAAAATCTATCGAAAGGCCGGGCTAGTAGCTCCTGCCTTTTATTGAGAGTGGGGTGAGCAGTGATGGGAGGAGATAGGGAGCAGTTTGGGCGGGGCGGGGGGGAGGCACCATATAATGACCCCTTCTCATCATCTGAATTCCCATCAGGGGCTTCGATCCCACATGAACTAAATGAGTTGGATATGAACCAGCCTAGGGAGAATGTCTGCCTTAGAGGCAGCGCTGAGTTGTTTCGGAGAAGACAGACTGGATATTCTAGAGACCAGGGGGCATGCAGGTTAAGTTCCCTCAAGAAAAAGCCCCGTAATCCAAGCCCATCTGCTTTGTTCAGCCAGTATTTCAGCCCGACCACCGAGTCCTCGCGGGTGAGCCAGGGCCCCAATGCTCTTCTTTGTTCTCTCTTCTCTACTCTGGGCTCAGGATTTCCAGGGCCTCTGGGGAGGTCAAGTGCTGGTTCCCTGCCCTCCTCTTCAGAGATCAAAAAATGGTTCTCTGGTTGAACAATGGCCCAACCATCTGCGATATGTTAACTGCATAATGGAATGTAACTCGAAGGGCTTTTAAAAACACGAAGAGAGATGGCACCATATAAGGACCCCTTCTCATCATCTGAATTCCCATCAGGGGCTTCGATCCCACATGAACTAAATGAGTTGGATATGAACCAGCCTAGGGAGAATGTCTGCCTTAGAGGCAGCGCTGAGTTGTTTCGGAGAAGACAGACTGGATATTCTAGAGACCAGGGGGCATGCAGGTTAAGTTCCCTCAAGAAAAAGCCCCGTAATCCAAGCCCATCTGCTTTGTTCAGCCAGTATTTCAGCCCGACCACCGAGTCCTCGCGGGTGAGCCAGGGCCCCAATGCTCTTCTTTGTTCTCTCTTCTCTACTCTGGGCTCAGGATTTCCAGGGCCTCTGGGGAGGTCAAGTGCTGGTTCCCTGCCCTCCTCTTCAGAGATCAAAAAATGGTTCTCTGGTTGAACAATGGCCCAACCATCTGCGATATGTTAACTGCATAATGGAATGTAACTCGAAGGGCTTTTAAAAACACGAAGAGAGATTTTATTGTAACTAATCGTGATGGATGGTGAGTACGGTCACACCAGGAACATAAATCTTTGTGCCAAGCCTCAAACTAAAAAGCCGACTAACTCCAGAGTTCAGAGAGCCTTGTCCTCAGCCACGGGCAAGTCCCACGGGAGAGGTTTGGAGACCTTGTCTGCATTAAGAGGGCAGATACCTTCCCTCCTTGGGGCCCCCGACCACCCATCTCCAGGTCCCTCTGCAGTGAAGTCACTCGGGCTGCTTCTGCTTGAGTGATGGGCGCCCGCTGCATCCTTCAAGGCTCCCAGGAGTGGACCAGGAGGCAAGGAATAGACCAGACAGAAGCGATGGCAGGTCCCGCTACTCTCCCAATTAATTAAAGAGAATGAGTTGAAGACAAGGCGAGCTCTCAACAGAAAATTTCCTGTGTAATAGCGGCTCCTCTTAGTTCCGTTCACTCTTTTAGGACCATCTCGGCTTCCATGAATGACACCAAGGCTCTTCCTTCACGAAGGCTATTAGGTCAAGGTTTTATGGTCATTGGAGAAGGAATAAGAATACCACTCTTAGCAGTTCTGGACTTGAGAGTCAGCTCTGCCACTCTATGACTGTGGGAAAGCCACTTAAATTCTCTGGGCCTCAGTTTTCCCAATGATCATCTGTTTAACGGGCACAATAATACCTGGGCTACCTAATTACAAGGATGAGTTTGAGGGGCAAATGAAATTATGTATGTCTCAAAGCACTTTGTAAAACATGAGACTATTTGATTTTTATTCAATACGAATTTGGGAAAGAACTCAGAAGACATTCATATATATATATATATATTCCCCCCCCCCCCCCCCCGGAAAAACAAAAACCAGAAAGAAAATGAGAAAACTGGATTGGCTTCACTTTCAAAATGAAGATATGGCTTGGCTTCTGGTTCCCATCTCCCACCTCCAACTTAAAAACAAAAATCTCCAAATTCAGCATTTTAGAATCTGAGAATGAAGACACTGCTTTTTTTTTTTTTTTTTTCATACAAGGACTGTGAAAAATTTATGCTTTGAAAAAGTATGACACAATGATGACTTTTCCCTGGGCCTTTACCACCCATCACTATCTATAAGGCAAGGGACCAGAGCCTGGGGACCACAGGGAGCCCAGGAGACAGGAAGGGCACATCAATTCCACCCTGGTGACCTATCCATCACTGGTAGTGGCTGGATTGTCATTAGAATCTTAAAAAGTGCTGTGTTCAAGTGCCTCCATTGGCTGCTTCTGGGTCATCCTCATCCTTAGTGTGGCCCTTCTGGTATTAGAGGTTCTCCTGGACTTCTTGAAGTGTCCAGGTTCTTCTCAGGGTTCCTCCATGCCTGATACTCAATGCAGGATCTTTGTCACTGGATGGAGTGTTTTTCAACCTATTTCTGAAGCTTCCAGAAGTTCTTTAAAACTTGAGTCCACTGAATTGCATTCTTCTCAGTTTCCTAGGACAACAGCAAATTGTTTCTTATTTTTAGGTGTCTTCAAAAATTTCTTTGGGGATTTTGGGAATGAAGGGGAAATCATTGCTGCCTTTATTTTCAGCCTTAAAACCACCTGTTGGGAGCTCGGTACATTTTTTGGAATTGATTAAAATCAATATTGGAAACTAAAAGATCATTCTTGCACATGTTTTATGGAAAAATTTAAAGACTGTGGTCTTCCTTTGTAGGGAATATAATTTGATATTAAATCAACCTTATTATATTATTCAAATTTTATATCTTTATTTAATACTCAAGTCCTTTTGTTTGAGGATTATCTAATTAATGAACATTTTAAAAATTCTGAGAATCTCTGAATTTAATAGAGTTAACTCATTTATCTGGTTTTGTATTTAATAGTTAATCTATTTACTCCGAGAGATGGTGATGAACAGGGAGGCCTGGCGTGCTGCGATTCATGGGGTCGCAAAGAGTCGGACACGACTGAGCGACTGAACTGAACTGAATTTATATATTATGACTAATATTTGGCTTTCTATTATTCCATTTTGCTTTTAGGCTTATTTGCTTTCCTCTTCTTTTTATTTTAAATATAATGTTTAATTTCTTTCTTTTATTAAAAATTTTAGAAAGGCAGACCCCAATTTTGTTCTGTTAGTGGCAGTCCTTAAGTTTTTCAAGTACATCTTTGATCATTTTTCTTTGTCACTATAAGTCGGTATCTCTCCGACTTTCCCATGTGTATAATAGAAAATGTCTTGAATTTGTCTTTTACCTCATTAAACTGATTTTCTGCAGTATCCAACCTGCTGTTCAGATGATGGTTTTTAATTCATCAATTGTGTTTTTTCTCTATTCGCTCTTCTCTTATCTCAGATTGTTTCTTTCTCATCCTGCTTGCTCTGGTTTTTGGACTCATTGTCCTCTGAATATTGTTGAAAAAGCAAATCAGACATTTCCTAAAGTTGTCTATTTCTTGCAGCAAGTCTACATGGCGAGAAAAGGGGTTTCTAAAGCCCTTCGGTGGCCTTTTTCTCAGACCTGCAGGAGTTTCAGCGTCCAGTGCCTTCTCTGCCCCGTTAGCAGGAGGCTGGCTCTCTCTGCCATCTCTCCTCCAAGAAAGGACGGTTCTGTGGGCTTTTGTTAATATACCTCCATGTACTTCCCAAGCAGCTCCTCTGAAATGGGAAGAGGGATGAAGAACTGGTCTCCTGAACTCTCCCCCTACGTCACTGGTCATCCTTATGAAGGGCAGTGATATGTGACAGAGAAGACAACACCAACCAACTCTACTGATTCCTCACTGCCTTGTGAGAGAAGCAAAATAAAGCCATGTACCATCACTCAGTCAATCTGAGGCTGTCCCTAGATTATGGATATTCTCTGATCTCATACAGAGTTAATGCTAACAGGTTTCTTTCAGTGACAAGTTTGATCTTTTTTTTTTTTTTTAACAAGTACATTAGTAGATGTAGCGTCTCCTGTTCTTGAAATTGATTCATATGCAATCATTATGGCAGTGTACAAAGATTCAGTCTACGATGCTGAATACACAGTGGTCTTACATTAGCATACAACTGGAAGCAGCCTAGAGGTCTAAAAATAAAGGACTGATCGATCGATTGGTTGAAGCTTGGTGATGCAGCCCTTCAAAATAGAGCTGGACTATTTTATCACATGGGCATATTTTCATTGTTAAGCAAGTAAAAAGTCACAAAACCTTGTTTGATCCCATTTTTTGATAAAAATAGTATAAGTAAGTGTGCGTGTGTGTAATAGAGAGAAAGGAGAGAGAAATAACAGAATAATAATATGCATTAATCTCTCAATCACGTCTTAATCTCTCAATCACATCTGAGTCTTTGCGACCTCATGGACTCTAGCCATCAGACTCCTCTGTCTGTGGAATTCTCCAGGCAAGAATACTGGAGTGGGTTGCCATTTCCCCCTCTAGGGGATCTTCCCGACTCAGGAATCAAACCCGTGTCTCCTGCATCAGCAGATGGATCCTTTAGCACTGAGCCACCTGGGAAGTCTGAATAATAATATACCAATATGTTAATCTCTGCATGAGGCTAACTACTGAGATTTAAACTTTTTTTTTTTTTCCTTCCTGATTTCACCTATATTTTCTTCAGTGCATATGTAATGCTTCGGTATTGAGGGAAAGAAGATATTTTTTCTTTTCAGTGGAAAGATAACTGTTTTAAATTGTTGTGTTGGTTTCTGCCATACAACAACGTGAATCAGCCATAAGTATACACATGTCCCCTTCTTCTTGTACCTCCCTCCCACCTCCCACCCCATCCCACCCCTCTAGGTTGTCACAGAGCACCGGGCTGAGCTTCCTGTGTTATACAGCAACTTCCTACCAGCTATCTCTCTTGCATATGGTAATATGTATGTTTCAGTCTACTCTCTCAATTCATTCACCCTCTCTTTCCCCTACTGTGACCACAAGTCTGTTCTCTATGCAAATAGGTTCATCAGTACCATTTTTCTTCATTCCATATATATGTGTTAATATATGATATTTATTTCTCTTTCTGACTTACTGCACTCAGTATAATAGGCACTAGAAAGAAGTTATTCTTTAAAATATTAGTTCATTGGAAGATTTCTGGGAATCCTTATAGACGTTATCTCTATATCAGACGATCTTGCTATTGTCTTGCTGTTCCCCCTCCCCTGAAAGAACAAAATGAAAAAGACTGGGTATTCTGGGCATCCTTTTCCATGAGAAGTCATATGGATGTTCATTATTAGGACCTTGGTATGCTGGAGGGTTCTGAAACAATTTCTGAATTATCAGAAACAAAAAGTATAATTCTCTTCTTGTGTCTGTGCATTTAAAATTTGTTTTTATTCCTTCACTGAAAGCCAGTACATTCATAAAGTGATGAAATTCTTGAACTAGAAGGGATCTCAGGGGCAGTGGTAAGCTGGAACTCACTCAAGGTGGCTTGAGGCATCGTCCCAACTATACATCCAGTCATGTCAAACCCGAGGCTTGAAATCAGCAGCAGTGGGAGCATTGACACCATGGGAATGAGCAAACACTGCCAGTCAGGGGTCTTCCCCCTCTAAGAGCTGGTTGTTTATCGGAACCCCATCACTTTAGAGACGATCTGATCCATGAAGGAACGGGGAGGGGGCTGTGCCTAGGAGAAGTAATCTGCCCGAGATCACATGACAACTTGAGGACAGAGCTGGCCTGACAGCTGGGACCTCTCGAATTCCTCCAGCCAAATATACCACAAGGGCTCTGCTAAAAACAGCACAACTTAGGTTTTCCAGTGCTAAAGGGAAGCCCGTTCGTTTCATTCAGGAGCAGGGAAAAATCTCACTTCTAAGGTCTGAAGGAGAATGAGCAGAGTGCCCATAACCATTATTTAACTTTATGCGGGTTCACAGAGAGACTTGGAGCGATGACTCAAGACAATTAATCTACATGGGAAACTAAGCACTTATCAGATAATTGTTAAAAAAGAAAAAAGCTTAAATCCCTGTATTAAGACGACACAATATTCTTACCGTTTCTGCAATGATTTGTTAATTAAATTGCTGCTAAGACAATATTTATTTTTCACCTTAAAATCAGCTGAATATCAATCTACAATCAATACAATGTTGCCTGGAGGCATCACTTGCTTCAAATTTGCTTCACAAATCTGCTGCAGGTAATTTATACCCAGTCAATAAGACATGTTTCAAAAGCCACTTTTCCCTCCCAACAGGCAACCCTGGTCTAATTTACAATTGGATAAGAACTAGCAAACTATACACACCTGAGTTAAATGTAATTTGTAATAGGATTTTTTTTTTTAAGCAGAAGTGAAAGATTTGATTTCGTCTGTTCGGTATGCAAGTAATCTTTGTCTATTTCTGGGACGATAACCGAAAACATAAATTGCTTTTGTTTCCCTTTCAGGCATCATTTTTTGTAGTTGTTATTTGGGTGGGGAGGGGGGACCTTCAGGGACAGCGAACATCGTAATTGCCCTCTCCTGTACACGTTTGCAAAATCCACTGGTAAAAATTTAAGAGGTGATATGATTGTTTGGGTTTATTTCTTAAGAAAAGGAAATCTTTATTCCAAGACAAATCTTCCTCTTGTTATCTGGGAGGAGGCAGCGGCAGAGGCGAAGCAAGAGCCGTCAAATTTTGGCTGAATGAAAGACTTACAAATTAATCCCAGGGCTTGAAATCTCAACAAACGTTGAAATCTATAATTAGCATTAGGAAATACAACTAACTTTTTCGGCAGCCCCGGTGCAGTTTGGGTACATCTTCAGCCGCGGGTGGATACCATCCTTAGAAACGTTCTCTGGGAAGAGGGTCTCAAAGCTCTCACCCACCCTCCCCATTTAATTCCACCAGCTGCCCCATTTGATTGGTTAAGTAGTTCGGATTGCACAATCCTCTCTTTTTCTTTTGGATTGATGTGTTTATTACTTTTTGTGACAGTGGCTCCCAAGGCAGATGTTCAATAAAGGGGGGAAAAAAATCTGATACAGACCCAAGTAAAGAGAGAAGCGGTGGAGATTGCAGAAAATTGGGAAAGTTATCATAAGCATGGAGCTGTTATTGGCGATTTTGCTCCCAGCGTTTGTAGCCGTTGTGTTATTTACTCTTCTGCAGCCAGAAACCTAGTGGGGAATTACTGAAAGCTGAGTTTCCCGAGTTTTAAATTGCCCTTGTTTTTTTTGTGCACATTGTGCCAGCAGCTCATCAAAGGCAGGGCTAAATTGAAGCTCTGAGAGATGCGAGCTGTGCTGTCTCTGTCTCTCTTTCTCCCTGTGTCTCTCTTTCCAGAATGAGAAGAGTGGACTTAGCTTCCTAAGGATATTGTTGTGGTTGAGTTGTTTAAATTGTGTCTGACCCTTCTGCGACCCCATGGGCCATAGACCCTGCCAGGCTGCTCTGTCCATGGGATTTTCCAGGCAAGAATACTGGAGTGGGTTGGGATTTCCCAAGCAAGAATACTGGAGTGGGTTGCCATTTTCTTCTCCAGGGGATCTTTCTGACCCAGGGATCGAACCTGTGACGTCTGCATTGGCAGGCAAATTCTTTACCACTGAGCCACCTAGGAAGCCCCTCTTATGGATGAGGTTGGGTTTATTTGATGGTACCAGGGAGCAGGGTCAGGCCTGAGCATGACTGACCCTTGTCTTCAGGCTTCCTTGGGGCCCCAGCCTCCCATCCCTGGCTGCCTCTATGGCTCTGCCTTCTCCCCGAATTCCCTGCTCTCCTGGCTCTCCTCCTTCCTCATCTTTCCCAACTCCTGCTCATTCCTGGGTCCCTGGAAGATTTACCTGCCTTAGATATCTGCAGGGGACCCAGTGACAAATCCATGCAAATCAACTTCCTCTGATATGTTTAAATTGAAGTATAGCTAATTTATAATGTTGTGTTAACTTCTACTGTACAGTGAAGTGATTCAGCTATATATATATATTTTCACACACATTGGTTTTTTTGGGGGGGGACTTCCCTTGTGGCTCAGCTGGTAAAGAATCCATCTACAACTCAGGAGACCTGAGTTTGATCCCTGGGTTGGGAAGATCCCCTGGAGAAAGGCTACCCACTCCAGTATTCTGGCCTGGAGAATTCCATGGACCGTATAGTCCAGGGGTCACAAAGAGTTGGACCCAACTGAGTGACTTTCACTTTTTTTTTTTTTAATATTCTTTCCGTTATGGTTTATCATAGGATGCTGAATAGAGTTCTCTGTGCTCTTCAGTAGGACCTTGTTTTCTATCTATTCCATATATAATAGCTTACAGCCGCTAACGTCAACCTCCCAATCCAGCCCTCCTCCCCTGGCAACCACAAGTCTGTTCTCCATGTACATGAATCCATTTGTTTCATAAATAGGTTCATTTATGGCCGATTTTAAATTCCACGTATAAGTGATATCATATGGTCTTTGTCTTTCTTGTTCTGACTTACTTCACTTACTGTGATAATCACTAGTTGCAACCATGTTGCTGCAGATGGCATTATTTTGTTCTTTTTTATGGCTGAGTAATAGTTCATTGTGATTATATACCAGATCTTTATCCATTCATCTGTAGATTGACATTTAAGTCAAATCAACTTCTTCTGAAATGCTGTGTTCTCTCCCTGCCCCTGATGTAATTGAAACACAGTCAACCAGTTGCCTTCTAGAGACAACACTCTCCACTGGGATTTCCATCAAATGGGCTTTGAGGTCCTTCGGGTTTCCAGGTTTTCCGCAGGTCCCCTCTATGCAACTGCTTCTCAGTCTGCCCAAAGTCCATTTTTATCAGGTTTGTGCCCCTTGCTTCACTTGCTTCTAATGTTCTTCTTCCACACCGCACAGGAAACTCTTAATCTATAAAAATTACCCACCCCCCGCCACCCCCCTTCCTCCTTCCTCCCCCCCCAAAAAAACAACTACCCCATAGGAGAACAAGAGCATCTCAGTTTGGCAATTAACTGGATTTGGGAATATTGTTGTTGTTCAGTTGCTAAGTCATGTCCGACTCCTTATGACCTCATGGACTGCAGTAAGCCAGGCTTCCCTCTCCTTCACTATCTTCTGGAGTTCGCTCGAGTTCATGTCTCTTGAGTCAGTGATGCTATCTAACTATCTCATCCTCTGCTGCCCTCTTCTCCTTTTGCCTTCAATCTTTCCCAACATCAGGGTCTTCTCCAATGAGTCAGCTCTTTGCGTCAGGTGGCCAGAGTATTGGAGAGTCAGCTTCAGTCCTTCCAATGAATATTTAGGGTTGATTTCCTTTAGAATTGACTCCTTTGAACTCCATGCAGTCCAAGGGACTCTCAATAGTCCCAGATAAATATGTTTCCAAGGAAACTCCCTCTCTTGGCCTTTCCTAAGGCACATCCACTCATTAAAGCTCTGCAAAGGCCCAAATTAAGAAAACGTGCTTCATGTTGGCTTTCATCTGATGTTTCCTGAAATTATCTGGCTGGTTAAATGATCATTCTAGAGAGATTAGCTGCATAGTCTATGTTGCAGTTCTCATGCTTGGGTCTAGGATGGCAATGTGTAAAAGAAGAGGTAGTCTCTCTTCCTTACCATCCCGCAAGCCAAGGAGAGATGCCACAGAGGAAACCAAAACTGCCGACACCTTGACCTTGGACTTGCAGCCTGCACAGCTGGAATAAAATTGATTTGTCTTGTGTAAGCCACCCAGCCTGTGGTGCTCTTTATGGCAGCCCTGGTAAACAGGGGAAACTGGCTTTGGGTGCAGAAGATAGTCATAACTGTCAAACTGGCTAGAGAAAGTAAACGTGCAGACAGTGAGGAAGGAGAGAGAAAAAGGGGAAGGAACTTGAGTAAACATCCAGGAGGGCAGTGAACTTTCCCCATAGACACTTGGGGATAAGCCCTCCTTATCACTTGAGAGATGCTGGCCAAGACGGAAGCAGCCTGAGAACTTGGCAAGAAGCATGTGGATAGCACAGCTGGTTTCCTGAGTGATGGCAGTGGGTCCATTGATCCTACCTTACTGTCTTTTTTTCACATGAAAAGTGAATTTTTCATGCCACGAGGGACATCACCCATCAAATGGTTTCATTTATTTTCAGCCTCCATGTTTGACAACTTTAGGCTCAGAAACACTGGTGCTGGCCTCTGCAGAGGTGGAATGATGGACGGGAGGGAAGTGAAGACTGTCAGGTATGCATTTCAAAATAACTTTTTTTTTAAATCAAGAAATTTCCAGATGGCCAAATGATCCATGGAAACCTCTAGATGGAATGGGTATTTGGTTGAGGCCAGAAAGAAATACTCTAAATAGCATTGGAAAATGACCATTAAAAAAAAAGGAAAAAAAACCTCCCTCGGATGTCTGCATCATATAAATCTAATAAGACAGAGCAAAAAATATTGGATTTATTTTTACAAGTTAGCGATGACCTTCCGACCTTCTGAATGGATTCACTTCGCACGGTTCCTCTTAAGGGCCTTAGGGTGATGACTAACTCATAAAAATAAATCCAATATTTTCCCCTTAGCCATGTCATAGCCAATGTAGGAATTCAGATGATGGGGTAAGGGAGGTGGGTTTTCATTTCATTTGACCTCCCATTATGAGAGGTGCTGAGCCCTCAGCCCTGGCGGGGCCTCCAGCTTCCAGCCCTCCTATAATCTGTGAACAAAGAAGAAGAACAAGCTACCTATGTTGGGACCAAGCCCAGGGCTGGGCATCATGGGGGTGTGGTGGCCAGACACAGGAGACCTGTATACCTGGAGGGAAAACCCCACTTTGGTCCAAGGTAAAAGGTAATCCCCTCCCCTTGTTTGTGGGTGGGGCAATGGGTTGGTAATGGGGCTGTTCTTCAGTGAGAAGAGAAATCCCACCTTTGCTGAAGGGTCTTCACAGAAGAGGGGATTTGGCCTCATGGAATAATCAAGGTTGGGTCTTCATAAGGCCGGAAACATCACTTGGATCAGCGCTTTGATTCTTGTCACTACCAGGAACCCTTGTTGATCAAACATAGATATCCAGGCATGGGATGGCTGTGAGGATATGCAGTGGACAAAACCAGATGCTGGCCCTGTCCCCATGGGGCTGTGAATGCAAGATTCCGACAGTCACCCAATAAACACCGTCATCACAAACTGAGATCAAGTACCCAAGAGGGCACACCTGAGTTGTAGGGAAGCCAATGATGGTAAGACCCTGACAGCAGTGGGGAAGAGGGACAGTCCAAGGGGACTTCCTGGAGGAAGTGGCACTGGAGCCGAGAGATGACAGGGAGGTAATAGGTAGCAGAGAAGTAGAGGAAGAGGGACCAGCATTTGTGAGGCAGGTGGGGTTTTCCCAAAGCAGGGGGACTCTGTGACAAGCAGTGTGCCTGGGATCACCACGTGCAGGAGGAGAGGGAGTGAGTAGCTGGGCTCATAGGTGGAGGCCTTGGGGAACCCCCAGGAGCTGAGAGGCTGGGATGGTCCCTTAGATCAGTCTTGAGCTGGGCTGAGGGTGCTAGGCCTAAAACACTCCCTCCCCAAGCCCCAGCCCCTGCCACAGCTGTTAGTCAACTGAAAGCAAGCCCTCTGGGGTGGGTGGGGGACCTCGGTAAGGCAGCCCAGCTTCACCTGGGGCATAGCTCTGTCATTTAGGCCCACGTCCTTCTAGTACCTGATCATTTCTTTCTGCCAACACCCCTCTGGACCTAGGGAGCACTGGAAGTTTCTCAGCTACCTTGCGAAGGAGTGTTTACTTCTCCTTTATTTATTGGCGGTGCCGGGTCTTAGTTTTGGCACACAGGGTCTTCATCCCGGGTTGCGGGGCTGTGCGGGGAGCTCCCGCTAGTTGTGGTGTACAGGCTCAGTACTTGGGCACTCTGGCTTAGTTGCTCTGAAGCATGTGAGATCTTAGTTCCCCGAACAGGGATCAAACCCACGTCCCCAGCATTGGAAGGCAGATTCTTAACCACTGGACCACCAGTAGCAGTGTTAATTGCTGAGTCATGTCTGACTCTTTGCGACCGCGTGGACTGTAGCCCACCAGGCTCCTCGGTCCATGGAATTCTCCAGGCAAGAATACTGGAGAGGGTTGCCGTTTCCTCCAGGGCATCTTCCTGGCTGAGGGATTGAACCCAAGTCTGCCTCATTGCAGGCGGGATTCTTTACCGTCTGAGCCACCAGGGAAGCCCACTGCACCACCAGGGAAGTTCCCTATTTCCCCTTTGGACTATTCCTTCTTCAGGTACCCTGCCCCCCTCAGAGAGCTCAGTTTGGTGTCTGTCCTCCTGGGAGAGGTTGGTTGCTTTCTTCTCAATGTGCTCTTTTCTTTTCTAGGGGTGTCGATGGCTGTTTCTCTACCAGAGGCTCTGGGAGCCCAGCCTGAAGCTGTGGGAGGAGGGCGTGGCAAAGGAAGCTGTGTCTGCCAGCACTTTATACCATCCTGAGGAGGTCTCAATCATGCATGCCAAAGGTGGGGAGCCACTGGAATAGGGAGCCCACAAAGGGATCCTTCACACCAGTGTCTAGGCCCTGTCTCAGCACAACCCACCTGCCTGCCTCGTAGAGAAGCGAGACACGCCATGTTTCTTTTAATGCCTGTGCCCTGAGGGTTGTGGGATCTCAACTCCTCAAGCAGGGATTGAACCTGGACCATGGGAATGAAACCCCCAAATCCTAACCATTAGGCCACCAGGGAACTCCCAAGATAAACCATTTTACTCCCCACTACCTGCCTGGCGTTCTCCCCATAACCAGGGCTCCATTTACAATTAACCCCTTTTCCGTGTAGCAGAGACACATGACAGTTTTGTGGAGGAGATGGCAAAGCTCCCCAGTATTATCTTAGGTGTGGTGGCGGTTTAGTCTCCAAATCGCATCCAACTCTTTGTGTCCCCACGGTCAGCCCGCCAAACTCCTCCGTCCATGGGATTCTCCAAGCAAGAATACTGGAGAGGTTGCCATTTCCTTCTCCAGAGCATCTTCCCAACCCAGGGATTGAACCTGCATCTGCTGCATTGCGGGTGGATTCTTTACCGTTGAGCCACCTGGGAAGACCCTTTGCATAGTTTCAGTTCAGTTCAGTTCAGTCGCTCAGTCGTGTCTGACTCTTTGCGACCCCATGAATCGCAGCACGCCAGGCCTCCCTGTTCATCACTATCTCCCGGAGTTCACTCAGATTCACGTCCATCAAGTCCGTGATGCCATCCAGCCATCTCATCCTCGGTCGTCCCCTTCTCCTCCTGCCCCCAATCCCTCCCAGCATCAGAGTCTTTTCCAATGAGTCAACTCTTTGCATGAAGTGGCCAAAGTACTGGAGTTTCAGCTTCAGCATCATTCCTTCCAAAGAAATCCCAGGGTTGATCTCCTTTAGAATGGACTGGTTGGATCTCCTTGCAGTCCAAGGGACTCTCAAGAGTCTTCTCCAACACCACAGTTCAAAAGCATCAATTCTTCGGCGATCAGCCTTCTTCACAGTCCAACTCTCACATCCATACATGACCACAGGAAAAACCATAGCCTTGACTAAACGGACCTTAGTCGGCAAAGTAATGTCTCTGCTTTTGAAAATGCTATCTAGGTTGGACATAACCCTAGATGTGTATAAGAGACAGGAGCCACTCCTCCAGCCCAAATCACTAGAGCAGAGTGTGAGAGGCAGAAGTTTGGGAACCCTGCAGTACAGTGCTTGCCTCTATCCCATCAGCTCAGATGATGTTTACCTAAAGTCTGACACTGTTTCCACTGTTTCCCCATCTATTTCCCATGAAGTGATGGGACCGGGTGCCATGATCTTCGTTTTCTGAATGTTGAGCTTTAAGCCAACTTTTTCACTCTTCTCTTTCACTTTCATCAAGAGGCTTTTTAGTTCCTCTTCACTTTCTGCCATAAGGGTGGTGTCATCTGCTTATCTGAGGTTATTGATATTTCTCCCTGCAATCTTGATTCCAGCTTGTGCTTCTTCCAGTCCAGCGTTTCTCATGATGTACTCTGCATATAAGTTAAATAAGCAGGGTGACAATAGACAGCCTTGACGTACTCCTTTTCCTATTTGGAACAACCCCCCGTTGTTCCATGTCCAGTTCTAACTGTTGCCTCCTGACCTGCATACAGATTTCTCAAGAGGTAGGTTAGGTGGTCTGGTATTCCCTTCTCTTTCAGAATTTTCCACAGTTTATTGTGATCCACACAGTCAAAGGCTTTGACATAGTCAATAAAGCAGAAATAGATGTTTTTCTGGAACTCTCTTGCTTTTTCCATGATCCAGCGGATGTTGGCAATTTGATCTCTGGTTCCTCTGCCTTTTCTAAAGCCAGCTTGAACATCAGGATGATGTGCCCTTTGACCAGTGCCTCTTTATTTATTTCTATCTCCCCACCCACCACCCCTGCTTCTGGCAATCACCACTCTACTCTTGGCTTCTGTGAGCCTGACTATTTAAAATTCCACATAGAGGTGAGATTGTGCAGCATTTGTCTTTCTGTGTCTGGCTTATTCCACATAATGCCCTCTAGGTTCATCCATGTTGTCACACACAGCAGATGTCCTTCTTTTTTAGGGCTGAATAGTATTTCATTGTAAAAATAGACCACTATTTCTTTTGACCAAAGGGTATGATGTTTGAGTTATACAGGATGTTATGAGTTCTGGGGATCTAATTATGGCATGGTGATGATAGTCAACAATACAGTATTGCCTATTTGAAACTTGCTAACAGGATAGACTTCATTTATATCTCAACACACACACACATGGAAACTCTGTGAGCTGACAGATATGTTATTTAGCTTGATTACAATGATCTTTTCACAGTGTCCACATATATGAAGGGCTTCCCTGATGGCTCAACGGTAAAGAATCTGCCTGCCAATGCAGGAGATGTAGGTCTGATCCCTAGGTCTGTAAGAGCCCCTAGAGAAGAAAATAGCAATCCCCCTCCGGTGTTCTTGCCTGGAAAATCCTGTGGACAGAGAAGCCTGGCAGGCTATATAGTCCATGGGGTCACAGATGAGTTGGACACGGCTTAGTGACTAAACAACAACATATATCAAAACATCGAGTTGTACATCTTAGATATAATTTTTAGTATTTTTACATTTTTTTAAAAATAGAAGTATTATTGATTTACAATGTGATAGTTTCTGGTGTATGGCAAAGTGGTTCAGTTTTGCTTCTATATGTATATACATTCCTTTTCATATTTTTTTTCGTTATTGGTTATACAAGATACTATTTCCTTGTGCTATACAGTAAGACCTTGTTTATCTCCTTTACATAGTAGTGTACATCTTCTAGAGATATATACGATTTTTATACATCAAAGATATCACCAAAAAGTTGTTTAAAAATGGTGTGTTTTCTCTGCCACCCACGTTTAACTGGCCCTCCAGGAGGTTATTGGGTACCGCGGTTCCTGTGGCCGCAGGAACTCTGGGGTCTCCTCTCCACCAGGGAAGCCGCCCGGCTCCTTCGGCTCAACCTGTAGCCTGGAAAGGATGGGAGGTGGCTGTCTGAGACTCTGCTAGGCCTGTTTCCTCTTCTATTTATTTTTTGCCTCTTGTCAGCAGTGACCGTGTTGCCCTGTCCTCCTGGTTCGGCCTGCAGGGAGAACCCCAACATTGCGGAGACCCTCATGCAGTATTTTTGGACTAGCCAAGTGACTCATCTTGATATGGGGAAGCGGGGGGAAATTTGGAACTTCCAGCAGTCAAAGGCCCTCTCTCCACCTCCTGTGTCTGGTTCCATATGTTCAATCATGGGCTCCTCTTTCCTGGAGCTGCCCTGGAGCAGGTCAGGGCTGGCTTCCTCCCCCATCCTGATCTTTAATATAAGCAGTATCTTCCCAGGCAGGGCTCCGGCGGCAGCAGTTTGCTTCAACAGCACACACTGAAGTGCTGCCACCCAGGCATGAATGGTCTTAGCAGAGTCAACAGCAGGGAGCATCGGCATCCTCACTAATATGAAAGGTGACCAAGCAGAGTGACTGTCCTTGCAGCCAGACCTGGCCTGAATACCAAAGGAATTCAGGGAGGAAGGGGGAGGGCAAGCTTGGAGCTGGGGGTCACCCCAGGCGCGGCTCACGTGCCGGCCCTGGCGGGCTGTGGGGCAGGAGGGAAAGGTCAGGAACTCTCTGCAAATATTTGGAGGGCTGTTCCCACGCCCGGTGGGTCTGGACGCAGGGTAATCCTCTTCTGGAAGGGGCCCAGTAATCTCTGAGCAAATGCTGGCCTAACCGGTAAGGCCCTGGCTGAGCCGGCCTCTCTCCCCCGGGGGCAGCAGCCAGGAAGAAGGTGAGCACCCCGGGCTGGGGCCTGAACGGAGCACACCTGCCGAGAAATGCTTTCGTGTGAGACCCGAGGCGGTGGGGTGTACAGTACTTTGTTATCTATAAAAACATTTATGAAGCCTGTGCTGTATATCAGACTCTGGGCTAAGCATGGGGCTTCAGAGATGAGAGACGTGCTTCCCTAGAGTCTGACCTGTAAGCTCCCAGAGGACAAGAAGCATCTCTTCTGCCCACTGTTAGATCCCTGGGAGCTAACAGTGAGTGGATGACTTGTAATACAATGGAGCCTCTTGCCCATCCCGTGGGGCTTGAGGATGGCTTCCTGGAGATGAACTTACAGAGCAGTTGGAGAGAGCTGGGCAGAGAGGTAATGGAATGACAGAGGGAACAGCCTATACAAAGACATGAAGGTTCTGTGGGCTGTGAGACTTGAAGCTGGAACCCGGGTGGGAACTGGGTGTGGAAGGACCTTGCAGGTGATGGTGAGGAGCTTGGATTCCTTTTTGAATCTCCTGAAGGATTTTAAGTAGCAGAGTGACAAGGTCTGACTGGCATTTCAGATCATGTGCCTGGAGGATGAATTTGCTCATTGTATTTATTAGGACAGACAAAAATAAACCCCTATTCTACATCCTATATTGTGCTGGATTTAGACGAGTGCTGTCCAACAGAAACATAATGTGGGCCACATCAGTAAATTTATATTTCTTACTAGTCACATTGAAACATTGAAGCCTAGTAGCCACATGGGTTTCCCTGGTAGTTCAGCTGGTAAAGAATCTGCCTGCAATGCAGGAGACCCTGGTTCGATTCCTGGGTCGGGAAGATCCCCTGGAGACAGGTTAGGCTACCCACTCCAGTATTTTGGGGATTCCCTGGTGGCTCAGATGATAAAGATTCTACCTGCAATGTGGGAGACCTGGATTTGATCCCTGAGTTGGGAAGATCCCTTGGAGGAGGGCATGGCAACCCACTCCAGTATTCTTGCCTGGAGAATCCCCATGGACAGAAGAGCCTGGTGGGCTATACAGTCCATGGGGTTGCAAAGAGTCAGACAGGAATGAGTGACTAAGCACACACACACACACTGAAAAAAGTAAACAAAACCGGTGATAGACTTACTATTTTATTTAACCAGTGGATCTGAAATATCACAATACCTTTTACGTTGTCTTGGTTCTACATCTTTGAAATCCAGTGTTTCTTTGACTCTTCCAGCCCTTCTGAAATCAACTTGCCTCATTTCAAAGGAACAGTGGCTACTATACTGAACAGTGCATGCAGGTGTAGACAAGGGTGCAGGTATAGACAGTGGTGTATGAAGCCATCATGGTCTCTGTCCTCACAGAGCTCAGAATCTAGCAGAGAAGACCCATAATTAAGCAAGCAAACAAAATAGTACAATGAAAGTTACAGTGGTGGTGAGAGTGGAAGGGAGGATCGTGACATGTAATTCAGGGAAAATGTGGATCCTTAAGGATGAATGGGGATTCCGTTAAGTGAGAAGGAGGGATTCCTGGTGGGCAGAACTAATGTATGAAGGGCTAATGGCCACACTTAGTGAGCTGCCCTAAGGCCAGGGAGCACGGCTTGAGATGAGTCTGTCAAGGGCACCAGGACCAGGTCAGGCCAGCCTCCAGCCAGGATGGGCATTCAGACTTTCTGGTAAGAGCAGTGAGAAACCACTAGAGGGTCCTAAAAAGCAGGGGAATTACGAAGACCAGATCCTTAAGAATACATCACTGGGGCTGATGTCGCCAGGTTTGGAGGAAAGGGGGCACTGAGAATGGGAAGCAGGGGAAGGATGTAGGGGAAGCCAGAAGTTAGAAGCAACAGGACTTAGTAGGGGGTTGGAGGGGTGTGTGGGGGGAAGCGAGGTAGAGGTGGAAAGAAAAGAGGGTAATAGTGGATGACTCCCAGGTTTCTGGTGCTGTTTCTGAGACTGGGGACCTAAAGAAGAGGCAGCTTTGAGGGGCCCAGGAATTGATAGGTTCAGTTTAGAGTGTGTTGAGTTTGAGGCATGTGTGAGAGCTCCAAGATCTGATTTTACATGACCATAAGTAAGGCCAAACTTGGGAGAGAGGTCTGAACTGCAATCGCATTTGAGAGATGGTCTGTATTCACGTGTGGTTGGTAATTAAATACATAGCAGCAGGAATTAAGCTGAAGCTCCAATACTTTGGCTACATGATGAGAAGAGCCAACTCATTGGGGAAGAGCCTGATGCTGGGAAACATTGAAGGCAGGAGGAAAAGGGGCCAACAGAGGATGAGATGGTTGGATGGCATCACCGACTCAATGGACATGAGTTTGAGTAAACTCCGGGAGTTGGTGATGCACAGAGAGGCCTGGCGTGCTGCAGTCCATGGGGTCGCAAAGAGTCGGACACAACTGAGCGACTGAATAACAAGCAAGAGTTAAAGACACTGAACTCCATCTATAGCAGTGGTTCTCAACCAAGGGTGGTTTTGTGGCCTCTATCCCTACACCGGCCGATTTGGCAATGTCTGGATTGATTGTCCCATTCATGGAGTTAGGAGGAGTGCTACTGGCCATTTTTATCATACTAGGAAGCAGAAAAAAGGCACCAGATCATAAACTCTTTGAGGGCCCAAGCATACCAGACCTTTTCAAAGCAAAGGAGAATAAACTTGAACCATCTTTCACCCAGTCTCCCAGGGTTTGGGATGTGATGCAGGCAAGTGTTAGATAATAAGCTCCAGGGAAACATTTTCTTTTAAGTCCCATGTTTCATCTTAAAAAAATCAATAGATTTAAATTATAGTCATAATATATCACTGTGCATCTTAATATAATAATAAAAATGTTATATTCTTTTCTGAGTTTCATGATCCCTCCCCATCCTGTTAGTTTTCCCAAGCCTCTGAGAGACACCACCTTATAACCCTGGGAGAGCAAGTCCAACTTGAGATCAAGTCCAACTTGATCACCATAAACACCCACATGCTCTCTTTGGATACCATGGACCTCTTGGATGGTTGACAGATCCCTAAGGATGTAAGGGATGATGAAGTGATGAAGCAACAGCCATGAAGAACATCATGCTGGAATAAAGAGTTCTCCTGGAAAATGGGAGGGGAGAAGGCAATGGCACCCCACTCCAGTACTCTTGCCTGGAAAATCTCATGGGCAGAGGAGCCTGGTAGGCTGCAGTCTATGGGATCGCAAAGAGTCGCACATGACTGAGTGACTTCACTTTCACTCTTCTTTTTCATGCATTGGAGAAAGAAATGGCAACCCACTCCAGTGTTCTTGCCTGGAGAATCCCACGGATGGGGGAACCTGGTGGACTGCCATCTATGGGATCGCACAGAGTCGGACACGACTGAAGCGACTTAGCAGTAGCAGCAGCAGGAAAATGGGAGGAGGGTTCCTGAATTCTCTACATCTTCTACAAGAACTGTGATTCTCATCTGATTTTTCCAGAAATTCTTTTTCCAAAAATTCTTCTAAGTAGAGTTAGTAGTTAGCAGGAAACATTGCCAACTTCTTTGAGGCACCTATTGGAGGTGCTTGATGTAGTTTCTGATTGGTCACAGTTTAACCCTCACAGGTATTGAAGTTGGAGGTGTTTGCCTCCTGCAAAGTCATCCATTACAGACACCCTCCACAATAGCAGACATGGCCAAGCAAACTGGCTGTCAGAACCTCCGAAGAAGCACGCCAGGAGAAACAGGATGTCGGAGATAATGTCTTCTTCTTCGTCTCTTGGGAAAGAAGTCATCCCCAGGTTGCTCAGGCCAGGATGGAGTTGACTCTTCTCTGCCATATCCCACGCCTTGCAGTTAAGTGTGCAGAGATTCTAAACAGGGACTACATTTCCCTCTATGGAAAAACAGTCTGCTGATTTTGAACAAAATGGCTCCGAATTTACATAATTAAAATTCCAGTGTCTTTCAGATCACAACAATGGGTAATTAACATTGTTACTTGTCAGCTGGGAAATACCTCGGGGAGGAGGAGATCAGAGCCCAGCCGCTTTATTTTGGGCCACATCTCACGGACAATCGAGGCTAATTGACTCACCCCCATCTCATCGAAAATGAATGAAAAGAACATTGAAAGTCACTCAGCCTGGCTGGCGATCCACGCAGAAAGGCTGCTGGCTCAAACAATCCCGCGTGAGAACAGAACCCCAACCCTGCATTCGAGGATGGCGGCCTGACAGTCTAATTTAGAAGCGTTGCTTAAAATCTTAATCAGTGTGTTGAAATTAGCAGAGGCGAGTTCTGACACCGTGTTTGTCTATGGTTATCATTTTTAATAAACGTTAAAGTGTTTTTACAGATGTGGAAAAAAGCACATCCCTGGGATACCTATCTCCTAGGTTTGTACTCTTCTCTCAAGGAAAAAAAAAATGTGTCATCGTCAAGAATGAAGACGTAATATATTCATCAGAGCTCGTCTTCCTTTTATTTTGCGGTTCCCCGAAAGCTATCTGCAATCCTAAGCCTGCGTCCATCTTCTCTGCACAAGTATATCTTGATTGACACATCTCCAAATAAGCTTGTGAATAGCTTTCCGTATTAGCCTCAGAATAATTCAGATGTCAAATTACGGCTCACAGACTCCCTGACTCCTCTCGCGCCCCAGAATGAATTTTTTAAATATTTGGGAGAAAATATTAAATTTTGTTCAGGTTGGGTCAAAGTTCATATCATTTGGTAATAAAGAGCCACAGAGGGTGTTTGCACAGAACTGGGGGCGGCATTGATTTTATTTTGTGCGACAGCTGCAGGTCAGGCTGACCCTTGGTGAGCTGTTTGGAGTTTGCGAGCCTGCAGCTTTCGGCATCTCTGGCAGTTTGCCGTGGGTTTCCTTTGGACAGAAAGGGAACGAGGGAAGAAAGAAGGGGAAAAAAATGCGACTCTTTCTCTCTCTATGTGCAGGAGTCCTAGCTGATGTCGTCTCTAAATATGCAGCTTTAATTGCTCCTCTCGGCAGCAGCAAGGGGAGAGGTGATCTTCCGTGTTTTCATCCCTGTTGAAACTACACTGCCGATTCAGCCTGGATTCCTGTCCTGCAAACCGCACAGAAGCATCTCTTACCAGCAAAAAGGCAAAGCAGTGCTTGCCTGGCTGATAATGACCACTCTTCATAATATTTGTTGGATGCTCTGTAATGTGTGGCTGAGAAAACTCATTATTACTGGCTGTTTGCGCAGCTGTAAATATTTAACCAAGAATGCTACCTGCTTTGTGGAAAGACTGGCTAATTACATCTGCTTCTGTCTATAATTACATATTGTTGTAAAAATTCCAGGATAATGACACAACTGTGTCTTCTTCGTGCAAGGGGTAAATTTATACAGAGGACAGCGCTTGAATTTCCATAAGCAATTAGCCTACACGTTTTCATCCTTGTGTTTTCCTGTGATTTTATTGAAATGGAAGATAATGAACTAAATCCAATTACAGCAAGAAGACAGCCAGCAACTGGATGTTCATTGGGAACCACAGTTCTACTTTGTAAGCAAAGTGAGGAAGAGAACTATGTCCCTGCTCAAGACAGTAGAAGCATCTCGATAAATTAGCAATAATATCAGCCTGATAGCACGGTTCCTGCTGAACAGCCCTTATTGGAGACATGGGTTCCCTTCACAAAATGTTTCTTCTAAAGGTGCATATTTCTAGTCTGATGAATGTGAGGTACTGCTCTTGGCTTGTAGCCTGATTATGAGTGGAACATCTCTATAAAAAAAATGTTTCCCCAGATGCCATAATAAAGCCCAAGACAACAATCCATAGTTCACAGGGTTTGTGAAAGAGAGAGCTCTCTGGAATCCAGGAAATACGAGGCAGGTAATATCCTTATCTTCTTACTTTAAAACATGGGCATTCCTATTCTTTTGGAAATCTTAGCTCTCCAGGAGATGTAGAGATGTAACCCCTCTCTAGGCTACAGAAAAGGCTCACTTGCTTTAATCAGGAGACTGTTCAAAGACGCAGAGCCACGGTTCCCGAAAAACAAAATGAGTGGCTTGACGGCACAGACATTTCCCAAATCAATACGCCTCTACATCTTTATCGCTCTCGTTTCCTTTTTTGCTCCCTCACCATCTTTCCTCTCCGCCCCTCTTCTCCCTCTGGATAAATGCAAACACCTCCAAATGTCAAAAGCGGAGACATGACCCATCCTTTAACCGCACGCTGAACGATGATGTTCTGAGTGCCGCATCATTTCAGACACAAACACATCTCCCCGGCTTACGGGCTCCCCGGAACAGTTTTAAACCTGATGGTGATGAATTCACTTATTTATCTAGTGGTCATGACTATTTCTACTAACACTTTGGTAAATATGAGGGTGATGGTGTAATTATGCCCGGCAGGGGGAGGAGGAACAGTGATAGCCCAGCCGGCCGGGGACGGGGAGCCGACAGGCTGCCCTGCCCAGCCCAGCCAGGCAACTATTCTCTTCGATTTCCTCTCAGTGGCCAGGCTGGAGTGTGGCTGCCTAATGGTTTGCTGTCGATACAGTAAAAATGCTTGCCCGTCTTTACCTCTAATCCATTCTGAGAGCGCTCTTCACATAAACGGTCTATGCCGTCTCCTCATTTTCAGAAAAGGCAATCGAGTAAGATCGAACCACACAGGCTGTTGGAACAGTGTTTGGGGAAGCATGTGTGTGTTTAAAAAAGCGCAATGATTAATTCGGAGACATAGCATTTTGTGTTAAGTTGTCTTTGACTATTTTCTTCCTTGCTGTTTTTTTCTTTTAAAGGGCTCTGAAAATCAATGCTCTGTTTCACTACCATCCATCTTTATATAGTAATAAATTAAGTGGGAGGTATTGATATTTTTGACTGAGCTTTTAAAATTTACATACTAATGACAATTATACCCTTGTGGCTGTTGATTTCTGCTGCTGTTTACTGCTCGTGACTTGGGAAAGACGCAGTAGAAGTTTGCCTGGTTTCCCTATGTACGTGAGGGTTCTGAAACCTCCACCCATGGCTCAGATGGAGGGCAGAGACCTGGTCCCAAGGAGGTGAGAGCTCAGAAAAGCTTTGCCTGTCTGTTGATTTATTTGTTCTCCTGAAGACATTCTGCAGGAACTCGCCACGGCTGTGTGACCTCAGACTGGGCAATGGATGTGCTAGAGCTAAGCTCGGGTGATATCAAAATATCTAACACAAATGTGGGGTGGGCAGTGGCCCCCCACCAACCAGCTCGTGGCAGAGATGTCCTGGAGGTTCTCCTGCTTTGCCAGCTGTTAACCCTTTATGTGCTGAATTAAGGGAAGGGAAGAGGTTCTCGGGAAAGGCCAGGGCAATGGGCAGCAGAGGGCTTGGGAGAAAATGACTCTTTATCAGCTAGTTCAAAATATCCCAATATTTACTATTGGTGTCCACTGGGTGAATTTTAGCCCTGGATATGAGCCCCTCCACCCACAAATTTAGGAATCTTGGGGAATTCTTAGATGTATTATGTGCCCTTCCCGTTCCTTAAGAAAAAATAGGGTAGAATTTTGAAACCTTGACATGGCCTCATGCTTCCAAACTATTCCTGATAAACTCTATTCTCGTTGTTTATTTGCAAAGTTGTGTCCGACTCTTTTGCGGCCCCGTGGACTGTAGCCTACCAGGCTGCTCTGACCGTGGGAGTGTCCAGGCAAGAACACTGAGTGGGTAGCCATTGCCTCCTCCAGGGGATCTTCCCGACCCAGGGATTGAACTGGTGTCTCCTGCATGGCAGGTGGATTCTTTACCACTGAGCCTCCTGGGAAGCCCTGATAAACTCAGTTTGGGCAAAACTGTGGACGACCACCACTTGCCCTCCTCGGTACTCCTCCTGCCAAGTAGGTTAAAGGCATCTTCTCAGCATTTGCAAATGTTTGTTCTGAAGCAGAGGGAAAGTCCTAGCAGAAAGGGGATTCAGGGAGCAAGGTCAAGCCTCCTATATGATTTTATTTTAGGAAATCAAATCCCTCTGGACAATCTGAGTGCTACCCACAGGCAGATGACCAGGAAAACTACCCACACACTGGCACAAGGGCCTCCACTGCATTTAAATGATTATTTGGGAGGACTGGGACAGCCTTAAAGTGCACAACGGTTTATTCACAGAGATTAATATGTCAGTAATATTGATTGTTGGAGGCCTGCTTCATTCTGTTTAGGATTCCACAGGCCACAGACAGCAGTCATTCAGGCGTGATTTTTCCCTCTAGAATTTCTAGCATGTTGAGGCGGCCGGTCCGGGAGATGCTGAATGGCAAATTCTGTCAAACAAGATACTGCCAAGGCGATCCCCAGGGCAAGGTGCGTGGATTTTGTTTACATGTTGCCAAGGCAGGCGTCAATTGTCTGCTTCTATGTCAGGGTCCTTTCCCCCATCCCCTTCTAAATAAAGTAAGTCACCCAATGGCCCAGGCACCTAGGGTGCAGAGGAGCCAGAACAGTCTTCCAGGATCAGTTCTGAGATCATGATGCAGAATTAACCAATATTGTGGTTGTGCTTTAGCTGCTAAGTTGTGTCCAACTCTTGCGACCCCCTGGATTGCAGTCTGCCAGGCACCTCTGTCCTTGGGATTCTCCAGGCAAGAATACTGAAGTGGGTTGCCATTTCCTTCTCCAGGGGATCTTTCCAACCCAGGAATCGAACCTGGGTCTCCTGCATTGCAAGCAGGTTCTTTACCAACTGAACTACAAGGGAAACCAAATATTAAGGGTGCTAAAAGTTTGGTGTCTCTGGTTTCCCACTGCATGGAGATTGCTCCATTACATGCAACTGTCCAGGAAGTGCCTTTGCAAGACTGTCTGCAATGAAAGAACGGAACCTATGAGAGGTGTGGAGAAGAACTCACTTTCATCAAAGGATTGGCTTTCAGGATGGTCTGGGAGCCCAGAGCATTATTGTATTACACACCACACTGAAACGCGCCTTGTTCTGATTTTTTTCCCTCCCCCTCCTCCTCTCTTTTCTTTGAGTGTTTTCGAAATAAAAGAGTTTTTTCTTCCAAATTGCGCTGGGAGGCAAATTCTTGAACGGTGTAATAGAAAATGTTAGACAATATTCCTTACCGGAGCTATTGACATTTTGGATAGTTGTGACACTTTGATTTTTCTCAAAACATATGGATCAAGCCTGGCTGCCTTATTGGACAGGAAGTCCGGATGAAAGGGCTTCCTTTATCTTTCTTTGTATTTTCCCCCCTCTGTTTGTTCGTGCCTTTCTCTCTGAATAGAATCGTGGTTTTCTTAAGCTGTCCGGGGAGTCGTTATTGCCTTACTAAATATTTCATGGTGCACAGCACACCATACCTGCCAACTGCTTCTTATTTGTTGTCAGAAATAAAGGGTTCATCCTTCAGAGGGGGAGGGAAAAAATAAAAAAAAGATAGCAGGTTTCTCCTATTGTTTTCATTTTAAAGTTTCTCGTAGGCACCCCATGCACGGGAACACTGGAAATCTGAGAAGAATGCTTTTATTTTCCCAGGGACGCACGGCTGGCCACTTATTTATTTATTTGCGGCTTATTTATTTAGTTGCCGCACACTCTTTGCTATGATTCCCAGCACTTGTTTCTTGGCGGTTTCCCTTCCGATTTGTTCAAAAGGGAAAAGTTCAAAGCGGCTCTGTCAGCTGAGAGAGCAGCCTGCCGAATACTAACCCTCCAGCGCCCGCCTGCGCTGACCTTGAGAGAGGGGCCCTAAACGGTTCCAGCTCGCAGCTCCGCATGTGTGTTTTGTTAGACCAGGTCGGGAGGGGTCAGGGCTCACCTGAGGCCAGCGGAGCCCGGGCCGACCTAACTGAGCAGCGGGGTAATGCATTTTTAAAAGGGACATTCTCGCCTCCGAGTGGGCCTAATATGGTCTCTGTTTAAAAACCTGTCAGAATCCCAAGCACACACTCCATAAAATATAAATAAGTACTTACTGTTTGCAGATGTTGCTTGTTTTTTCTAATGTGTGTATTTGAAGTCCCAGAATCCTCACTTCCTGTCAGGCTCCCCCATGCCTCTCTCCTCCGGTTTCTGAAGGAACAAGGAGGGGGACTTCAGATCGCAATTTCTCAATGAAGACACCTTCTGTCAAAGCTGTCAGCATCCCCGGAGCAATTAGCATTCCCTTTTTCTTTCTCTCTCTCCCCAACCTCCCCCCTCTCCCTTTCTCTCTCTCCTTCAACACTGAGGTTTATTTCTTGTCACAGCTTTACCTGGGCCTTGGAGAGCCACCTCCCTAGTTAGCAGCCTTTGAAAGAGGCTTAAAGTCTCGGGAAAGAGTGATTTTTGGAGGCTCTGAAAGGCAATGCTGTAACTCGATAGGCCTGTAATCTGCACGCTGAGATTAATTGGAAAGAATTAGGGAAGGGACTACAGGGAGCCGCCATCATCCTTCCTGGGGAAATTCATAGATGGGGCCTCGTATGTCTTTGCCACCTCCACCCCGAGAGTCCCATTGATAAATGCGCAGTGCAGGTGTCTGATTAATTTAGACCTGTGTTTGGCTGCATCTGGGCCACTGGCCCCTGAGTCTGACCCACAATTTCTAGATTCATCCACAGCAGTCTTCCTCCTGGTTCAACTGCACTGCACGCAGCTTACCCCCAGCTCCAAACCCGCTCCAAAGATGCTGGGTGGGAGTAATTTAGACCTGTGTTTGGCTGCATCTGGGCCACTGGCCCCTGAGTCTGACCCACAATTTCTAGATTCATCCACAGCAGTCTTCCTCCTGGTTCAACTGCACTGCACGCAGCTTACCCCCAGCTCCAAACCTGCTCCAAAGATGCTGGGTGGGAGCCTGATGGAGAAGTTGACTTCTGGTTCTGCATCTGTTGTAACCCCTTCTTTCTCCTCCTGTTTCCTTTCTTAGTTACTGCCTGCTGCCCTGGTGGGGGTGTTGAGTAACAGGTGGAACCTGGGCACACGTTTCGACGTGACCAAGCCAAGTAGTTCATTTAGGCCAGTATTCCCGATGGGCAGTGCATGAAGAGGGCTGTGGAAGTGACTGTTTGCTCTGCAGCCCTCCCGGGATGCATGCCAACATTTTAATAACTCACTCTCTGGGGACCCCGCCACATGTACTTAGAAAGCAAGTCTGTGGACTTTCCAAAATCGGCAGTTCGGGCTTGTATTTTTTAATTTACTTATTCTTTGCCATGTATGCACTCCTCTGGTAAAAAGGCCAGCTGAGCCCTTGTTTCTTGGCCCCTTTCTTTCTTTACTTAGAAAGTGGTGGTTCAGAAGGAAACCCACTGTGAGGTCCCCGCTCTGTCTGCACATCCTCTTATTTCTGACTTTCCCAGTTTTGGAGCCAGTGGTCATCAATCGTTTATCAATAGCCTCATGAACTGAAAGCCTGCTGCCCCAAACCCAAATTACTGCTAAGAATCAAAGACTTCCCCTCCACCCACTTTAACCAGAGACTCTTGACAAATGCTATCCACTTGCCGCATTAAATTATCTATTATTTTTAAAGAAAGAAAAGAGACAGACACCAAGCCTTCCCTCGTTTCTTAAACCATTTGGGGAGGGTCTGCTTCTGAACACACACCCAGGACAGCGTGGCTCCATGCTCGAGTCGGGCTAGTTGAGTTTGCTTCATCTTTAAAGCGCAGGAACCATAAATCAAGATGAAAATCCTATAGCCCCAAAGCCTTACCAATTGATACAATTTGAAAATGGGCAGCCGGAGAGGCTAGGGAGAAAGCTGACATGATGACTTTTATAATAGCAGAACGTTTAAGGTTATAGAAATAAAAGGAAGAGGATGAAATCAGGAGCGTTGATCTCTGCCTGCAGGCTCTCAGCTCACTGGAAGCTCCAGCAATTATTTCTGCTCTGGCTTTCCCCTCCTTTTTTTTTTCCAGCAGTCTGTTTGAAATGAAGCAGAACCGGGCATGGCAGGCTTATCAGTGTCGTTAGCTGACAGGGCGCCCAGCACACCTGCTTTTACTTGCTGCCATTTCAGGCACTAATGCCACAGAGAATGTTTCTTGGGTCCTTATAATGTGTAAAGATTCATTTATTTCACCTTTTGAACCTTCCTGACCCCCTGGGCTTGTGTTGGGGAGTAGGGGGAGGGTGGGAGAGGGTTTTTTTTTTTTTTTTCCTGGCACTTAGAAGAAGCTGGCAATTAGGGATCTGGCCCTGGGGCTGTTGCTATGATAGAAACTTAAAAGAGAGGTAGGGGCTTAGCCAGGGAGGCGCTGGGAGCCGGGTAGGACTTGGGCCACCCGAGGGGGCCTGGGGGATGGTACCGAGCAGAATTCCCCTGACTGCTGCCTCCCTGGCTCCAAGGTGTCCCAAGTGCTGTGCTAATGACACGTGGGCACCCCTACTTTTGGAGACTCCCCCTATCACATCACACGTATTCAAATGTACCTACCTCTCTCATCGTCACTAAGACTGTTGAGATGATATTTTTAAAAAATATGTATTTATTTATTTTTGGCTGCACTGGGTCCTAGTTGCCCACAAGGGCTCTGCAGGCCCATGGCATGTGGGATCTTAGTTCCCCCACCAGGGATCGAACCTGAGCCCCCTGCACTGGAAGGTGAAGTCCTAACCACTGGACCACCAGGGAAGTCTGTGTTGACAAGATTTTAAAAAATCCTTTTGCCGTTGCAATGACTTGGCCATGGGTACCTCATTTTATTGATGGTGGCTAAGACTTCCTGGCAATCATCACATGTACCTAGGAATTCCTGTGGAGAGAAAGACCTACCCTTCAAACTGGTGTCCAATGTAATGGAATTTTTATGAATACTAAATTTAGCCACCAATGAAGTTGACATAGTATTAAGTTTTGTGGACGTTTGAATTGAACACCTATTCAACTTCATGGTTTTCTTTTTGAATTTTGGAGCCCATAAACATAGTATATGTTTTTTGGTCTCAAACATTTTAATAGGTCCCAGAAAAACAGAATCTGCTCACCCCAAACCTGATGGCCCATGTGCGTAACGATGCTTTTTCTTCCCTTTTCCTTCTTTTTTTCTTGCCTTCCTTTGATATGGGTTTGACCAATACATTTTCCCCTCTAGAAGTCTTAGTTTAAGGTTTTGGTTTCTCAGGAGTAAAACTGTAATTCTTGTTGGTGGGTATTATACTCTTGTAGGAATTTGATTCTGTTTCCTTCTATTTCATATCTCATGACAAGTACTGGAGAG
Source organism: Cephalophus harveyi (assembly GCA_006410635.1). NCBI lineage: Eukaryota > Metazoa > Chordata > Mammalia > Artiodactyla > Bovidae > Cephalophus > Cephalophus harveyi. The sequence goes on along the minus strand of SJYT01015501.1, from coordinate 399,224 downwards.
AGTAGGGTATATTCTTCAGCCTCTATATGGAAATCTGAGAATTCCTTGATTTCTTGATGTTTCCTTCTTTTCAAGAAGTTGATCATATACCTCTGTTGTTTATGCCTCAGTAGCACTTCCTCTTCTTTCATTAATACAGTTCCAGTTTCCTCAGGGAGAGGCACCCCTCCCCAGTGCTTTAGTCCATTTGTCTCCAGGTCAATTAGAGTATCCCATCATCCTGGCCAGTTATTGGTTTCAGAACTTCTATAACTATTTGGAAAAACAGAGCCTTTCTTTTAATGCAGAGATTGCTGGCTTAAGAAGCTGCCAAGAGAACCAGTTGTGCAGATAGTATGGTTGAAGCAGAGAAAAATGGACTAAAGAAGTTAAGCTAGAAGAACAAAGTCTTAATGATAGTACAAAAGCCCCTGGATCCAGCCATGCCTGAAAGCCATAAAGTGATACCACCCCTAAAAGAATTGATTAGATGAACAGGTCTAATTAGATGAACAGGCCAGTTTGACTTGGGCAGCTGTAACTTGTGATCTAAGGGATCTTGACATGTTCTGATATCATTAAGGGGGCAAGGCCAGGAGAGAGATCTCATTTCATCTCCTCTGTTAGGAAGCAGTTTGAATTGGAATGTGAGATATGGGTATTGGAAGGTCGGGGAGAGGAAACAATGTTATCAATAAGGAGAATAATGTTGTGGACCAGTCACTGTACTCATGTCTCCCAATAACTCTCAGAAACTCATTGTCCCCAGTTCACAGAAAACAAATTGAGGCTCAAAGCCACCTACCCAGGAAAAACACAGTCTGATTGGTTTCGGACCTGTTTTACTCTAAAGTGGCTCAGACCAACACCTAGAGCTAGATGTTTGAGCTCGTGTTTCTAATCCTTAGGGCACAAAGCCCTGGAGGCTCAGGTCCTCCTGTTGGATCCTGTGGTCTTGCATTGCTTTGCTGCTTAGTCACTCGGTCGTGTTCAATTATTTACAACCCCAAGGACTGTAGCCTGCCAGGCTCCTCAGTCCATGGGCTTCTCCAGGCAAGAATACTGGAGTGGGTTGCCGTTTCCCCCTCCAGGGAACCCTCCCGACCCAGGGACTGAACCCGCATCTCCCGTGGCTCCTGCATTGCAGGTGGGTTCTTTACCGCTGAGCCGCCTGGGAAGTTTTTGTTCTCAGTATTCCACTTTTTTTCTCTCTGCTACCTCCATGGAATTCCTACCATTTAAAGTTCCATTCCTATGAGTCTGCAGAAATTTTACACTACTTAGAATCTTCTACAAATTTGCAAATTCTAGTTGATATTTCAGGTATTCAGACTCCTTGGGATGAGTTTGGGGAGGGTGGGAGATGGAAGCAGGTATCAAAGAAAGAAAAACTTACCTATGTCCCAATCATTTCAAGACTTGGCCTTAAACAAAGGAAAAGAGGCCAGACCCTTACCTGGTAAAGAAGAAGTAAGGGTCTAGAAGGAGTGGGTCTTGGATTATTCTGCCCGTTTTCAGTCTTGGTGTGACTAAGTTCTCTTTCACATAACCTTCCTCTCCCCATCCTCCCACCTGTGATTCTGACAGCTCTCACTCATCATCAAAGCCAAAGAATCTCAGAATACATCTTAGGAGGTGCTTCATTAAAACCCATTGACTTGGCATCTGGGTTCCTCTATTGATAAACTCCCAGTAGAAACCAACTGAGCCTTTGATCTAGTGAGGGCAGGTGTGTGTGCAACCTTGTTGCCCAGGCTACCCAAGTGGGGGAAGGTCCCAACCAGAAGGTCTTAGTAATGACCTCCTTGCTCTAAGTCTCCTTCTATTAGTTCTATGGACTCTCCACCCGTTTAGACTCATTCCCACTCATTCTGGAAGCGATCAGAGGTGTCTCACGATCAGAGGTGTAAGGATACTTACACTCCAGTCATCTCAGCTACAATCAAGAGTCCACCATTTTCCTCGCGTCCTACTTTTAATTGTTCAATTACCACTGCTAATGCCACAGGGGAAGTCTTGTCCGTTTTCCCAATGCGTCCGCAGGCAGGCCTGTCCCCCGAGTTCATTCATTCCTTTAAGATTAGCTCCTGCCCAGCCCTACTCTTTGTGTCTCAATGACAGAGCAGGTCTAGTTTATGCTTTCAGTATTTAAAGAACTCTTATGATGCTTTGAGAAGTTTTTCTCATTAGCTTTCTAATGAAGCTAACATTATTTTCCTCTTAGCTCTTTTCATTTTACTCCTTCTTTCTTTTGGCTTCTTATTCCTAGAATTCAGACATCAATTCCCTGGCTGGACTGGACAACCATCTGGGTAGCGGACAGCCTTCCTTTCCCACACTGACCCATCACTGTAACACGGTAGGTCTGCAGCTTAGTTCTCATTTTCTGTAGGATAAGCTCTTTCCCAGGAATTCCTAGGTCCAATGAAGCTAACCCTCCCCACTCTGCTGAACCCAGGATGAGTTTTCTAACCGAGGGCATCAGTGCTCTACATTCTGAGGTCCTCTTGAAATTCGAAAGAGTTTGTGCCAGAAAAGGGCTTTCTCTTCAAACATAAATGGACTCGTTACTGCCCAAGTTAAAGACTTTAGGGATTTAGCATCTTTTTGTGAGTGCATGATTTTCCATGGTTCTGTTTCCAACTCTTGGTGGCGAAGTGTTCCTGGATTTGTGAGAAGGTTTGTTTCTTTCTTAAAAACTGAGAATTCCAAGTGGAACCCTCCAGCAGTGGACTTCTATCTGAATCCCTTCCCTGGTGAAATTTTATTCTTGCAGATGCTGCTCAGTTCAAATTTCATAGACTTGAATTCTGAAGATTCTTTGGGATAAAAACATTCTTAGTTCACAGGACTGGGAAGTGAATTTTGCTGCCTATAGTCTGGGCATGTATATGGCTGCTCTGTGAATTAATACTTGTCAGACCTTGTTACTGTGAAATAGCTGTGGTGAGGTGATGACCATCATTTATTTTATTTTATTACTGTTTTTTATTTGATTTCATTTAGGCTTTGGCAAAGGTGAGAGTACTGACTCGTATTTCCCATTTATGTTTGATATACAAAAGCCCCTTGGGAAGGGGAATGATGCTAACTGAAATTGCATAAATTAAAGAGGAAATTTGCTAAGACACCTTGATAGACTCAGAAATGAGAATATCCTACTTTAAGTGTTTGGTTGGTCCCATTCTTGGCTTTGGCACTCAGGCTTAGTGGAAGAGGTCTGGAGGCGGCATGAAACAGGTGTGGTGGCCTAGGGAGGGGCTTTTTAATGTCCAAGTGAAATGGTGATTAGGGCTTACTGTGCACAAGCAAAAAAGCTAAGACTGGCTTAGCCAATGATTTAGAATAGGGGACCAGCAGAGTGATGAGACCAGATTTTATCAACCTACGAATCTTCCCAAGACCTGCAGAAGTACTTGAAATTATGAGCAGGGTCATTCGGTGAGGCATAGTGCTGGTGGGGGAGGCGGGTGTCCCCCCCGGGAAAGAGATCATTCTAAGTGAGCAGAGACTCAAGAGCAGACGTTTGCCGCTGGGACAGAAATCAGCGTGGTGTCCTAGAGAGCAATATAGGTTCAGATCCCACTTTTGACATTTACTAGGTATGGGGCTAATTGTAAAATAGACTTTTATCTCTTATTACAAAAGCAATAATATTTTTTTTTTTTTTTTTTTAAAAAGTAAAAAGAAAAAAAGGGAAAACTCACTCAATGTCTCTCATCCAGAAAAAAATTCTACTCTTCTTTCAGGGCTATTTTCCAAAATCTGTTTTGTGCATAGACACATGTGCTTACCCGTGTTACGAAAATAAAATTATGCATGGCATTTTGTAAACCTCCTTTTAATGTTCAACTCCAAACATTGTCAGCATCATTTTTAATGGCTGTACAATATCCCATCTTATGGACATACGTTTATTTACTCAGTCCTCTCCTGTTGAACACATAGGTTGTTTGCAGAATGGCTGTTGTATACACTTGCAGCTGTGAGTAGGAAGGGAAGGTGTGGTATGGTACACTCAGGTCATGACATTGCTCCCGCTCCTTCTCCCTTCGCATAGACTCATAAAATTGAAGTAGGTTCTCCTGTCTCTGGCCAGAGACAAGGCTGAGATGGGAGCCCAGGCTTGCCATCCACTGCATCACAGGGTTTCCTGTTGGAGGCCTCCGGGAGACCCTGAGCGTGCCCAGCAGGGTCAGCTCGCCTGGAGTGAAGAGTGCAAATGGAGAGAAGCTCTGGAGCTATCTGACAGGCTTCAGGGCACCAGGCAAAGCTGAGTCACTGTGACCTGGACTTGCCAGCCTCTGGAACTGCACTTTCCCAACTGGTCTTGGAAGAGAGTCTTCTTTCTTATGAAAGCTACGCTCCAAGCTCTATTCAGGAACTGGTCTCAGACAAGTCTCGCTGGAGAATTCTCGATGTTTAGATCACTCTTGTCTCTACATTTGGAGCGATTGTTTACTTCTCCTCCTGGAGTCCTCCAGGGAGAGAAGGGACGGAGGACACACAGAGAGACAGTTGTGTGGTCTGTGCGTCCCAAGGAGACACAGGGGCAGCTGTGTCTGGCTGGTGCTGGCTTTGGAATCTGCTTTGGATGCTAAGTAGGGCTTCCCTCATAGCTCAGTTGGAAGGGAAAGGCTACCCACTCCAGTATCCTGGCCTGGAGAATTCCATGAGCTGTATAGTCCATGGGGTCGCAAAGAGTCAGACACGACTGAGTGGCTTTCACTTTCACTTTGGATGCTAAGTGGAGTCTTTGCTTCTGGAGTCATGACTGGACTTCAGTGTCCTTTCCTCCTGGTGATATTGTCATTTGAGCCAGAGCTTTAAATAAAAATTAAAAGCCATTAGAGGATAAGACTTCCATACTTTATACCCATGAAGATGGCTCTTCTCCAAAAATCAGAAAAGAAATATTGACAAGGACGTGAAGGAATTAGAACCCTTGTGTCCTGCTGGTGAGAATGTAAAATGGTACAAATTCTGTGAAAAACACCGTATGTATGGCACAATTGTATGATCCAGCAATTCCACTTGTGGGTTTATATCCTAAATAACTGAAAGCAAGGACTGCCATAGTAGCATTATTCACAATAGCCAAAAGGTAGAAACAACCCCGGTGTCCCAGTTGTCCCATCAACCCAGCTGATGAATGAATAATAAAATGCAGTCTACACCTGCAAAATAATATTATTCAGGGTTAAAGAGGAATGAATCTGATTCATGCTATAATTTTGAAGATATGCTAAGTGAGCTTTAAATAATAAACATTATCAGCTACCAGGAGGCTTCCCTGATAGTTCAGATGGTAAAGAATCTGTCTACCATGCAGGAAACCTGGGTTCGATGGCTGGGCCGGGAAGATCCCCTGGAGAAGGGAATGGCAACCCACTCCAGGATTCTTACCTGGGAAATCTCATGGACAGAGGAGGCTGGTGGGCTACAGTCTATGGGCCTCAAAGAGTAGTACATGATTTAGTGACTAATGCTTCATGCTAAGTGAAACAAGCTGGACATAGAAGGGCAAATACTGTATGATTCCACTCATATGAAGTACTCAGATGAGTCAAAGTCATAGAGAAAGAAAGTAGAGTGGGGGTTGCCAGGGGTTACAGGGAGGGAGAGGTGGGGAGTTACTGTTTAATGGGACAGAGGGTTATGGAAAAGGATGATGGCAATGACTGTACAGTAATTGTGAATTGGACACTCAAAAAGGGTTAAAATGGTAAAATTTATGTTATGTAGATTTAAAGAATGATTTATCCTTTTTATAACTGAAGAAACAGGCTCTAGGAAAATGGAAGTAGCACAAAGAAGTTTCACCTTTTGAGGGAAATTCAGTTCTCTAATGACTTTTTTTTAAAGAATTTTTTTTTTAATGTGGACTATTTTAAAGTCTTGATTGAATTTGTTACAATATTGCTTCTGTTTTGTGTTTTGGTTTCTTGGTCATGAAGCATGTGGGGTCTTAGCTCCCTGACCAGGGATAGAACCCTCACCCCCTGCACTGGAAGGTGACGTCTTAACCACTGGACTATCAGAGAAATCCCTCTAATGACTTTTTCAGTGCATGCTTACTGATCAGCTAATGAGTATAAATCACATGCACTCCCGCTGTGCACTAAAGACTCGAGACAGTGCCAAGGGGCTCACATTTTAGCTAGTGTGGATTGAGGAGTGGGGAGAATCAGGAATGTAGATGAGGGGACTCTCGGGTGTTGTAAGGCAGAAGGTCACCAGGCTGAGGAAGGTGGAAATGGGCTCTGGGAACGCAGGGGAGTGGGGTCTCATTCCTGCCTGGGGAGGCTAGGAGATCCAAGGGCAGAATGTTGATAAGCAGAGCTGGTGAGAGGGGATTCCAGAAGGATACAATGTTGGTAGAGTAATAGGAATGAGAAGATTAATAGTGCCTGTTCCATGCCGAGTGCATTCTAAGTACTCGACACATGGAATCTCATTTTATCCTCATAACACTTCAGAAAGGCAGCTTCCTTATTAGCCGCATTTTACAGATAAGGAGAAAGAAGCCCAGAGAGGTTAAGTAACCTGTCAAAGATCACACAGCTAGTTTTAACAAATACACAGCTTGGAGTGGGGTGGCGACTGTCCATATTTAGGGATCTTCAGGTCATTGCAGATGGCAGAAGAGAAATGGTACAAACAAGATATGAGAGGATGTCAGATCCCCTTGGACCTTTAACACAGGATGATAGGTGGGCATTGTTTTATTAAGGCGAATAAGTTAACTGATGCTTTCTTCTGTTCCCAAAGGAATTTGAGAGATGGTAGCAAGTGGGAAACTTTGTTGGGCAAGTGGGGGGACTGGGGGCCAGTGATAGGTGGAGTAGAGTCAGAGATGGTGGTGCTCGGGGTTGCTGAATATGAATGTTAGTTACTCTGGTAGCCAATCTTCAAGATGGCCCCCAATGAGAAATTCCCTTGGGGTGGTTAACACTCCTTGCTTCCACTGTGGGGAGCATGAGTTCGATCCCTGATCAGGGAACCAAGATCCCGCATGCCATGTGGCACAGCAAAAAAAGAAAAGATGACCCTCAGTGATCTCTGCCTCCTGATATGCATGCCCTTGAGTGATCCCCTCTCATACTCAATAGAAATGACCTGTGTAACCAGTAAGATATTATGTAAATGATGGTGTGCACCTTCCAAGGCCAGGACATATAAGATACTTGGCTCTCATCCCACTTCCACTGGCATCACTTGCTCTGGAGACAGCTGGCGGCCGTGTTGTGAGGCTGCTCCAGCAGCCTGGTGGAGAAGGTCCACATGGTGATGAACTGAGGCCTCCTGCCCACCTTGGAAATGGAGTCTCCAACCCCAGTCACATCTCCTGGTGACTGCAACCTCATGAAGAACCCCTGGAGCTGCTCTCAAATTCCTGACCTGGAGAAACTATTGTCCATCTAGTCAAGGCTATGGTTTTTCCTGTGGTCATGTATGGATGTGAGAGTTGGACTGTGAAGAAAGCTGAGCGCCAAAGAATTGATGCTTTTGAACTGTGGTGCTGGAGAAGACTCTTGAGAGCCCCTTGGACTGCAAGGAGATCCAACCAGTCCATTCTGAAGGAAATCAGTCCTGGGTGTTCTTTGGAAGGAATGATGCTGAAGCTGAAACTCCACTACTTTGGCCACCTCATGCGAAGAGTTGACTCATTAGAAAAGACTCTGATGCTGGGAGGAATTGGGGGCAGGAGGAGAAGGGGACGACAGAGGATGGGATGGCTGGATGGTATCACTGACTTGATGGACAATGGTTTGAGTGAACTCCGAGAGAGGCCTGGCGTGCTGCAATTCACGGGGTTGCAGAGTCGGACACGACTGAGTGACTGAACTGAACTGAACTGAAGCCCCTTTGCTGTCCACCTGAAACTATCACAACGTTGTTAATTGGCTATATGCCAATATCGGAGAAGGCAATGGCACCCCACTCCAGTACTCTTGCCTGGAAAATCTCACGGATGGAGGAGCCTAGTAGGCTGCAGTCCATGGGGTTGAAAAGTGTCGGACACGACTGAGCAACTTCACTTTCGCTTTTCACTTTCATGCATTGGAGAAGGAAATAGCAACCCACTCCAGTGTTCTTGCCTGAAGAATCCCAGGGACGGGGGAGCCTGGTGGGCTGCCGTCTATGGAGTCACACAGAGTCGGACACGACTGAAGCGACTTAGTAACAGCAGCATATGCCAATATAAACTAAGAAGTTTTTAAAAAGGATACCATATATAACTGGGAAGAGGTGGAAGCAAGAGCAGCTAGGAAATGTCCTTCATCTCCAGGCCTGCCGGTCTGCTGCTCCCAGGCTCACTGAGCTGTCCTGCCTGGCTGTTGTTACCCAGCCTCCCTCCACCAGCCTGTGAGCTCTGTGGAGCTGGGCCTGAGATGCACTGCTTTTCTGGCCCGGCCCTTGTTTGTTGTAATGTCTAGGATACATAATCTTGTACTCAACCAGGTTCTGGTATCAGACCATAAAGTTGTATCCAGGTATTTTGCTATTGTAAGCAATGCTGCCATGAAGATATTTTGGAAAATTTTGGCTGGTCTATCCATAGGGTAGATTCCTGGTACTGTGTATGTACATAGGCTGCTTTAGTTCTTAATTTTCGGAATCTAGGAAGATACCATTTTGACAGGAGATGCCAGAGTTGTAACAGGAGGGTGAGCAGGTAGTCCTCTTAGAGGAGAAAATCTTGCCCCGACATAGGGGAATGGAGGGGAGGGTCTCTTTCTCCTGTTTACCCCCAGATACATATCATATTTAAAAACATTTTATTTGGCTACGCTTGGTCTTAGTTGTGGCATCTAGTTCCTTTACCAGGGATTGAACCTGGGCCTTCTGCATTGGACGTGTGGAGTCTTAACCACTGGACCACCAGGGAAGTCCCTATGTGTTGCATTTTAAATAAAGGAAGCCTTTTAAATAAAGACGGCCAGATGGAGGGGCTCATGTTACTTAGGCAAGCTTGTCAGCTGCACCCCCTGGCTCCTGTGCGTGTGTGTGTTTGAGTGTGTCCCTTAGGCACTGTGAGCCAACCCGTGTTGACCCCTCCTCTTAGCCCGGCTTGGTCTTGCCTTTGTGGTGTCCCTGCACTGCCTTATGGCCCCACCAGAGAGCATCTCATCCTGGAGGGAAGGTCCAAAGCGGCCGGATGCTGAGGGAGGGAGGCCTGGAGTCTGGCAGGCTGGCCTCCTGGGGGTCTGAAGCTGCACATCTGCAGGGACCCCTGGGCCTTTCTGGAGATCAGCTCTTAAAGGCCTGGCTACTGTGGGCCTGGCTTTGCATCCCTGGAAAGGAGAGGCAGGGACAGACACCAGGGGACATCCTGGATTCCCCGTGCAGCTGTAGCCCAGTGTGGTACAAGAAGACGATCCGATTCAAGTCGTGAGTAGTAACCTCCTCTCCATCAGGTTGAATTCTGAGACTTCTCTGGTTGTTAGGAGTCAATAATGCCAGCCACCTTGGGCCTCAGCTCACCACATTTCAGCCACTGAGGCCACACTGTCTAACACTTTGTGGGTGCTGAGTTTTCCTCTTCCTCCCTCCCTCTGTCTGCCGTAGCTCCCCAGCCGACTAACCGTGCCCTTTGCCCCAGCAGTCTGGCCTCCTCCCTCTTCCTATGGATGCCCATGGGTGAGTTGCTCTAGGAATGGAAACCAGACTGGGGCGACCACTGTGCCCAATGCCATTGGCCTGAGTCGGGGCCTCTAATGCACACAGCATGGTCCCAGATGTGCCCAGACGGGTGTGGTTAGCCCCCGGCATGTCACGGGCATGTCGGGGAACTGCCACCCCTCCCTAAGCAGCCGTGAAACCACGGCTGTGACAGCCCTGCCTGTCGGGTGTTGTCCGAAGGGTTTCTTCCTGGGTGGTTTGTGGGCCTGGGGTGTCAGGGAAATCTGGGACACAGGCCCTGGGGAGGCACTCATGGGAAGCGGCCACCTTCTGGAGAGCCCGTGTTCCACCCTGCAGGTTGTCCTGTCCCTCGCCCAGTTCCGCCTGGGTACAGTTTCGTGCCAGATATCCCACTGTCCAAAAAATATATATAAAATATGTAAACTCTTTTTTAAAAAAATTTATTTGCAAGGTGCCTGTATTTGGGTCCCAGAGCTGCTCCATCCATGGGCTGAGCTCCATCTTTGGCTGAAAGTGGGCGCTTAGCCCATGAGCCAGAAAAGCTAAGGAACTCTCTCGATGGGCCAAAGCGTGCCCCCTGAAGCCCTAGTGGCCGGAGCTGGCAAGCAGGGGCCTGAAGCGAAGCCTGACTTGTGTCTGCTGCAGTGACAGAGGGAAGAAGGAACGGAAAGCTGGCATTCCCTGCCTTTCCTCTGACTCACCGTGGTTTGATCGGGGAATTGGCCACACGGTGTAATCCACAGACACAAGGACTTTTGAGGGGCCTCGAGCCACACTTGTTTCTGCAGGTCCGCCCCGTCTGTGCGGGTCTCCCCACCCAGCCCCGAGGCCTCCGAGGGATGGCAGATAGCCGATCTGGCAGCCCACGTGAAAGGCCCTTTTGTGCTCTTGCCTGGAAAGGTCTCCGGCGCTGCTTGGAGCGCTCTCGGAGAAGGGGATTTGTTCCTTTAATTGATAATGAGTATCAGAAAGGTCATATTTACATTGTGAGCTGGGTGGGAATTGTGTGTGTGCTGACAGCGGGGGCGGAGAGGGGGGGTCACACAAATAAATGACATCCAGCTCCCTGTGTCTGCGGCCGCCAGAGGTTCGGAAAAGGTGGGGAATCCAGGCGGGCTGAGAATAGAGAAATGGTGGAAATGAAGACGCGGGGGAGAGGGTGTGGGAGAGGGAGAGACAGAGCCAGAGGGAACAGAGGGCAGAGGGTGGGAGGGAGAAAAGACAGACCGAGGGGAAGGGAGCCCAGAAGGAGAGGGGCAAGCCCAGGGAGATGGGGCTGTGGAGAGTCCAAGTGACCCCGTGTAGCCGTGATGCTGTCTCATTAGATTGGTGTGTCAGTTATGGGAAGAGAATGCACTGCAGGAGCCAAACCATCAGACTCCTGGGATCATTTCTCAAATACCCACCCCGTGACCCCAAGTGAAAGGAAGTGTTAGTCGCTCAGCCATGTCTGACTTCTTGCGACCCTGTGGACTGTAGCCCGCCAGGCTCGTCTGTCCTTGGAATTCTCCAGGCAAGAATACTGGAGTGGGAAGTGCGTTGCCATGCCCTCCTCCAGGGGATCTTCCTCACCCAGGGATTGCATCCGGAGTCTCCCGCTTTGCAGGCAGATTCATTTCCATCTGAGCCACCAGGGAAGCCCTAAGCGAAGTTCAAATAAGATTGCATCACTATTTAAAGTGGTGTGATGACTCGCCATTGACCTCAAGAGGAACTCTGCAACACGGCTCACCAGTGCGGTGTGGCCTGACTCTTCCTACCCTCCACCCTTGTATGCCTTGGATTTCCCTGGCCAAACCCCTCCTCCACACAAAGCCCTGCCTGATTTCTGAAAATTCCCTCTGCGTCCTGCCGTCCCCAGCCTTGCCAGATGTCTCGTGCTGTGTTGTAATTGCCTGTTGAGTCGTCCGCTCCCCCACAGGGCGTCTGAGGGTCCTCACCACTGCACGCATGCACACGGTCCTGGCTGTAAGTACATATGTGAGTCTGACCCTCCATGCATATTTGTTGACTTGGGCGGCACCATTTTAGCCTCTTCTAGTAGAGTCTCCAGAAAAGGGTCTTCCTCCTAGTTCTCATAGATGGGGAAATGTGATGTTTTGGAGAAAAGACCTTGAAGAATACTACATCTAGGTTTTTCATCGGAGTCTTGGTGTGGGGAGTAGATAACCCCGCTGCGTCTCAGGTTCCCTCTGGCTGTATTGTAATTGGAAGAGCATCCACATGAGAGGTCCCCTGTGTCCCAGGGTGCTGGCAGGGAATGCCCAGGAATGGATGGAGAGCCTCTTTTCTCCTGCTGACATCACTCAGGACACTCATGGAAGGACAGGAAGCTGCCACAGGGATAAGTCTGTCGATGGGACCGTCACAGAAAGGTCCCCACCCCCTGAGGTTGAAGATTTTAACTTTCAAACAAGGTCATGCTTCCTGATGTCACTGACAACAAAAGAGTCAGTGATTTGGGGACATGGCTTCTGGCTGGTTCTCTGACTGAGGAGCCCAGCATGGCATCAGGGGCAGTTGATGAATTGCAGGGGAAACCCAGTTTCCATCCACATGGGAAGGTGTGAGATTATCAGCGTAGGAAGAGAGCAGGCAAGTGTGCAAGAGAGAGAGAGAGAGAGACAGAGAGGTGAAGACCTGGGGGTGATGAAGGAGGGAAACGAGGGCCAAGGACCTCGTTATTTTCCAGATGCTGCTGCTGCTGCTAAGTCGCTTCAGTCGTGTTCGACTCTGTGCAACCCCAGAGACAGCAGCCCACCAGGCTCCCCCGTCCCTGGGATTCTCCAGGCAAGAACACTGGAGTGGGTTGCCATTGCCTTCTCTGATTTTTCAAGATAGAAGAGGGGAATTATCTTTCTTGATTTTTGTAAATGATATTATCAGACTTCCCTGCTTGTCCAGTGGTTAAGAATCCTCTTGTCAATGCAGGGGACATGGGTTCAATCCCTGGTCCGGGAGGATTCCACATACCTTGGGGGCAGCTGGGTCCGGAAGCCACAACTGCTGAAACCCCGACACTGCTACCCATGCTCTGCAACAGGAGGAGCCGCCACGATGAGAAGCCCACCTGCAACAACTAGAGAGAGACCTCTGCTCACTGCAGCTAGAGAAAGCCCGCACACAGCCACGAAGACCTAGCACAGTCAAAAAACAAAATGTTATCATTTGCTTCTTTGAAAATCTACAATCTAAGCTTGGTTGTTATGAGTATAAATGGCATCGTACAATAGTCATTTGTTCCTGACAAATGCATTTGGCATCAGGAGAGGGTGGAAATGTCCACTACCCTGGTCGTCCTTGTAAAGTGGGCCAGTTGGATGTTGTCAGTGCCCTCCTGTAGGAAGGCTTAGGAGTTAAAGTCTGGGCGGCAGAGATCTGAGTCGGCATCCCTGTAAGGGACCATGTTTGCTTATCTGTTCACGGCAGAGTCAGGCATTCAGGAAGAGAGTTCATATGTGTGACCAGGTGTCGTTCCCTGTGCCTGTTATAATTATTCATTCTCCAAATTCATGAACTCTTCCTGTGGGCAGCATGTAGGCACTGAACATACAATGATGTATAAAGAAGACAGTCTGTCTATCACATTTTATAATAACATCCTAGATTTTAAAAAAGTATAAATGTTTAGTGGTGTATTTAAAATAAAATAGGGTATCATCTATTATAAACATCTGTTGATCTATTTAAATTGGAATAAGGATAATAGCAGTGCTCATTAATTGATCTCACACGATAATCAAGGAAACAGTGTCAGACTTTATTTTTAGGGGCTCCAAAATCACTGCAGATGGTGATTGCAGCCATGAAATTAAAAGACGCTTACTCCTTGGAAGGAAAGTTATGACCAAACTAGATAGCATGTTCAAAAGCAGAGACATTACTTTGCCAGCAAAGGTCCATCTAGTCAAGGCTATGGTTTTTCCTGTGGTCATGTATGGATGTGAGAGTTGGACTGTGAAGAAGGCTGAGCACCGAAGAATTGATGCTTTTGAACTGTGGTGCTGGAGAAGACTCTTGAGAGTGCCTTGGACTGCAAGGAGATCCTACCAGTCCATTCTAAAGGAGATCAGTCCTGGGTGTCCTTTGGAAGGAATGATGCTAAAGCTGAAACTCCAGTACTTTGGCCACCTCACACGAAGGGTTGACTCATTGGAAAAGACTCTGATGCTGGGAGGGATTGGGGGCAGGAGGAAAAGGGGACGACAGGGGATGAGATGGCTGGATGGCATCACCGACTCGATGGACATGAGTTTGAGTGAACCCCAGGAGTTGGTGATGGACAGAGAGGCCTGGCGTGCTGCAATTCATGGGGTCGCAAAGAGTTGAACACGACTGAGCGACTGAACTGGACTGATCTGTCTGACATTTTCACTTAGCGTAATACCCTCTGAGTCCATCCACTGCCTGTTTCATTTGATTTGATCTCCTCAGCAGTCCTTTATATGGGTATTTAACATTCCCATTTTACATGCAAGAAAACAGAGGTTCCTAGAAATCAAGTGGCCAGAGCTAGGACCGGAATGTTAGACCAGACTTTTTGACTGAAAAGCCCACGGTCTAACCATGGTATTTATTATGTGATTAAAGGGACTCAGAGGATAAAACCATGGGCCCCCCTGGGACTGTTCTGGAATTCCTCAGGTAGATACTCGGGAACGCCTGGGTCCTGGGAAGGGCTGGAGGGCACGGCAGGGAAGCCTGATTCCACACGAGATGCCCTGTGATGAGTCAGTTCCTGCTTTTTGGTTTAATCCCCCCTGATGTATGTTCATCGTGTAACCCAGGGAAGATTGGCATTCGGGGAAGGAGCGTCGAAGGCAGTAATTAAACTGTCCCCACTGATGCGCTCAGGCTCTGAGAGTAGACCTGTGTGATTCCGCAAAGGAAATCACTGGTATTTTAACAGGAGGCAGGAAACTTTTGATTAGCAAGTGATAGATAAACAGATCGATGCCTTTTCTGGCGACATTTTCAGCTTCATTATTGTCACCGGGAAAAGCTGGGAGTGGGGTCGGGGGAGGCAGATGTTAGGGAGAGATGAGAGGAGATCGTGGTGGGTCCTTTGGGGCTTGAATGCGCGAGGGGCTAGAGAAGGGGCTGAGCTGGGGCGGGGTGGGTCCCAGGAAGATGAGGCTGCCTGTCAGTCCCTGATGGGGGTGATGGAAGCGGGAACTGGAAAACCTCCACTGCTGAACAGGCTCCTGAGTGGCCCCTGCTGCAGCATCGCTGCCCTACCAGGGTCTGATGGGATTCTGCCCTCCCGGCTTCTCCCTGATTGTCTAAATCTCTGCTCCCTGATGCTCTACCCCTCCGCTTTACTGCCGCTTTCTCAAGGTCAGGGGGAGTTAAGACCAGAGATTATACTGTGTCAGGCTTGCCTTTTTGAAATATGACTCAGTGTAATCTCTTTCCACACCAGAGGAGAGATGCCAAAATCGCACTTCAATCTCTAGCTCGCAGTGGGCTTATTGGGATTTTCGCAGGGCTCTGGCAAGATAAGACTTTCTTCTCGCAGGATGCCCTTTGACAAACTTTGGTTAAGTGAGGCCATAACTTAGCAAGGGCAGGTTGCCAGATGTCGTGGACTCTGGGCCCAGCAGACAGAGCAGGGGCCAGGCCACCCCCAGCGCCATTGATCCTGACACCAGGCCAGGAGGGAAGGTGTGGTCCCTGGCACCCACCCCTGCTCCTCGCCTACAAGCCTTCCAATTAGGTGGGCTCAAATTCCAGCTCCTCTTTCTGAGCCTCAGTTTTCTCATCTGTAAAATGGAGATAGCACACCCACCTCTCAAAGTTCTCCTGGGGATTGGGGGTAAGTAATGTTGGAAAAGCAGAGACATTACTTTGCCGACTAAGGTCCGTCTAGTCAAGGCTATGGTTTTTCCTGTGGTCATGTATGGATGTGAGAGTTGGACTGTGAAGAAGGCTGAGCGCCAAAGAATTGATGCTTTTGAACTGTGGTGTTGGAGAAGACTCTTGAGAGTCCCTTGGACTGTAAGGAGATCCAACCAGTCCTTTCTAAAAGAGATCAGCCCTGGGATTTCTTTGGAAGGAATGATGCTAAAGCTGAAACTCCAGTACTTAGGCCACCTCATGTGAAGAGTTGACTCATTGGAAAAGACTGTGATGCTGGGAGGGATTGGGGGCAGGAGGAGAAGGGGACGACAGAGGATGAGATGGCTGGATGGCATCACTGACTCGATGGACATGAGTCTGTGTGAACTCCGGGAGTTGGTGATGGACAGGGAGGCCTGGTGTTCTGTGATTCATGGGGTCGCAAAGAGTCGGACACGACTGAGCGACTGAACTGAACTGAACTGAATGTTGGAAAAGCTGGTGCTGAAGAAGCCATGACTCTCATTTCCAGCATGTGGAGCAAGCTGGCTCCTGATCCCCTCTGACCCTATTCAGAATTTCTAATTCCTTTCTCCTTCCCTCTGTTTTAAATGGCCTTTTAATTTTTGCTAGTTAAAAGGTCAAACCCAAGTCAAACTAGTAAAAGAGGAAATATTTCGCCTTAGTTGACTATGACGGTCTTCAGGCACAGGTCTATCCAGGGGCTAAGACACCGTCTCTGGGACTCTCTCCTTCCTCTAGCCTCTCTCAGCTCTGCTGCCCTCTCTTTGGCTCCATCCTCACGGCAGCAAGATGGTGACCAGCTGCTCCAGGCTGTCCCCCTGTGCCCTCAGGCACAAGTCCAGTGAAGAGGATATTTCTTCCCTGATCCTGGAATTGACTCTTTCTTACTCTGGTTTGCCTAGATTTGGACACGGCACGTATACCCGAGTCAATCGCAGTATCCAGAGAGATGTGATGCTCAGATTGGTCAGGCTGAGGTCACATGATGGCTTAGAGTTGGCCCCATCAAACTGCATGAACAGAATGTGTGATGGGTGGAACCCCAGATGCTGTTTCCAGAAGAATGGGAGGTGTGCTGGGCAGGCAGATGTCTGTGACGGAACTTACCACCAGAGTCTAGTTTTGAGACATAAGAAGTGCCTGGCTCTTTCCAGTACAATTAAATAAGGAGAGAATTTTGTTCAGGTCAACCTTGTTTAGCTCTTGGGATCAGAGCCTCACTGATAGGGAACAGTGATTGTGGCTGAAGTTCTTTTTCTTTTTCTACCTGACCAAATTCTGGCCTTCCCTTGAAAGCAGCTAACATAGGGCTAGGAAAGGAATCAGGACAAAGATGCAAGGTTCTGGGAGGGTGGACAAAGAAGGGGGAGACCTTCTCCATTTCCCTGAGCCATGGCTCCACTGGGCTTGGCGCCCAGCCCCTCCCCACAGCCTGACAACCTTGGCTTGCTGGCCAAGAAGTGTGACTGCTTCTTGAGTGCCCATGGGAGTGGCCACTGTCCAAGAGCGTACCTGGCAGGGGAATAAGAGCCCATGAGATCTGGTGGGAAAAGTCACTCATTTAGCATCTGGCTTCTGCCAGGGACTGGGTTCAGATCTGGACTCTACCACATTTATGCACAAGTATTATAGACTCTTGGGCCTCAGTGTTCTCATGTGAACTGGGGTAATGATGGTTATGGTGCACATGGGTAATACTCATAGAACATGTTATGTGCCTGCTAGTATGAACTGAGTTATGTCTCCCTGCCCAACTTATATGTTTAAATTCTAACCTACAGTGTGACTATTTCCAGATAGGGCCTCTTGAGGAGGTGGTTAAGGTTAAATGAGGTCATGAGGGTGGGGCCCTAACCCAACAGGTTCGGTGTCTTATTTATTATTATTATTTATTTATTTGGCTGAATTGAGTCTTAGTTGCAGCACCCAGGATCTCTGTGTGGCCTGTGGGCCCCAGAGCACACAAGCTCAGTAGCTGCAGTATCCGGGCTCAGTTGCTCCACAGCATATGGGACCTTAGTTCCTTGACCATGGCTTGAACCTGTGTCCCCTGCATTGGAAGGCAGATTCTTGAACCCCTGGGCCACCAGGAAAGTCCCAAGGGTTGGTGTCTTCTAAGAAGAAAAAGACATTGAATCTCTCTTTCCTTGTGAGCACAGAAGAAAGGCCAGATCACAGTGAGAAGGTGGCTGTCTGCAGGCCAGGAAGAGAGGCCCCCCAGGAACTAACTTGGCCAGCACTTTGATTTTGCACTTCCCAGCCTCTGGAACTATGAGAAATAAATTTATGTTGTCTAGGCTACTCAGTCTATATATTTTATTATGGCAACCTGAGCAGACTAACACACTTGGCTTCGTTTGTTCGTTTTCTCAGCAATGTTATTAGAAGCAATGTTATTTAAAGAAATGTTTTAATTAGGGTATAGTTGCTTTACAGTGTTGCTAGTTTCTATTGTACAGCAAAATGAATCAGCTACAGGTATACATATATGCCCTCTTTTTTGGATTTCCTTCCCATTTAGGTCACTACAGAGCCCCGAGCAGAGTTACCTGTGCTATACAATAGAGTCTCATTAGTTATCTAGTTTATACAGAGTAGTATATACGTTTCAACCCCAATCTCCCAATTCATCCCACCTCCCCTTACCCCCTGGTATCCGAACATTTGTTCTCTATGTCTCTGTCTCTGTTTCTGCTTTGTAAATAAGATCTTTTATACCAATTGTTTCAGATTCCATATATATGCTTAATATATGATATTTGATTTTCTCTTTCTGAGTTACTTCACTCTGTATGACAGTCTTGAGGTCCATCCAGGTCTCTACAAACAACTCAATTTCATTTTTTTTGGCTGAGTAATATTCCATTGTATATATGTACCATATCCTCTTTATCCATTCCTATGTTGATGGACATTTAGGTTGGCTTTGTTTTAAATACTCTTTATCTCTCTCTCTCTATTACCTCATTGAAGCTTTACAGCAACCATGTTTGCAAGGTGCTGTTATTTATATTTTATAGATCAGTTACAGGTATTGAAAGCCCAGAGATTAAGTCACTTGCTGGAGGACACACAGCTAGTCAGTGGCAGGCAAGCTGTCTCCAGAATCCAAGCTTTCACGATGAATCTGTATGTACTTAGCCAAGGCTTGGTGTGCAGAATAAATGAGATACCACGTGTAAAGGGCTTCTCCGGGTGCATGGCATGTGGGAAACAGCAGAAGTTCCTCACTTTCCCTGCTGACCTGTGACCTCATAGGCAGGTTAACCATCATGCCCCATGCCTGCAAGAGCTAGGTGAGCCGCATTGCAGGGTCCATGGTGGCGCTGAACTGCTACCAGCTCCCAACAGCGCACGTCAAAGATCCACCACGGGAGGCCTCTGTTTGCCCATCTCACCCATCACCAGGCAACACGATACTGTGGGGAGGCCGAGTAAGCACATGCGAAATGAAAATGGTTTTGGAAACAAAGAGCCACCCAGGAGAGATGTTTGTCTACAGGGCCTTGTGATTTTTGAGGTAGCTGGCAGGGTGGGGGTGGTTGGCAGGGAGATGGTATCATCAGACTAGACGTGGAGGTCTTGGGAGGCAGTGTCGGGGGCAGAGGCTGATGACCGCCCCACCTGCTTGCAGCTTTGATCTCAAAGCATCTCTGTTTTCATGATGACTCTGGCAGTGGGGGGCTTCCTAGGTGGCACAGTGGGTAAAGAATCTGCCTTCAAAGCAGGAGATGCAGGAGATGTGGGTTCAATGCCTTCATGGGGAAGATCTCCTGGAGGAAGGCATGGCAAGCTACTCCAGTGTTCTTGCCTGGAGAATCCCATGGGGGAGACTCCCATTCACTATAGTCTGGTGGGCTATAGTCCATAGAGTCATATAGAATCGGACATGACTGAAACGACTGAGTACACACACACACACACACACACACACACACACGGGTAGTGGGGACAAGGAGCAGGGGCTAGAAGGGTGGGGTTAAAGACAGGAGAGTGGAAGAATCCTGGGAGCAAAGGCAGAGGCGTGGGGCAGTGGGCAGGGCTGACCACTTAGTGCCAGGAACCTGCTGGACCTTCTCGTTCTATCGATGGAGCCAGTCTTTAAAGCCGTCTCAGGTCAGCGGGGGACAGCGCATGTCTGAGACCATCTTCCATGACCTGGTGAGGCCCCAGGCTGGAGAGAGACCCTTCAAAGCCTCCTGCCCTCCTTTCTCAAGGTGATCTTGGCCTTGAATGAATGTTCTGTCTCATTCTACCCATGATGGAGGGTGGTTATTAACAAAAGTGGGACTCACCGCTGATTACTTCCCCACTCCATTAATTTTCATTTTCCCTGGATCCTTTGAGGCCGACTGTGGGCTAAGGCAGTGAGGATCGGAATATGCTTGTTACTTACTCCTGATTTCTAAGTTAAAACATCTTCCCATCTGCCAGGCATCTTTCTGCTCAGTGTCCTGGCTACACATCTGTGCTCACTTATCATCAGCCAGTTCTTCTCTTCTCCATATAATCCAGAGTCCTTTCTACAGTTCCTACATCAGGAAAACTGAGAAACCACAGGTACACTGAGGCATCCTCCTCACACCTGGCCCAGGTCATTGGCCAGACAACAGAGCTCAGCCAAGGGAGAGAGCGGTGCAGCCCCCAGACTAAACAGTCGCTGGCCTCTCTGTGGGCAATCCACAAAGAGTGGTCAGTGGTGTGTCTCCTGGTACATTTCAGCAGGTGAAGACTTGCCTGGGGAAGTAGTGCTCGGTACTCATATTGCATCAGAAGGACCTGGAGAGCTTTTCCTAACTCTGGATACCTAGGCTCTGTCTCCAAGAGACTTAGTTTCGATATTCAGAAGCATGTCCCATGTGACTCTAACATAGAGCCAGGGTCAAGAACCACTGATCCATGGCCTTCTTCCCTTCATGTGATGAATGCATGACGCATGGACTTCCCCCAGGTAATCTGTATTTTAAAACTGCACCTGGTAAACACAAAGCAATGAATCCCTAATGGTGACATATAGGACACGCCAGAAGTATGGGCTTCCCAGACGGCTCTGGTGGTAAAGAACCTATCTACTAATGCAGGAGATGTAAGTGATGCTGGCTTGATTCCTGGGTCAGAAAGATTCCCTGGAGGAAGGCATGGCAACCCACTCCGGCACTCTTGCCTGGAGAATCCCACGGACAGACGAGCATGGCATGCGACAGTCCATGGGATTGCACAGAGTTGAGTCAGACACGACTGGAGTGACTTAGCACACACACATGGTGATGGTACATTGTCTCTTGAGATGTAAAATTCCTCTATAACTCACAAGGCAAGCCCTCGTTGCCATAATGGGCACTGCTGCCTATCTTTGGAGGGGATGCCCTGCCAGGAATTAAACTTGCGTTCTCTTTTCTTCACAGGAAGAGTTCCCATGCACAGGAACAGACTGAACATCCCCATGTAATCTACGTTTCAATACTGCATCTGGTCAGCACAAAGGAATGAATCTCTAATGGTGAAATTTAGAGGAAGTGGAAGTGGTGAAGCCTCCTTGGAAAGATAGGAGAAAGATAATTAGGTCAATTACCCTGAGAACAGAAGCAGCCCAGCCAGAGCTGGGTGTTTACTGTGGGGAAAGAGGGTGGTGGCCCTGAGGCTGTGGATGGTAAATGAGAAAACTGGTCCAACCAGGGGTTCATGGGGAGACCTTCCAATTGTGGAACAGCCAGGAGCTCCGAGCACAGGCCCTTTGGTCTTGTTAGTGGCTGCATGGACCCATGGGAGCGCGAGTGCTACAAGGGGGCCCAGTCCGGGCTGGGTCTCCCACTTTGCTTTCTTCTGCAGAGGTTGCAGAGAGGCCTCTGGTCACATTTTGAGCCCCTCATCTGTGAGGCCTCCTCCTTGGTACCTGGTGGCCGTTGACTTTTCTCCTCTCTCCTGAGCTTGCTGAGGCTACTTCCTCTTCCGGTAGCTTGTGACCAGGACCACAGGTCGCCTCCTGGTCTGTGGAGGGTGGGCACTGCACAGCGTGGGAGCTTCAGGGACCTGTACACGCCTGGATTTCAGGGGCACTGCTTGGGCAGCTGGGGTTCCAGGGACTGTGTGTGTGTGTGTATGTGTGTGTGTGACTACACATGATTCTATTTCCTTTCAGCAAGCTGGGTCCAGAAGAAAGAAGAACAGTCCCCACTCTGGGAACACTGTGTCTACGGCCATACCACCCTGAATGTGCACAATTGCATCTGATCTCAGAAGCTAAGCAGGGTCGGGCCTGGATAGTACTTGAGACTGCCTGGGAACACTGGGGTGCTGTAGGCTTTCAGATTCCTTGGTGGCACAGATGGTAAAGAGTCTGCCTGCCATGCAGGAAACCTGGATTTGATCCCTGGGTTGGGAAGATCCCCTGGAGAAGGAAATGGCAAACCCACTCCAGTATTCTTGCCTGGGAAACCCCATGGACAGAGGAGCCTGGCAGACTACTGTCCATGGGGTCGCAAAGAGTCAGACATGACAGAGAGCCTTCACTTCACTGGGAACACTGGAGCTCAGTCCCCCTTCACCTATGGAGGCTCTTCTCAAATGGATGGAATGGGATGGAGGCAGGGAAGGGCCCATGGACTGCTCTACGTAGAGCTTTGGAAGTTGAGGACTAGACCTTCTTAAATGGACCGGATACCTTGATGGTGCGAGTGATATAGAGTTGTGGGTCTTCAGTTGGGTCTCCAAAGGGCTTGAAATATGAAAGGAGGCAGGAGGCAGGAATAGCAGAAGCAAAGGCCTGGCAGTGGCTGCTCAACACAGCTAGCATATCTGCTCAAGGAGTTCCATGGCAGCTGGGTCGTAATTTGACAAGTGGAGAAACGGAGTCAAATGAGTGGAACCAGGACTTAGGGCAAATGGGTGTCTAGCCACTGAGCTTCCTTCTTGGAGCTCATTCACTCACTATTTCCTGAGCACCTACTGTGTGCCAGGCACTGGCTATGGAGTCATGGAGGGAACAGCTGGGAGATGAACTGGGTAGGAAGTCGGGGAAGGGCTTCCCTGAGGAGGTAACACTGGAGCTGAAGCAGGTATAAGATGCTATTCATAGGGACTTCCTTGGTGGGCCAGTGGCTGAGACTTTTCTTTCCAACCGAGGGGGTGTGGGTTCAATCCCTGGTCAAGGAGCTAAGATTCCACGTGGCTTGTAGCCCAAAACCCAAAATATAAAAACAGAAGCAATGCTGTAACAAGTTCAATAAAGACTTTAAGCATGATCCACATTAAAAAATCTTTAAAAAGATGATATCTCTAGACGTAATAGAGATACATAGATATACATATGCATGATATAGGAAGGAAGGAATTTGTGTGCTCAGTCATGTCCAACTCTTTGCGACCCCAAGGGCTCTAGCTCCTCTGTTCATAGAATTTTCCAAGCAAGAATACTGGAGTGTGTTGCCTTTTCCTTCTCCAGGGGATCTTCCCAACCCAGGGATCAAACCCACGTCTCTTGCATCTCCTGCATTGGCAGTCATTGAGCTGCCAGGGAAGCCTCCGTGTATGGTATATTACATAATGATACATCACATCACATCACAGTCCAGCATTTGAAGACACAGGGGAGGCACAAAGAGCAGTCCAGGAGGGTGCCACAGCCTTAGCGAAAACCCTGAGGTCAGAATAAACTTGGAGTGTTCAAGAGCACAGCTGATTGTGCAGGCTAGTAGCCTACAAGGGGATGGAGAGGTAAGGGTGGGTAGGGGCCACTTCCTGAGAAGCCTGGTCACTCCAAGCACTGTGGGAAGACACGGAGGGTTTTATACATAAGAGCACCAAGACCTGATGGATAATTTTTAAAAGACCTCTTTGGTTGTCCTCTGAAGGATGGATGGGGGTGGGAAAGAAGCAGGGATGGGCTGGGTTGCTTCCAGGAGTATGCCGGGTAGTCTGGACTCCAGGCAACACAGCCTTGATGGCAGCAGCGGACACAGAAAGGTGGGCAAATTCACCCTACACGTTAGCAGCAGAGAGGCCAGTAGTCCATGATTCTATCCCAACAGGGGGCTCTCATCAATAAGATTGTTTTCAAGAGGGGTCCTAAGTGTCACTGCCTCCCTGGTATCGCCCACAGCTCCGGGAGTGCCTTTGTTTTCCATCTGCTCTGGTGTTTGTGATTAAATTGATCTGCATGTAACTGATGCTGCTTCTCACCGGTCTGCAAACCAGACCTGCATCCACGGGGCTGTGACATTGTCCACAGCACAACTGCTCTGCAGAACCCTCCTCCCCTCCCCTTCCTGGATGAAGGGAGGAGGCGTACCCCGCAACAGCAAAAAATCTTGGCCCCTATCATCTTTATGATTCCTAAAGAGTGTCAGCCAGAGTTTCAAGACAACACATGTTCCCAGAAAATAGCCCAGGCTTCGAGATGCTCCAGGCATTATCCTATTCAAATCACAAACAGATAAATCATCGCTCCACACCATCTCCAGTTAGCCCGCGTCGGAAATTAGAAGAGCTTGCATATTCACCGTAGTCGGCTTCTGTCAGATTGGAAATGCTTATGATAATCGGGATTGCAGCCTACATGCAAAGTTGCGGAGTGTGTAAATAACCAATTATGAGGTTTTTAAAGGAGAAGCTTGTTTGGTTCTGAGAGACAGATTCTCCCCAGTGGAACTCGCTTTTGCCTTTGTACGATATGAATGTAATTTAAAGTATCCCTGGGTGTTCTCCTCGTGCTATTTATTTAAGGTATTTATACAAGAATAGACTCTATCGAGATGAAGCAGTGTAGATTGAGAGGCGCTTGCTGAAGCTGGAGTGATATTGATTACAATGGCAGAAGACGGTGGTTGTCAGGTCACCTTCCCACCATTGATTGTTGACTGCTCCTTAACACCCCTTCTCCAGCCCTCCTGCCCCTCCCCTCTGCCAATCACAGCCACATTAATTGTGGGGACAAATTTAATCATTGCTCCCTTGCAGTCCTGTTGCAATTCCAAGTCATTTTTCACACACAGTAAAATTGTGGTCAGGCTGCGGGAAGGGAAATTGTGAGAGAAGCAGGCTACTGCAAAAAGATGCAGTGCATTTCCATTATTTAATGAGGAGAGCTGGAAGGCTAGTTAATTCTCTCTGATTATGTTATGGCTCAGTCTGGGTATTGGGCTGTGCAGAAGAATGCAGGATTGACTCTTTCAATTGCTAGGAAAATTTCCCTGTCTTTGTCAGTAATGGGTGGCCCTCCCCGCTCTGGGGGTGTGATGGCCGAAAATTAAATAGCCTGGCAGATCAGCCACCTACTTGCTTAATAGGGGCCAGACCAGCAGTTACCACTGTGGTTGATGTCAATTTCATTGTCTCTGTGGCCTGTTTGAAAGAAAAAAAAAAAAAAGACTAACTAAGCACTTTGGACTGCAAAGATTTTAATCTTGCCAATATAGATAGCTAGGCAAATCCTTAATTAACTTTGCAAAGTAGGATCTAAATCTTTACCACTTCAAGTTTTCTCAGTGTAATGGAAAGATCATCAGCATCATGTAGCAAGTAGTCATTCATTCATTCATTGTATAAGTATTTTGGTGCTAGGTGCTGGTAATAGAGGGGTGAACCAAACTTGCCTTTATAGAGTTTATATTCTAGAAAGAGCAGTGTTTTTTCTTTTCTTTTTGTGATAAGAACACAACATGAGATCTAGCCTTTTAATTTTTAAATGTGCAGTATGTTATTACTGGCTATGGGTGCAATGCTGGCCAGATCTCTAGCAAAGATTCATCTTACTTAACTGAAACTTTATATCTGTTGATGAATATGTCTCCATTTCCCCTTCGCCCCTCCTCCTCCTGGTAATCACCATTCCAATCTTTGATCTTATGATTTTGCTTTTTTTAAACACCTCATCTGAGTGGAATCAGGCAGTACTTGTCTATATGTGTCCGGCTTATTTCAGGAGCATAACTTCCTAAAAGTTCATCCATGTTGCTGTATATTGTAGGACTTTCTTCTTTTTTTTTAAATCAGACCGCATGGCCTTGGCACTTATTGCCACCTTGGCCAAGAATGAAGACCTCCTACTTTTTGAAGTCTGTATAGTATTCCACTGTATGGATCTACCACATTTTCTTGATCCAGTCATCTGTCAGAGAACACTGAGGCTCCTTCTGTATCCAGCAGCACTCAGGTATTTTGCCTAGTGCTGCGATGAACTCAGGCTTGTACAAATGACCAACAGGTATATGAAAAAATGCACTTTGTCACTAGTTATCATGGGAATGAAAACCAAAACCACCATCATCTCAAATGTCAGGATAGCTTTATCAAAGCAAGCAAAGTGAAAGTCACTGTCGTGTCTGACTCTTTGTGACCCCATGGACTATACAGTCTATGGAATTCTCCAGGCCAGAATACTGGAATGGGTAGCCTTTCCCTTCTCCAGGGGATCTTCCCAAACCAGGGATCAAACCCAGGTCTCCCACATTGCAGGCAGATTCTTTACCAGCAGAGCCACCCGGGAAGCCCAAGAATACTGGAGTGGGTAGCCTGTTCCTTCTCCAGAGGATCTTCCCAACCCAGGAATCGAACCAGGGTTCTCCTGCATTGCAGGTGGATTCTTTACTAACTGAGCTATCAGGTCCCAGGTAAGGCACACAAACAATCCCCAGAACCAGAAGACATCAAGTGCTGGTGAGGATGTGGAGAAATTAGAACACTTGACCACTGTTGGTGGAAATGCAAAATGGTAAAACTGCTATGGAAAATGATACAGCAATTCCTCAAAAAGTTAAAAATAAAACTACCATATGATCCAGCTGTCACGCTTCTGGGTTTATATCCAAAAAATCTCCTGAAATCAGCATCTCAAAGAGATCTTAAACCATGTCTGGAGCAGTGGTTTTTAGGCTTTAGCATGTTTCAGAATTACCAGGAGGGGTTGTTAAACTATCAGTTGCTGGGCTCCTCCCAGCTCTGGAGTTTCTGATTCGACAGGTCTAGAGTCAGTTCTGGACTTTGCATTTCTTTTTTTTTTTTTTTTAATATAATTTTATGTATTTATGTATTTATTTTTGGCTGTGCTGGGTCTTCATTGGTGCACAGGCTTTTTCTGGTTGCGCCGAACTGGGGCTTCTCTCTAGTTGTGGTGTGTAGACTTCTCATTGCAGTGACTTCTTTTGTTGCAGAGTACAAGCTCTAGGCTCGTGGGCTTCCATAGTTTCAGCACGTGGACTCAGTAGTTTCGGCTCCGCAGCTCTAGAGCTTAGGCTCAGCAGTATGTCACACGGGCTTCGTTGCTCCGAGACTTGTGAGGTCTTCCTGGATCAGGGATGGAACCTGAATTAGCAGGCAGATTCTTGACCACTGAGCCACGAGCCTGGACTTTGCATTTCTAGCTAGTCCCCAGGTACCACTGCCGTTAGACCAGGGAACTCTGCTTTGAGAACGACTATACTAACGAGATCAGTAGATGTCAAGTCTGGTTTGCACGTTCACATCCCCTTCTGAAAGCTTTTGAAGAATCCCCGTGTCTGGGGCCCCACTGCCAGTGATGCCGATTTAATTAATCTGAGCAAGGGCCATGGCAGGGGTGTTTTGAAAAGAGCACCCTAGGTGATTCTGTGCAATTGGGTTCAAAAACACTACTTCATCTGAATTCAAGAGTAGAGGATGGAAGATTTTAGTGCAGGAGCTGAGAGTCTGACATATGTCACTGAGCACTCTGGGTCCATTTCTAACCCTGGCAAATTAAAAAAAAAAAAAAAGTTTTTCTTAATTTAATTAAGAATTTATTTTGACCTCACACACAGTATGGGATCTTAGTCCCCTGACCAGGAAACCCAAGCCTCTTGCATGGGAAGCCTGGAGTCTTAACCACTGGACCGCCAGGGAAGTCTCCTTATCCTGGCAGATTACTTGATCTTCCCGTGCGTCATTGTTCTCATCTGTAACAATCAGAATATCCAATTTGTAGAGCTGTGGTGAGGACTGAGGGCTGTTATATATTTGCCTGGCATATAGCAAGCCCTTGATCCATGCTGGCTTTCTGCATTGTTTTTCCAGTGGTGCATACAGCAGGACTCTACCAATTTTAATTATTCAATATGTGCTTAGTTGCTCAGTCATCATGTCTGACTCTTTGCCACTGCATGGACTATAGCCCGTCAGGCTCCTCTGTCCATTGGGATTCTCCAGGCACGAATACTGGAGTCAGTTGCCATGCCCTCCTCCAGGGGATCTTGCCAACCCAGGGACTGAACCCAGGTCTTCTGCATTGCAGGCAGATTCTTTACCATCTGAGCCACCAGGGAAGCCCAATTATTCGGTATATTTCCAGTCAAATGCCTTGCCTATTAAGAAACCAGCAGAGGCTTACTCTGTCTTTCTTAGGCTTGCCATTTGCCCTGATGCTGTCTAGAGGGATCCCTGCCACCTCCCTTCTCTGTCTTCGTTCAAACACCAATAATAAGGTCCTCCTGCTGCTCTGACAACCCCAACTTCTTAGCCAAAGCGTCTTGTTTGCAGCTGTGGAAACATTCATCATTCAGTGTAACCAAGCAAAGCGCCCCGCCCTGGGATGGGTCTAAAACACATGCTGGAGATGCGGTGCCAGGAGAGCAAATGGTACCTGAGGATAATTCCTCAAATGAGCCGTAGGCACGTAAGCTGTTGGGAGCCAGAGAACCCATTTTTTAAAGATTTGACTGACAGTCAAGTTTGCACCTCTCTCCATCACTTTCTCACGCTCTGCTCCTTTGGATGTTGTTCATTTAAAGAAAGTCATTCTCACTGGGGTGTGGGTGGGGAGAGGATGGTGGGACCGACAAGAGTTTGGGAAGGAGACAAAGCATGTGCGTGAGGGTGGAAGGCATGACCAGGGATCCTGGGTTGTTCTAGGAGGTGATTGTGGGTGGAGTCAGAGTTCCCAGAGGGAGGGGCAGGGGAGAGAATGTGCTCTCCTGTATTCATCTTGTTGGACTTGGTGCATGCATGCTCAGTCGCTCAGTCGTGTCCAACTCTGCGACCCCATGGACTGTAGCCCACCAGTCTCCTCTGTCCATGGAATTGTCCAGGCAAGAATACTGGAGTGGATTGCCATTTCCTCCTCCAGGGGATCTTCCTGAACCAGGGATCGAACCCATGTCTCCTGTGTCTCTTGCATTGGGTGGGCAGATTTTTTATCATTAAGCCACCTGTAGGCCTTCATGGAAGCTGTATTTGTACATGGCGGCTGCTGAGACAAGAATCCAGACTAGTCTCGAGGTGGGGAAAGCAGGAAAGTGATTCCAGGCCCAGTTCCTCAGAAGCTCTTATAAAACAGCCTCGCCTTTCACTTGGGTGCTGTGGGAGACACGGCATCCTCCTTTGGGGTCATCCACAAATTGAGGTCGTATAGCCTAGTGGTCAACAATACAGGCTCTGGGATCAGAAACAACCCTGGGTGTGTGTCCTCACCACCTCCTCTTGCTAGGTTGTGTGATCTTGGGCAAGTGCTTCACTTAGTTTTGTTGTTGCATCTGTAAAATGGGCATTATAATCGTCCAGTAGCCAGAGTACAGGATTTTCACAAGGACTGAATGAGGTCGTGTCTGTAAAGTACTTACACCATCTGGTGCATAGCAAGTGCTGCCCTTCAACCATCCAACAACTCTTTACTTGTTAAGCCCTACTACCTGCCTGGCCTCACTCACGTAGGAGCTGGCACACAGGGGTGAACAAGGCAGGCATGGTCCCTGTCCTCAGAAAGCTTATCTTATATCTTGGAACAGAGAGGTTGAAGAAAGAACAACAAAACAACAATAATAAATACACAAAGGCAATGCCCTGAGAAAACCATAATTCAAAAAGATACATGTACCCCAGGGTTCACTGCTTCACTATTTACAATAACCAGGATATGGAAGCAAACTAAATGTCCGCTGACAGAGGAATGGATAAAGAAGATGCAGTGTACACACACACACACACACACACACACACTGGAATATTACTCAGCCTTAAAAAGGAATGAAATCGGGTTGTTTGTAGTGATGTGGATGGTCCTAGAATCTGTCATACAGAGTGATGTAAGTCAGAAAGAGAAAAACAAATATTGCATATTAAGGCATATATATGGAATCAAGAAAAATGGTACAGACAAACTTCTCTGCAGGGCAGGAATAGAGGCACGGACATAGAGAACGGGCTTATGGACAGTCAGGGAAGGAGAGAGGGGGACAAACTGCGAGAGTAGCTTTGACACAGACACTACCATGAGTAGAACAGATAGCTAGTGGGAAGCTGCTGTGTAACGCCGAGATGTTCAGAGATGTTCAGTCTGATGCCCTGACCTAGAAGGCTGGGATGGGGGTGTGTGAGGGAGGTTCAAGAAGGAGGAGTATATGTATACATATAATTAATTCACGTTGTTGTGCAGCAGAAACTAACAACATTGTAAAGCAATTATGCATGTGTGTGTGTGTGTGTGTGTGTGTGTGTGTGTGTGTGCGCGCGCGCGCTAGGTCACTTCAGTTGTGTCTGAATCTTTGCGACCCTATGGACCGTACCCCCCAGGCTCCTCAGTCCATGGGATTCTCCAGGCAAGAATACTGGAGTGGGTTGCCATTTTCTACTCCAGGGGATCTTTGGGACCCAGGGATCGAACCCACATCTCTTATGTCTCCTGCGCTGGTAGGTGGGTTTTTTACCACTAGTGATTATATACCTTATAAAAAAATAAACAAGAGCAAGGAGGTGACAATGACTGCTATGGTAATAATTGGAAGGTGGTGTGAAGCAGGGAGCCACATTCGACTGAGTGGCAAGATAAGGTCTCTATGAGGAGAGAACATGTAACCTGAGATATCGAGGAGGCAGCGATACCAGTATGGAGCACCAGCATTTCGGTGGGGGGGCAGCATGTGCAAAGGTCCTGAGCCTAGACAGAGGAAGGATGGAAAGGAGGCCTGGGAGCTGCTGCAGAGTGACCCATGGTGAGAGCAGGAGGGGGTGATGTGGTGGAAAGAGGCCGGAATCAGATCCTGCAGGGCATCGTGGGCTCTGGAAGGACTGTGGATGCTGTGAGTGCGGTGGGAGGTCCTGGGAAGATTTGAGCAGGTGAGAAAGGGACTTGGTTGGGTTTTCCGTCTCAGATGGTCCCTGGGCCGGCTCAGGGACAATGGATTGAAAGGCGTGAGGAGAAGCCTGGAGACCAGTGAGGGGGCCCCTGCCATCTTGGGGGACAGAGATGCTAGCGGCTCAGCTGTCCCTGCTGATGTTTGCTTTCAGCCCTCCTGCTCTCTCTCGGGATGGGAAGCAGAGAGAACAGCCTCCAGTCCAGGTCCCCAGAATGGCAGCTGCAGGCTGGAGAATGGGTTTGGTCCTCCTCACTGTGCATCCCCCGGCCTCAGGGAATTGAGCTGAGGTGCAGCAGGAGGGAAGACCCCTCCCGTGCCTAGGTCCCCAAAAGCCCCTCCTGTCCTCCAGGAAACCAGGATGCTTGTCATCACCTGACCTGGAGGTGGAACTAGGTGGTTGCTAGGGGTTTTCTGGATCACTTCCGCTCTTGGAGGCAAGCACATCACCAGGAAACATGCCTGCTCTGCCTGCCACCCAGATGCCCAGCCACCCATTAGGAAGTTGCTTGGAGTTTGTACCCCCATCTCCTTGGGTCCATCTGGTTTGGATACTGAAGAGGCCTAGGCCCTGATGTTTGACTGGCTGCCCACCCCCACTCCCGACCTTCTGGCCTTCTTGAAGGATTGGGTCTATCTGAAGGCCTCTGGGGAGAAAGGAATTAGACATGAGGCAGAAACCTGATCTCACAGAACGCATCCCTGGACACAGGACTTGCAGGACAGGTTGGCGAACCTGAGTCTATCAAACCAAATTCCTCCTGGGGTCCCCACCCATCCCCCAGCCTGTCTCATGCAACCAGAGAATTCGATTTTTCACGAAAATAGATTTCTCTTCCTCCTCTGGTGTTCTATGGAAGTCCCCAACTTGAAGAAATCCCTTTCCGTCCTGTGCGTTTTTTTTTTCCAGCCCATCTTTGTATTCCTTCGATTTTTATAGCCGACCATTTCGTACGTGAACTAAGTACTAAACAAGCATTATTACCGCTTTGTGCACTGCACACCGCTGAGGCATAAATCCCACATTAACCTCATCCTAAAGAGCAGCTGAATGCATTTTAATAAATGTCCCAAATGGCTTCAGTGTCTAGTAGCCAAACGGAATAAAAAATGCACACACATTACAGGATATTATGAACCTTTCGATCAAAAGTAATAATAAACAGACTGCTTGTTGGGCTTGGTGATTGGGTTACATTTCTAAACAGTAGATAGAGAGACAAATCAAGGTAGAACTGAGATGATGCTGTGATGCGATCCAAGGGGGCCCAGCGATTTCCAGGGGTTTGCGATGAAAAGGTAGACAGCTCTCTATGCCTTGCGATACGTTTTCATTCTAAGCTCTCCGTCTAAACGGTACCAAGAGAAACGAGCAAATTAAGAAATCTTTGCTGCACTCAGATATTGAATCTAAGCAGCTAGATAAAGGCTGGGACGCACATCATTTGTCAGCGGAATAAAAATTCAGATGAGGTTTTTTTTCCTGATGCTGTGCCAGGCACATTAGGAAAGCATTTTATTTTCAAGTGTCAGTGACGGCATGCCGTTGGGGCCAAACTTCATCCTCCTACAAGGTGTGACTTGAAGGCAGGCATGGTGCGGTCTTCTGTTAATGGGCAGGGCCTCTGTCACCAGGCTGCCTTCTTCATCCCCTGTCTGGGATTTCCACTCAGAAAGTTCCAGAAGTTAATTAGCCCTTTCGGTCATCAGCCTGGGGTAGATAAGCTATCCTGCCCGTGGCCATTTCGGATGTGCAGATGTTTTGGTCTGGGCACATCTGTAGGCAATCACTCTGCTTTCTGGGCAGGAATGGTGTTTTATTATGGGATTAGATGTGTAATCTTGGATAAATAGTAGAAATTGGAGGACTTCAGTTGGACGACTTGTTTTCTCTCCCGGAGAGCAGTGTAAATAGCAAACCAGAAACCATTCGCTCATTATTGAAGCAATAATCGAACTTGCCAGTCTTCTCCCTTCTGGCTGGACCTCCAGGGTCAGCGTGAAACTCTTGGCATGCGAGGCGCTGAGGGGTGTCGGGCCAGGCATGGGGTACAGCGTGGGGGAAACACTGGCTGGGGCCTCTGCTGAAGAGATGGCTGCTTTGGCCACCAGGGGGTCTGGACTGCATCTCAGCGCCTCCTTGCAGTTTTGGAGGGGTAGCTCTTCCGCCAGCCCCAGCCAAATGCCTGCCAAGTGTGAGGATTGCTGAAAGAGGAGGTGGCGTGGAGGCGGTCCAGGCTGTTACTGATACCTTTCCCCAATTCTGCTAATACATATAATGATGTTACTCAGTTTTGTTTTACATTTCCAAAACAGATGTACCAAATCCCTGTAAACTGATCTATGGTAATGCACTTAATTTTAATCTTCAATGTTAAAAGTAAAAACTGATCACGCAAAGCAGAAACATGTGCCACTTCACCATAAGCTGGCACAGGATCCAGCCTCCCCCTCGCCACTTAACTGTTTGGGTCCTGCTGTCGGCTCTTTCTCGATTTTGTTGTCCTTGTTAATTTCCTCCCCGTTTCTCCGGGAACCTTCCTCTGCCAGGTGTCCTCTGCAGCTGCTGGGCACTTCTTCCCTTGGGTGTGTCCCAGGGTCACAAAGCTTGCTGCTTTGGGCTACCATGAATGGGCTCTGCAAGGCACATGTCCACTGTGGTTTGGAAAGTTGGGAAAAGATATCTCAAAGTTATGTCAGATTGTGGAAAACCATTGTAAAAATCGGGTTTCCCTGGGAGCTCAGCTGGTAAAGAATTGGCCTGCAATGCATGAGACCCCGGTTCAATTCTTGGGTTGTGAAGTTCCCCTGGAGAAGGGATAGGCTATCCGCTCCAGTGTTCTTGGGCTTCTCAAGTGGCTCAGATGGTAAAGAATCCACCTACCATGTGGGAGACCTGGGTTCAATCCCTGGGTTGGGAAGATCCCTGGAGGAGGGCATGGCAACCCACTCCAGTATTCTTGCCTGGAGACTCCCCGTGGACAGAGGAGCCTGGCAGGCTACAGACCATGGGGTCACAGAGTCAGACATGATTGAGCGACTAAGCACAGCACGCATTGTAAAAGTCAGTGGAAAAGGGCTTCCCCGGTGGTCCAGTGGTTAACAATCTGTCTGCCAATGCAGGGGACACAGGTTCGATCCCCAGTCCGGGAAGATCCTACATGCTGCGGGGCAGCCAAGCCCACGTGCTGCAACTACTGAGTCCGAGAGTCACAACTACTGAAGACTGCGTGCCGAGAGCCTGTGCTCTGAAACAAGAGAAGCCCCTGCAATGAGAAACCTGCACACTGTAATGAGGGAGTATCCACAGCTTGCAGAAACGAGGGAAAGCCTGTCTGCAGCAGTGAAGACCCAGAATAGCCAAAATAACTAATTAAATACATAAAAAATTTTTAAGTCAATGGAAAGCAAGTGCTCCCCTGCCCAAGATGCTGGTTAAATATTAAAGCAAGTTGGGTAATAATTACCAACAATTTCATTCGTGAGTGGACTTCCCTGGTGGCTCAGACGGTAAAGAATTCGGGAGACCTGGGTTTGATCCCAGGGAACTGTGTTAGAGAAGACTCTTGAGAGTCCCTTGGACAGCAAGGAGATCAAACCAATCAATCCTAAAGGAAATCAGTCCTGAATATTTGTTGGAAGGACTGATGCTGAAGCTGAAGCTCCAATACTTCGGCCACCTGATGCTAAGAACTGACTCATTGGAAAAGACTCTGATGCTGGGCAAGATTGAAGGTAGGAGAAGAAGGAGGCGAGAGGATGAGATGGTTGGATGGCATCACTGACTTCACAGACATGAGTCTGAGCAAGGTCCTGGAGTTAGTGATGGACAGGGAAGCCTGATGTGCTTCAGTCCATGGGGTCACAAACAGTCGGACATGACTGAGTGACTAAATTGAGCTAATTGACTTTCACTTACTCATGAAAAGTGAGTTGTGTCACTCACTCATGAAAGTGAAAGTTGTGTCTGACTCTTTGTGACCCCATGGACTATACAGTCCAGGGAATTCTCCAGGGCAGAATACTGGAGTGGGTAACCGTTACCTTCTCCAGGGGATCTTCCCAACCCAGGGAGCGAACCCAGGTATCCGGATTGCAGGTGGATTCTTTACCAGCTGAGCCCCATTCATGAATAAGGGTCAGGGTAAATGCCTAGAATTTTTCTTCTAGAAGCTGGCTGTAGTTTCTTAACAGAGGAGGTCCTGCTTCTCAGAGGCTCAACACAGGTGGCAATTAGGAAAGTCGACCTGGAAGAAAGGAGGGATTCTTTGGAATATGACAATAGAGGTGTGCCTTCATTATGGATCAGAGGGGCTCGGGATGGTGGGGTGCATGGAATAATTTTTAAGCCAGTACAAGGCCTCTGGCCCCAAAACTTTGCTCATTCTCAGCTGAGCATCCTACGTGGTACCAGCTTTTTTTCTGAATAACTCCTGGTGGCCATCACCGAATGACGTGGCATTGCTGAAGCTTCATCTCTTGATCAAGGTTAAGAAGAGTTGATGGCAGATAGACATCTTTTATAACAGAGTTGGGTGGAGGTTAGGGGAAAGTAGTGAGTGCCATGACTGTTGGGGTTGACCTCTTGGGAGCAGATACTTCTAGGAAATGCATAATCTCAGGCAGAAGGAAAGGCATACCGAGTCTGGAGACCAAGAGCCCAGGCAGAGGGTGGGAACCAGAAGCTGTGTGTACCAATGAGTGCTCAGCATTAGGGGAGGTAGTGGGGCCAGGTTACAGAGGGACTGTGCTAGGGAGTTTCAGACTCGAGCCTGAGGCTGATGGTGCGAGCCTCGGAAGGAAGTGACATCAGAGATCTGTGACTTGGAAAGATCTCTTGGCCAACTCAGTGGGCAGCACTGAAGAAGACCAAAGAAGAAATGTTGGTCTTTTTCAGCTCTGACCCCTGTCCTTTGATCACCTGGAGGGGCATCTCGTTCTCACTGGGCCCCTGTTTCTGCTCTTCGTTCTTTCCATTACATCACTTCCTCTTTAGGCTTTGCATACAAGATTGAGATAACTTTTTCTTCTTCTGGGACCCTAAATTCTTCATCTTGGCCAAGATCATAGAGAACTCTTCCCTTCAGGAAGTGAAATCCATCGTACGAAAATGCTGAAGGCCGGTGTAGCATGGGAATCCCCTGGAAGTCTTGAGAACAACACAGATTTCTGGGCTCCAGCCACAGAGTTTCTGACTCAATAGGTCAGGGGTGTGGGAGGCCTGAAAATCTGCATTTCTACAAGCTCCCAGGTGCTGCTGCTGCTGCCGTCCAGGGACCACACTCTGAGCAGCTGTGGCAAGCCTCTTGGTGCAAGCAGCCCCTCTTCATCTTTGCTGTGTGATCTGAAGGCGGTGGAGGGATGATCAGATTGTCCTGGATGGTGCAAGTGGAGACATTTCCCTAAGGGAACTTCAGAAATTAAATTCAGAAGAAGGGTCCTGTGCCCTGGGCCCTAGAGAGCCTGAGCACTTTCTTTTGGGCTCTTGGGGGCAGAGTGCTCTCAGTCCTAACCATGCACGGAGGGTCCTGTTCTTTATCCAAAAACAACATGATGAACAAGAATTCAATTTGGCAGGGGCACTTTCTGTTGAAGCATACTTTCTCTTAATTTAATCACCCATGCAAGAGCCTTCCAGACGCTTGGATGGAAGTTTTTAGAAATTCAGCCCGTTTTCTCAGATAGTTTCATTCTGGAACATCTGGTGGGGGATGGGAGCTGAGCGGTGGAGAGACAGACTGTCAGATGGAGAGTATTCAACTAGGAATGGGAACCCAGATGGAAAGTTGTTTTTTTTTTTTTTCCAAAGACACAAAAATGGAGTTGTGGGAAAAACGCATTTCTGGAGTCAGGCCCACCTGGCTGGAATTCCAGACCTGCCACTTACTGGTGTGTGGCTCTGGGCAAACCATCTGATCCCTCTGAACCTCACTTTCCTCATCTGGAAGATGGGTCCATAACAGGTACTTTGCAGAGATGCTGTCAAGATTACAAGTGACATATGTACAGCCTCAAGCACACATTGGAAGCCCAGGAAACCCTCAGATAACGTCATCTCCTCTCACAATGTTGTTGCAGCTATCTTTCTTCTTCTTCTTAATGCTGTCTCCATTTCAGAGGACTGATTTTATTCATTTATTCTGGTTTTGACTGTGCTGCATCTTCACTGCTGCTCAGGTTTTCTCTAGTTATGAGCGGGGACTACTCTCTAGTTGTGGTGCACGAGCTTCTCAGGGCGGCGGCTTCTCTTGCTGTGGCGCACGGGCTCCAGGGCGTGCAGGTTTCCGGAGCTGCAGCACGTGAGTTCAGCAGTTGCGGCTCCCCAGCTCAGTAGCTGTGGTGCACGGGTTTCGTTGCTGCAAGGTATGTGGGATCCTCTCTGCTAAGGGATTGAACCCGCGTCTCTTGCACTGGCAGGCAGGTTCTTTACCTCTGAGCCACCAGGGAAGCCCTCAAATGTTCTGTCATTCTGCCAGTGTTCTGAGGGTGTCTGCTCTGTGCCAGCTTCTGCTCGGGGCCACAGGAACAGAGTGTGAGGGAGATGTGCCTGCCTGGGAGGAGTTCTGGCCTGGCCCAGCAGAGGACATGGGCGATGTGCATACACGCAGCTCCATGACAGAGGCATCTGCTGGCACTATACCTGGCACCTTGGAAAGAGATGGTGGGCAGTTGTGCCTGACCTAAATTGGGGGCCTGTATCCCTGGACAGAGGCCCTTTCTGGGTATAGCAACATGTAAAACCTTGTCTAAAGGGAAAAAATGGGAAAAATATCTAGCCTGGGAAAAATATGGCTTCGCTCTTGCCCTCCCAAACTATGCTTCCTGCCTCTGTGACTCTGCTGTTTAGTCAGTTGTGTCCAATTCTTTGCAGCCCTGTGGACCATAGCCTTCCAGGCTCTTCTGTCCCTGGGATTTTCTAGGCGAGAATACTGGAACAGGTTGTCATTTCCTCCTTCATCTGTGACTCTGCATGGAGGAAAATAGACGGGAAGGATGTCTTTGTAGTTGGGCATGGGTGGCTTGGGTAGGTGGTGTGACCTTTCTTAGCTGTGGTTTCCAGGTCCAGGCAGAAGGATGGGTGATAAGAATGCAGTGATTGTCACCACAGCTCACCTGTGTCTGGTGCTTGCTGGGTGCCCATCACTGATTCACAGGCATCAGCTCATTTAGTCTCTGCAGCAACCCCATGAGATTGGCACTATCATGCAAGACCAAGCTTAGGATGAGGCAAGTGAGTCACTCATGCAGGCTCCCAATTTAAGGAGGTACCCAAAATTCAATAATCAAGACAATATTTTAGGGACTTCCCTGGTGGTTCAGTGCCTAAGACTCCAAGCTCTCAAGGCAAGGGGCCCAGGTTGTTCAATCCCTGGTCAGGGAATTAGATCCTACATGTCGCAAGGAAGATCAAAGATCTTGCATGCTGAAACTAAGACTCAGCACAGCCAAATATATAAATGAATGAATGAAGAAATACATATTTTAAAAGAACACATTAAAAAAAATTATTTATTTTTATTTATTTATTTGGCTCTGCAAGATCTTAGCTGCAGCATCTGAACTCTTAGTCCAGAGGCATGTGGGATTCAGTTCCCTGACCAGGGATTGAACCCAGGCCCTCCTCATTGGGAGCACAGAGTCTTAGCCATCGGACTACCAGGAAAGTCCCAAAAGAAAATATTTTAAAGCCACTTTAAAACATCAATGCAAAAAATTTCTGAGGAACACATTATCAACATTTTAAATAACAAAACATCCTACTCTACACTTATGTAACCCACTCTCACTCACCTCACCTTTAATTCTGGCCCAGCATCATCCCCGTTTTACAGATGAAGAAACTGAGGTGCAGGGAGACTGCCTTGCTCCTGCTTTGTAATTCAGGGCCTTCTAACTGAAGGATAGTGACCAGGCAGATGGGCTTCCCAGGTGGCTCAGTGGTAAAGAATCTGCCTGTCAATTCAGGAGATGCAGGAGATGCAGGTTTGATCCCTGGGTCAGGAAGATCCCCTGGAGGAGGGCATGGCAACGCACTCCAGTATTCTTGCCTGGAGAATTCTATGGACAGAGGAGCCTGCTGGGCTACAGTCCATGGGTTGCAAAGAGTCGGACACAACTGAGTGCCTGAGAGCGCACGCACGCACGACCAGGCAGGCAGCTTCCTTCTGCTCTGAATGGTCCTCTGGGGGCATCTGTTCATCCACCCCTCACAGGGAAACAGGAAAATAGACGGTGGATAGCAA
The DNA here is from genome assembly GCA_006410635.1 of Cephalophus harveyi. Lineage (NCBI taxonomy): Eukaryota > Metazoa > Chordata > Mammalia > Artiodactyla > Bovidae > Cephalophus > Cephalophus harveyi. Next base: position 360,418 of record SJYT01015501.1, on the reverse strand, counting down.
GGAGGCTGGGGCAGCTGGGCTATTTCTGTTGTGGTCGCCGTTACTGTTTAACATGCATCAGACCCCGCAGCGCACTTTGAAACCGAAGTGTACCAGGAAGCATCCTGGTAAACTTAGCTCTTCAGTCTTTTGAGGAGGGAGGCACCTGGCTGTACTTCAGAGAGAAATCAGATTGAGCAAAGACAAGACCATTGTCAGTGACCCCAGATGGGAAGAAAGGGAGAATGAGACACCAAAACAGAGCCTGTGGCTACTTGAAAGAGATCACCCAGGGATGGAGGAAGGATCCATACACAATAATATTTTCCCCTTTTTAAATGACTTTCACAAACATTAGTTCATCTATTCATGGCAAGCTAGATGCCGTGATTTCCATTTTACTGCTGAGAAAACGTTAAGTGCAGAGAAGGTAGGGATTAGCTTATGATTGGTAGCCTGGCGAGTTGGGGAGACTAGGACTTAGACCCTCTGCTCCCCTTCCTGCCCTTTTTTCAATATTTCTGTGCAGCAGGAGTCCCCAGCCTCCAGGATCTAATACCTGGTGATCTGAGGTGGAGCTGACATAATAATAATAGAAGTGAAGTGCACAATAAATGTAACATGCTTGAATCATCCAGAAGTCATCCCCCCCCAGTCTGGTCTGTCAAAAAGCTGTCTTAAAGGAAACCAGTCCCTAGTGCTAAAAAGTCTGGGGACCACTGCTGTACAGAGCAGCCCACGCATGACACAGAACTTGTTTCTATTTAACTCATAAGTGCTGCACTAAACTCATTGCATTTTTGAATTGGAAGGAAGCAGAGTTCTCTCACCCCAAATCTACCCCAAACGCACCCGCGTTCCTTTTACTCTGCACACACAAGTTATTCTTTGAACTAACAGTCCTGGACTTTGCATTCATCACCCGTTTCATTTCATTGTGCTTCGGTCGAGATCTCTCTCAATGTTAGTTCTATCGTTTGCTTCTGTAGTAAATGAGAATTATACAGTGGTCCTAAGCAATCTGGTCTCTCTACATCCCTGGATCTCACAATGTGATGCTGCTGCTCCTCCCATCCATTGATCTATTACTCTCCCCTCCTGGGTCTGGGCTGTCCTTGGGTTTGCTTTGACCTGAAGAATGTAGCAGAAGTGAGGTTGTATTATTTGCAACAGTCAAAAGGTGGAAACAACCCAAGTGTCCATGGACAGAAGAATGAATGAGCCAAATGTGATACACACATACAAGAAATGTTATTCGGCATGGAAAGAGAAGGGCACTCTGACACATGCCACATCAAAGATGAGGCTTGAAGACACGATGCTAAGAGGAATAAGCTGGTTACACAAAGTTTCCACTTCTGTGAGGTTCCCAGAATAGTCAAATCCATAAAGGCAGAGGCAGAGGTTACTGACAGCTAGGGCGTGGGAGGAATGGGGAGCTAGTGTTTAACGGGTACAGAGTTTCTGTTTGGAAAGGTGGAAAATTTCTTAGAGATAGATGGTGATGATGGTGGCCCCCCAAAATGAATGTACTTAATCTCAGTGAATTGTACACTTAAAAATGGTTAAAATGGCAACTTGTATGTTAAAAGTATTTTATCACAATAAAAATAAATTTTTTAAAAAGTGAGAGTGGGCAAGTTTGGAGCCTGGGGCTTAAAGGGCCTTGCAGTTTCTGCCTTGGCCTTCTTAGAACATGGCTCCAAAAGCACCAAGCAAAGACCATCATCTCCAGTCTAGCCTTTGAAAGGGCAAGAGGCACTTGGAGGGGCACAAAACACCCCAATCAGCAGCCACTGTGACAGGTCTTCTGGGGTTTTCCAGCCCAGCTGACATGACTGAGGCCAGGCATTACCCATGGAAGAACTGCCCAGCCAACCCACAGAACCACGAAGAATAATGGTATTGTTGTTCTAAGCCAACCTCTGTGTCTTTCCTTTTAGTTGCTCACTCTCCAATTCTCTGCTTGTTCATGGATTGGGGGAAGATGTATATTGGACTGTTTCATCCAACTCCTATTTGGTATTACTATTTTTTTTTTTAAGCACAAAAGCTCTTCCCTTTCATGGTGACAACCCAGCTAGGAATTTTCATCTTACCATGTTTTAGTGATTCCTAGTGAATCAGAAAATAAAATCTGAGCCTTACCTCTCGTATCACCTAAAAGACTCATAGGTGTCCCATGAAGACCTGTTTACAAGCCATGGACTCTTTCTTTCTCATGAACTCTTTCTTTCTCATGAACTCTCCCCCAATCCTCTGTTAACCAAAGGTGATTTTTTTTTTCCTGTTCCCCCAGACGAAAGTCAACCTCCCAGGAAATCTGTCATTTTTTCAGGTGGAATAATAACTTATCAGAGGGTTTCTTAGCCAACTGAGTTAAGACTTTATAGCAATGAAACATGGAATCTTACCCCTGCTGATGACAAAATAAGTGATACAAGCTTTCTAGAGACAATGTAGCAATCTTGATAAAAAGAATGAAAAATACACATATCCTATGAGTCCCACATTTCACTTTTAGGAACTTGTCTTAAGTAAATAATTTTGGCTGTGAGCTAAGATTTAGCTATACAGAAGTATATTATGGTACTGATTGTATTAGTGAAAAATAAGAAACAACCCCCATTTCCAATAAGAGGGGATTTATCAAATATTTTTAAGTTATAGCCATAGAAAAGAATGTTATGCAACTGTTAAAATTTTTTTGTAGAAAACTACTCAATGATATGGGGCTTCCCTGGTGGCTCAGATGGTAAAGAATCGACCTATAATGTGGGAGACCTGAGTTCGATCCCTGGGTCAGGAAGATCCCCTGGAGGAGGGCATGGCAACCCACTCCAGTATTCTTGCCTGGAGAATCCCCATGAACAGAGGAGCCTGGCGGGCTACAGTCCATGGGATCGCAAAGAGGCAGACACGAATGAGCGACCAAGCACAGCACACAATGATATAAAAAGAGGTTCAAAATCTGTTGCAAACCAATGTTCAATAACCAATTGAGTGTGATTTTGCTTAAAATGTATTTATATAAAATATGTTATAGTACAGATATGTATAAAATGCACAGAAAGAGTTATACCAAAATGTTAACAATGGTTACCTCTGGGAAGTAGAACTAAGATTGATTTTGAGTTATTTTTTTCCCAGCTTGTCTATATATTTTAAATAGTTCCCAAATATTCAACGCTCAGTGGTTAATTGCTTTTGTTTTAGGAGGTAACACAATAGAAGAAGTGGTGATATTTATTTAAAAATAGCCTTCAAACAAAGTAAGTATTAATTATGGAAGAGAAGTTGGAGAAACATTGTCTTTCTTCCCTCGCTGAATCTTTTTTTTTAAGAAATTTAAAATAATTTTATATAGTTATTTATTTATCTTTGGCTGTGTTGGGTCTTCATCGCTTTTCTCTAGTTGCAGCCAGTAGGGACTACTTTCTAGTTGCAGAGCATGGGCTTCTCATTGCAGTGGCTTCTCTTGTTCTGGAGCACAGACTCCAGGGCGTGAGGGCTTCAGTAGCTGCAACTCCCAGCTCTAGAGCACAGACTCAGTAATTGTGCTTAGTTGCCCTGCAGCAAGTGGGATCTTCCCGGACCAGGGATTGAACCCACGTCCCCTGCGTTGGCAGGTGGATTCTTTACCACTGAGCCACTGAGGAAGCCCTCACGGAATATCTTTTTAATGCATGGTTTGGAAGTAGTGAGGCCAGGCGCCCATGTCTCCACCATGAAGCAGAAGAGTGAGATGCTGAGGACCTGGTCAGTATCGCGAAGGGACATCTGTCCACTCAGCTTCCCACAGATCCTTAGTTAGGGAGCATAGCTCAAGAAACCTAAATGTGCTCTCCACCTGGCTAGCCCAAGGCAACTGGATTAACACAGTGGCTGGTGGAAACAGACCTCTTGGATTGAAATCCTGGCTTGGACTGCTACCAGCTTTGGGATCTTAGAAAGGAAACAGAGTCTTTGGCCTTTTGTTTACATGAAGCAAGGTCAGCTGCCATCTTGCTGGTACTGGCCCATCACTTGGTCAGAGTTGAAGTCAGAAACTTCCTGAGTACCTACGATGGAGACATTTTTTCCCAGAAGAAAGCCCTGGAAGTAATTTTAAAATATCTAGGACCCAGGATTGCTTCCTGGGGCCGTGAGTGGTTCACCACCTTCTGCTTACTGGAGCCTTGCATTGGCTCTCTGGGTGCTCCCACAGTGAGGAAGGCCAGTGTCCTTGGAACAGCCCCATTCAGCTCGGACTCTGTGTTCCTGAGTCTGGTGTCAGCTGCTGAAACCCCAAATGGCTTCCCGAGGGTTCGAGGCATAGAGAAATAGCCTGTCTGTGCCCCACATGGAGAGGCCAGAAGGAAAGACAAATGTTTTAAACTCTCAGCCACCCGGCCTCCTGTTCTTGCTATTTCCCTAACATATGCTAACATATGCTTTCCTCCAGAACTTCAAAAACCTGCTTTTAGCAGCAATGAAAATAGGACCGTGCATCCAATTCAACTCTGAGCTTCAGAGTTTCCTCTAATACCATTACCTCATGTACAGAAGAAAATGTAAATCTGAAATATGCTGGTGATTATAACCTTTCTTCCTGACAGACATTGTAATATAAATGCACATAAATTGAATTTCTTCTTTAAAGAAATTTGAATACCTTTGGAGCATTTTAGCAAATCATCTGCAGTCCTCGCGGCACTACATCAATGATCTGTGGAAAAGTGATCTGTCTGTAGCATGACTTCTGCAAAAGAAGGATGGAGCAGGGCCGGGACGTGCCAAGAAAAATAGGACCCACCTTATTGATATTCAAAATTTATTTTATTAAACTTGCACAAAAGACAGAGTCGTAGGGAGCGGGCGCTACCAGGGAAGGGGATTCAAATATTAACTCCCAATGTCCTGCTCACCATCATCTGCCTGCCAAAATTGGGGAGAAAATGAAGAAAGAAGGGGGATGACAGGTTTTTGGTTTTCCTTCATTTTGACTCTGCCCACTGGGGCTGTGTTTGGAGGCCCCGTGTTAACTACTAAATCAGAAATAGAGTGGAGTGTGGGCGTGGGAAGCTGTGTGCATCAGATAAGAGTTCTTGGGCCCAGATGTCTCTCCGGGATGGATGGAGAAGGCAGGTCGGAACAGTGTGTATTCACCAGCTTGTGCTTGGACGGGAATGTGCCCACTCAGAGCTCTCATCTCTCCCAGGGGCTAAGGACAGAGCTTCCAGAGGCTTGATTGCTGATTGTCGCTGCTAAGCTGATAAGACTCGAAAACTCATCATAATAAAAAGTACGTTTCAGTTTGAGCCTTAGTTTTATAGGGTCTTGTTTGCATGACCTTGAATACAGTACAATCTGGGTCACAGTTTCCCCTCTGTGTAGAATGGATCCTCCTGTGATTGTTATAAGGATCAGCTGATTTTTGTATTTAAATCACCAAGTTTCTTTCATATGGAAATTTCTTATTCTGAATAAGAAAACAGAAATTGTTAAAGAAAGTGCACCAGCTTTCAACCCTTGGCTCCCACAGCTTGAACCCTGGTCCTGTGCCCAGGTTCATTTTTCAGCTCTGAGTTGGCATTTGAAAGTGACCAGTGGACTGGGCCCTTCGGATCTGAGCCCAGTGGGTGCCCAAGAACTCTAAGGCTGTGGTTTGGGGGCTTGGACTTGGCTTGGCTTGGAGTTTCCCACTGTTTAGAAACCTCCAAGATGGTAGGAAAGAAACTGGCGGATTTTGATTAGAAGGAATTTTCAGGTTAGGAATGTTGCTTAGGGGCCCTTCAGCCATAAATGCTGGGACATTAACAGAGGATATTGTCCTCTGAGAGCAAACGTGGTCTGTGTTCCCCAGTGTGATCCACCAACAATAAGGAATTACAGGTACATCCACTTCCACCATCACCTCCCAGCTCCAGGGGCCCATAACTACACTTTTCTTCAGTCAAGAAGCCAGCTGAGGCCACAGGATCCTTTGGGCTACCTGGAGGAGGTATCTGGAAGTGCCTTTCTTGGTCTGCTGGCTCTAAGATGGGTCAGGCTCCTGGGCTGCTCTTTCTTAATCTATCAGATCACACATCCCCCTGACAAAACAAAGCCCACCAGTGACAGGACTACTCTGACAAGACAGTCTGGAGGCGGGTGGGTGATTCAGAGCCTGACCTCGTACCACAGATTGCCCAGTTTGGAATCCTGATTCCATCTCTCTGGGAGTGTTGGGCAAGTGACTTCCCTTCTCTATACCTCAATTTACTCATCAGCAAAATGGGAATGATGCTATGAGACCAAACCACAAGAAACCGCCATCTGTATAGATCAGAAACAGTCAATGGCAACTTCCTATGATTCATCCTAATAGTATATGCTAATGGAGTCCTCAGAAATTCACAAGCAGAAAAAGCGTGCGAAGTATGTGGTAAGAGCACAGTAGTGCCCTTGACCTGAGCACTTAACAGGGCAGCCCTGTACACTGGCCGTCTCCTGACAAATGCGTTCATTCAGCGGACTCTAGGGGAAGGCAACATTTACTTCCAGTTGGAGCTATATTTGCTTTTATTTTCCATGAAGTTTGATCTTGTGATTTTTGTTTGAAAAAAGCCAATAGCAGCAACTACAAAGCACATGGGGCCGGGGCTGCGTGTCAGGCGAACAGAGCTACTGCCGGCCACGGTCTGCCCCCTCTGACAGCGCTTGTTGCAATCACATAATTACTTGTTAGTCTGAACTGTACTGATTTATGGAGGATCAATCTTTCTGCTGGTCTCCATTCCGCAGGGTTCTGTGCCAGGAGCTTGTCAGAGAAGCTCACTTTACTAGAAGGGAGAAAACAAACAGTGAGACAGTAAGTGTGCCCTTGCAGATGTGGAGCTCAGAGAACAAAGTTCTGGCCAACCCATCTAGTACCTTTTATTATTTAAGGGCCACCCAGCCACAGGCGTGGAGACAGCACCTTGAGAACAAGCCCAACTCTGGCCCAGGTCAGCTGATTTCTCCCCCAACCCCTCCTTACGTGGAATCCACAAAGGAGGTGAAGCTTAAAAAGCTGAGCTATGGGGCTTCCTTGGAGGTCTGGTGGTTAAGACTCGGCCTGGCAGTGCAGGAGACATGGGTTCAATCCCTGGTCTGGGAAGATCCCACATACGCTGTTGGGGCAACTAAGCCTGTGTGCCCAACTACTGAAGCCCACATGCTTTAGAGCCCATGCTCTACGTCAAGCCCCCACAATCAGAAGCCCGTGCATTGCAACGAAGACCCAGGACAGCCTAAATAAATAAATAATTTTTTAAAAGCTGCAGCTTCTTAGATCTATTCATTTAGAGACCTGGGGGAGAGTTTAATAAGGGGGATTTGTAAAACTCTTAACTTTAGGGGTACAGGAAGGATCTGGTGGGGACTGGTGAGGGGCAGCCGGTCGCAAGGAGGCTGAGAACATGAGCTCTGAAGTCAGACAACTGAAGGGCAAGTCCAGGCTCCAAGCCTTCCTAGCTATGTGGTCCTGGGCCAGTCAGTTAACCTTGCCAAGCGTCAGTTTTCCCATCTGTAAAATGGCACTTCCTCTCTGAGCTAGTGTCCTGTGAAAAGAGTTGATGTGTGTGAAGCAGTAGGCACAATGCACTGGATATAGTTAATGCTCAATAAATGCTGGTGAATACAGAAAGGTCACAGGGCTGCAGTAAGAGTTTTAAGTGTCTTCTTCGGTACTTCTACCATTCTCAAGGGTGAACTCTGGGAAACAGGGCACATTGGTTCTCTTCTGTATCTAGCCCAATGTCTTGTATCTGTGGGATATCTAAAAATGAAGGTTAATTATGAAAGAAAGGGATTGGGAGCTGGAATATCTGCTTTCTGATCCCAGCTCTGTGACCTTGGGATAGGTCCCGTCTCCTCTCTGGGACTCAGGTTTCTCTCCTAGATTGGAACCAGCATTTCTCAAAGTTTGCCCTGAGATTCTAAGAATATTACCATGTTATATAGCTCAGTGGGCAAAAGAAGAGGAGAGATGGGCTCTGTGGTCAAGTTCACTTAGGAAAGGTTAAGATGAACCATCAGACCAAGTTCCCTTAGAGCCCTTGGGGGTTCAGCCTTTCTGGGATCTCTCTGACCTTGGAGGCCCACTTCTCTGAAATCTTTCTATACCCAGATGTGATTTACAAGGGGGACCCAAGAGAAGTTAAATCTGTTTTGCTGGACTCATTTCTGAGCCTCCTAGGAGGACGGGAAGTCACGGGGCAGTCAGGCATTCTCCAGGACTGGGAGAGCCCCTGGCAGAAACAGTGGCTTCCTTCCCTTGGTGGTCTTTGCAAGCTTCTCCGGGACTGGGATGGGCCTGGGGAATCTTTGGGCTCCTCAACTCAAGGTCTGAACACAGACGTCTACATTCAGGATAATGATAGTGACTTTGAGTGTCAAGGAATGTGTCTGGCTTATCAGAAAGGCAACCTCACCTTAGCCCAGAGGGGAACCTTTTCTGGGAGATTAATGTCCATGATTTCCCTGGGACTTTGCTAAAGATGAGGGGTGACTAGAAATGTCCACCCCACGATGTGGAGGCCAGCAGACTCGAGAGGGCCAGAGATGAGAAAAGGAGCTGGTTTTCCAAACTGTGGTTGTTTAGTTGCTAAATCGTGTCTGAGTCTTTTTGCAACCCCATGGACTATAGCCCGCCATGCTCCTCTGTCCACTGGGATTTTTCCAGGCAAGAATACTGGAGTGGGTTGCCATTTCCCTCTCCAGGTCTTCCCCACCCAGGGATCGAACTCACATTTCCTGCATCGGCAGGCAGATTCTTTACCACTGAGCCACCGGGGAAGCCTTGTTTTCCCAACAGGGTGAGGATATTTACCAAGGGAGCTGCCTTTACTTTCTTAATCGATGATTCATCTGTTTGTTCAACATATTCATACTGAATACCCAGCGCATGCCCGGCATTGTTCCAGGCTCTGGAAGTCCTGCGGTGGACAAATACAGAGTCTCTGCTCTCTCGTGGAGTTTACGTTTCCATGTGGGGAGAGAGTAAACAAAGATATAACAGGTCAGGAGGCTGCTGCGATACATGCTCAGAAGAAAAATGAAGCGGGTTAAAGGGACAGAGTGGTTAGGAGGGCCCCTTTAGGTAGGGTGATCAGGAAAGGGCTCTCAGACTTGGCGACCTCTGAGTAGAGATCTGGATGGAGTGAGGAAGCTGTGTGGATATCCAAGGGAGCGTGATTCCAGGAACAGAGGTCAGTCAGTGCAAAGGCCCTGAGGTGCATATGTAGTTGATGCGTTCAAGCAACAGGGGAGAGGTCAGTGGGACATGAGTGGAGTGAGCAGTGGGGAGAGAAATTGGAGAAAGTCATCAGAGAAGCCTTTAGAACTTGGATTGTATTTAAATAAAATAACTATTGAGGCATATTCTGCACAGTATATAATATGCCTTTTTCAACTGAATGACTCAACGCTTTTTAAAGTGAATTTACCACACGGCGCCACCATCCCTCTCCATCTGTTTGAGAGCCTTTTCATCACCCCAGTGTGAGCTCTTGTGCTCCTTTACTGTTAATCCCTGCTCCCCTCTGCCCCCACCCCAGGCAACCACTATCTGCTTTCTGCTGTCATTATAGCTTCACCTTTTCTGGAAGTTCCCTACAAATGGCATCTCTTCTGTCTGGCTTCTTTCGCTGAGTATAGTGTTTTTTTTCTTGTTTGTTTTTTTTTCTTGTTTTGTTTTGTTGAGATTTGCCCACGTCTTAGCTCATATCTTCAATTCATCCCTTTTTATTTCTAAATGTATTCCTACTTGGATTGTGTTTTAAGCAGTGGGAGGGTCTGCACCTGGGCTTTATCACAGAGAAGCAGAATTTCTGGCAGGGCGAGCCTATGGCTTTGGCATAGGTGAGTCGCTTCTGCCACTGACAGGCTGTTGCCCTTGGACAAGTCATTTACCTGCTTGAGTCTCAGTTGTTTCGTTTATTTTTTCCTGGGGTGAAATATACCTAGCGTGAAATGTATCCTTCTAACCATTTTTAGGTGTGCACTTCCGCGGCGTTAAGCACATTCACATTGTCAAGCCACCGTCACCACCACCTTCTCCAGAACTTCTCCATAACCCCAAACTGAACCTCTGTACCCGTTAAACTGTATCTCCTCCCATCCTCTCGCCCAGCCCTCGACAAGTTCCATCCTATTGGGCTGGCCAAAAAGTTTGTTCAGGGTTTTCCATACCATCTTAGCCAAGCAATACTTCCAGGCTTTTTTGGATTTGACTCTGGTTCCCCAACCTTTTTGGCACCAGGGACCGTTTTCATGGAAGACAATTTTTCCACAGACCTGGGAGGGTGGTGGTTTCAAGATGATTCAAGCGCATTACATTTATTGTGTAGTTTATTTCTATTATTATTACATCAGCTCCATCTCAGACCGCCCAGTCACTAGATCCCAGAAGTTGAGGGCCCCTGCTCTAGGTAATTTATATAAGTGGAATCATGTGGTGTTTGTCCTTTTGTGTCTGCCTTATTTCATTTAGCCTGATGTCCTCAAGGTTCATTCCTACTGTAGCAGGTGTTAGAGTTTCCTTCCATTTTAAAGCTGGCTAATGTTCCATTGTGTGTATAGACCGCATTTCGGTTATCTGCTCATCCATCGATGGACATTTGGATTGCTTCCACTTGTGGCTGTTATGAATAACACTGCTGTGAACTTGGGTGCACACCTCATTTTTAGAATGCAGATGCCAGGAGTCATCTACCTGACATGACTGTCATGCGGGTGGAATGACACGATTCACATAAACTGCTTGGCACGGAGCCTGACACAGGAAAAAATGCCGTAAGAACACCATTCACTAACGACTCAATGACAATAGAGTCATTATTATTAATGATGATCTGTAGCCAAGTATTTGATAGAGAAATGTCACAGAAAGGCAGGCTCACCGGGAAGGCCATGGGCGCTTTCTTTTTTCTTCATATAAACACAATTTCTACTATAAAAGTAATGTAGCGTTAATTTTTTCAAGTTTAGAGACTAGAGAAGGAAAAAAAAAACCTCCAACCATAACCCCACCATTTTCATGAAGTTTTAATTTCCTTCTATTCCAGAGGGGTTAAACAGACTGCATCTCAACAGAACAGAGAAAAACTGGATTTCGGGGGTTGGGGGGTGGGTACTGGTGGGAGTGGGGAAGAGACCCCGTTGAAGATTCTTCTTTGAGAGGAATCATGTTGGTGTTTTGCTTTTAAAATCCCAGGGTCTGGCTGATTCAGCCAAGCTGGGATGCTTTTTTTTTTTTGGCTTCAGCATGGAGAGAGAGAGAGGGAGGAATCAAAAAAAGGAAATATCATTTCCTTAACGACTAGGTATTAATATCCTGTTTAATTTAATTTCGGCTTTCTGCGCCGGTGAGCTCTTTTCCCTCTAACGTACAGTGTCAGCTTGGCAGGGAGTTTCTGACAGTATCAAAAGAGGATTTAGCTCTGAACCCTTGCCATGAAAGTGTCTCTATCTGCGCCCAGTGTAAGCTTTCAGAAGAGAGCATTGTGTCCTGTGAAGACGGTAATTGAGTGAATGAGGCCTGGCACCTGGGCCTGCCGTGGAGCCCTGATAAGGACATAAAGACAGGCTTAAAGGGCCTGCTTGCCAGAGGCAGAGAGCCTGGTGCGTCCCCGCGGAACACTGAGCTCGGGGACTCAGCCCCTGCCGCCCCGCAGAAGGAGGATCCTGGGCAGAGGGGAGACTCTAGCATCCTGCACTTCAACACGGTGGGGGAGATAAGCACGGATGAATGGGACGGAGTTGGCCCAGCCAGCTGATACACCCCCCATTTCTTGATCAATACAATCTATTCTGTGGCCAATGCCAGTCTAGAGAGCTGTCTTCTGTCTTGTCTTGAAAGGTTGAATGGCCACTGTAAGACTGAATGGGGATCTCTGTGAGTCTGAGTGGTTAATTTTCCTAGTGATTCCAACCTATATCCAACTGCCCTTGGTCAGGATTCACAGCCCCAAACAGGATTGCCCATCCCTCTGAGGACTCAAGAATGATCATTTCCTCTCTGAAGACAATTAAGCAGATAAGTGACAATGGGAATATTGCCTACCCACCCATCTACCTATCTGCCCATCCATCCACCACCCCATCCATCTATCCATCCATTGGCAATCCCTGCTGCTATCCCAACACCGCAGTTACCCATTATTCATCCATCCACCCATCCATCCATCCACCCATCCACCCACCCATCCATCCATCCACCCATCTGACTTTAGAGAGCCTTCAGGAACTGATGGATGTGATCTTTTAATAGGCTTTTAATAGTGAGAGCTTGAACAAGAAGTGTGACCCCAGCTAAGTCAGGCTTCCCTGGGAGCAGCTGGTAAGGAATCCGCGGGCAGTGGAGGAGACCCCAGTTCAATTCCTGGGCCAGGAAGCCCCCCTGGAGGAGGGCACGGCAATCCACTCCACTGTTCTTGCCTGGAGAATCCCATGTCAGAGGAGCCTGGTGCACTGCAGTCCACGTGATGGCAAAGAATGAGCCATGGCTGAAGTGACAGAGCATAGCGCAGCATCCAGCTAAGCCACTGCTTTAGAGTTTGCCAAAACTGTGGCCTTATTAATCAGGGGCAGGCTAACTTTGTAAACCATCACTCCCAAATTTCAGTGGCCTAATGTAAGACCCAGGAACACAAAGAGAACACAGACATCGGGAGCGCCAGCTGAATCTGCCCCTGGGTCTCTGGACAGCCCTTGATCCTAAAGAAACAGTAAAATGTCAGATACCGAGAGAGAAGTGGGTACAAAGCTTCCAGATTTTATTTACTCCCTAAGCATCAAATTAGATGCTATCTGCATTACTTCTGATTGCTGCCAAAGTGGGAGACTCTTCTACTGGCCATTGGAGAGCAGAGAAGATGGAAGACTGAAGAGCAGAGGAGTTTTTCTGTCTTTCTTTTCTTCTTCTGTTAAAGTACAGTTGATTTACAATGTTGTGTTAGTTTCAGGTGTACAGCAAAGTGATTCAGTTATACATACATATATACCAATTTCAGATTCTTTTCCCTTATGCTGCTGCTGCTAAGTTGCTTCAGTCGTGTCTGACTCTGTGCGACCCCATAGACGGTAGCCCACCAGACTCCCCGGTCTCCGGGATTCTCCAGGCAAGAACACTGGAGTGGGTTGCCATTTCCTTCTCCAATGCATGAGAGTGAAAAGTGAAAGTGAAGTCGCTCAGTCATGTCCAGCTCTTCGCGACCCCTTGGACTGCAGCCTACCAGGCTCCTCCGTCCATGGGATTCTCCAGGCGAGAGTACTGGAGTGGGGTGCCACTGCCTTCTCCAACATTGACTGAGTACTTCTTATGGCCATGTGATGTGAACAGCTGACTCATTGGATATGACCCTGATGCTGGGAAAGATTGAGGACAGAGGAGAAGAAGGCAACAGAGGATGAGTTAGTTGGATGGCATCACTGGTGCAATGGACATGGACATGGGCAAACTCCAGGAGAGGGTGAAGGACAGGGAAGCCTGCTGTGCTGCAGTCCATGGGTCACGAAGAGTCAGACACAGCTTGGCGAATGGACAACAGAAACATTATGAGCCAGGCATTATTCTAAGAGGGCTATACAGTTGTATAGTTTACTTGCAACAACCTTATGAAGTAGGTATGGCTATAGCCCCGTGTTTCGGAAATCTGTGATGGGATGAGATTTACCTAAGATCACACAGCTACAAAGTGGTAGAACAAGCAAGAATGATTTGAGTGACTTGACTTGCGCCCAGCAGCATGGAAGGCATCACGGCGGCTCCTACAGGAGGTTTCCCTAAAGGTCCTTCTTTTGGCTACTTAAACTCTATATATCAGTTTTCTCTTCCATCAAGTGGAGGTGCCAGTCACTGACTGTCTTGCCTCTGTGGGCAGCTTTATTGCAGAAATCATATAAGAGAATGGATTTAAAAGCACTTGTCCGAGTACGAGATGCCACAAATGAACAGAGTTGCTGATCTGGGTGTAGCATCTTCTGTCTGCAGGCCATTTGCTGCCCTTGGCTTCAGCCTTGCTAAAAATTATCAAGTGAGTGATTCAGCAAAGTGAGGGCTTACGACAGAACACGGTGTTCAGATGAAGTCCTTACCTTTGGAATAGTAACCTCGGAAGGACGGGGTGAGCTGGGAAGTCTGGAGCCTTCCCCGAGGTCCCTGGCAGTCTCTCTGCTGTGCATATTTTTCCAGCTTGAGGAGAGGTAAGCCTCATCTCCACACTCCAGATGTTTCCAGGACTGCAGAGACAGCACTGTCTGGAGCAGGCTATCGGGCACCAACTCCTCCAGTCCTGTTCTCCCCTGGGTTCTCTGTATTTGATTTACAATGTTGTGATAATTTCTGCTGCACAGCAAAGTGACTCAGCTACACATCTACATATTCTTTTCCGTGATGGTTGATCACAGGATATTGAGTATGGAGTTCCCTGTGTTGTACAGCAGGGCCTTGATGTTTATTCATTTTATGTATAATAGTTTGTATTGGCTAATCCACCAAACTCCCAATCCTTCCCTCCCCTCCCATGGGTTCCCTTTAAATGGCTTGGTTTCACTGCAGGGAATGCTGAGGAGATGGGAGTATTTTTATTTTTTCTCTCAAAAAATTACAGAAACTGTAATCTCTTTCACATCTGGGTCTGACTGCAGATAGGCAAGAGCAGGCAGAACAGGCTGGTGGGCAAGTCAACCTCAGGAAGAGGCAGCAGACTGCACACCCGTGCAGGTGTGACTGTTGGCCCCCCATGCAAAATCTCAGCAAGAAGAGGTGAGATGCCTCCAGTGGGGGCTGGGGGAGGGGGTTTGCTTTTATTTTTCCATGATGTTGGGCTCTTTTCTCTTGGAGTGTTCTGTCTGTGTTTTCTGGAAGCAGTTAGAAGAAACAGTTAAATGTTTAAGGGAAAATGGCTAACATGCCTAGCATCTTTCTAAAGCTGGTTCCCACTCAGAGAAAGTATTTATCCGAATTGATTCTTCCCTAACCAACTCTATTCTCTCTATGCAAAGGGCTTTCCTGAAACTTCCAAATGTTTATAGGGCAGATTAAACAAGCTTGAGGTCATAAAGTGCAGCTGCTATTTAAATATAAGCATCCAGGTCCCAGGCATCTGATTATTGGTAGGTGTTGAGTGCCACTTGCAGAGCGAGTGGCCGGCCTGCCTTAAATAACTCTAACTAGGCCCAAACAGTCCTTAAGAGGTTTCTAGGATTAGATCACAGCCTGGCAAAAGCAGAGAAAGTCTGGAAAAGTCCTAGGAGGATTTTAAATTTTTTTCTTTTGTTTTAATCTAGCAGATCAAGCAGCTGAGGCAAGCTTTGGACCAAATTAAACATTTCAATAACTCGTATTTTTAAATCACAATCAGCTGGAGGAATGCTGGTTTGTGCCTGGCCCAGAAGAACATTCTTGAGGATATTTTGAAAGGATCACCAATAGGGAGGCTGGGGAAGCAGATTATTGCCATTGCTCCTAAAGGAAAGAAGGATTTGTTTTCTTCCAAACTGGAGGGTGCTGAGTGGGGTGACTGGCAGATGGAAAAGGACCTAGCCAAGTGTCTTAGCACAGGCTGCTATGACAAAATACCATAGACTGGGTGACTTACACAACATGGACTTATTTCTCACAGTTCTGGAGGCTGAGAAGTCCAAGTTCAAGGTTCCAGCTGATTTGGTTACTGGTGGAAGCTTTCTTCCTGGCTTGTAGATGGTTTCTTGTGTGGTAGAGAAAGACAGCTCTTTTTTCTCTTGTATCTCTTCTTGTGGGCATGTGTGCTAAGTCACTTCAGTCGTTTCCGACTGACTCTTTTCAGCTCTATGGACTGTAACCCACCAGGTTCTTCTGTCCATGGAATCCTCCAAGCAAGAACACTGGAGTGGGTTGCCATGCCCTCCTCCAGGGATCTTTCCGCCCCAGAGATCAAACTTGTGTCTCCTGGAGCTCCTGCACTGTCAGGCAGGTTTGGATTCTTTACCACTAGCTCCACCTGGGAAGCCCCTATCTCTTCTTATAAGGGCACTAATCCCATCACAAGGACACCACCCTCGTGACCTAATTACCTCCAAAGGCTCCACCTCCAAATACAATCACATTGGGGGATAGGGCTTCAGTGTAATAATTTTGGGGAGGCACAACTTAGTCAATAGCACCAAGGTACCCCTTGAGACCATCAAAATATTTAACAAACCAAGACACAAGCGCCTCCCCAAAATTATATCTGCTGGAAATGCTTCTGCATTAGCAAGCACAAAAAACTGCTGCTGCTGGTGCTAAGTCACTTCAGTCGTGTCCGACTCTGTGTGACCCCATAGACGGTAGCCCACCAGGCTCCCCCGTCCCTGGGATTCTCCAGGCAAGAACACTGGAGTGGGTTGCCATTTCCTTCTTCAATGCATGAAAGTGAGAAGTGAAAGTGAAGTCGCTCAGTCGTGTCCGACTCAGCGACCCCATGGACTGCAGCCCACCAGGCTCCTCCGTCCATGGGATTTTCCAGGCAAGAGTACTGGAGTGGGGTGCCATTGCCTTCTCCGCACAAAAAACTAAAGAGTCCTAATCACTGATGTAGGTGACAGTGTCACCCAGGAAGTATGACTCAGGAAGTCTTATTTCATGCCTGGTCCCTTATGCTATGTGCTAGAACAAAATTAAGTGCCAAAGGATGAGCACTGCCTGGGATTCTCCCTCAACATTTATTCCACAAAAGATGAGTTTGGTCCTTTGGGGCTTAATGTTGAAAATAAACTTGGCTGAGCAGGTAGACTGTTAAGAGGCCAGCTAATGCCAGGTGATTCTCTCAGCTTGTGAAATCTCTGCCTTTTACTTGGTCATATTTTCAAAAGAGAAGACAGCTAATGGGGGTAAGTTCCTTACATTAAAAATATACTTTGGTTAACAGCACAAAACCACTTAAGTTGGCAGCAGACCAATTATTAATTAGACGAATGGCCTCTTATAAATCCCTCTGCAGCCTCTGGACAGCCGATGGGTTTATGGCCCATGCATTAGGGAACATGGTTGCTCTGTGGTTATAATTATCCACAGTTGCTGGCAGTTTGAGAGTCACAGAGCCAAAAACATCTGCCCTGTGGACATGCTGTCCCGCGCTGCCACAGGGGTGATGGGGAGAAAGCTGACATAGGAGAGGGTGGTTTGTTCTATTGCCTTTCTCAGCTGTCTGTTGCTGGCAAAGTCCCGAGAATTGTTTTCTTTTTTAATTGTACATTCCTTTTTAATTGAAGCACGGTTGACTTGTAATATTGTGTTAATTTCAGATATACAGCAAAGTTATTCAGTTACATATGTATTTTCAGATTATTTTCCTTTAGAGATAATTACAAGATACTGAATAGTGCTCCCTCTGCTATACAGTAAATCCTTGTTGATTATCTATTTTATGATAGTAGTTTGTATCTGTTAATCCCAGTCTTCTAGTTTATACCCCTCTCCATCTACTTCCCCTGTGGTAAGCATAAGTGTGTCTTCTATGCCTGTGAGTCTGTCTCTGTTTTCTATATAGATTCATTTGTATTATTTTCTAGAGCCCATATATAAGCAATATAAGATATCTGTGTTTTCCCGTCTGACTTACTTCACTGTGTATGCAATCTCTATGTCCATTCATGTTTCTGCAGAAGGTACTATTTCATTCTTTTTTATGCTTGAGTAATATATATTACATCTTCTTAACCAATCCAAGAGAAGTGCCTAGATTTTTTTTCTTAGTTTCCTCATCTGAACGTGTGTCCAGCTGGTACCTCTGGTTTTCACCTGCCCAGCATCCACTTCGCCTCTCTTTTGACAACAGCACCTTCAGTTGCCTTCAGAAGCTATCTCTTCTCTACTCTCAGTCCCTGAGTTTCTCTTAGCACTAGAGATGGCCACATGACCCCACCTGGTCAGTCAGAGCAGTGCGTCCCCCTTGCTTCAGTGGCTGGTCCCATCTAGTTGGAAGCAGAGCTACTCAATTCCCTGGCACCACACCAACAACGATTGTTCATGGGGAGCAGATCCAACTCTGGCAGTCAGCTTTGTTCATGTCTGTGAATGTCTGTAGTTGCAAGGTTTTGAAAGTTAGTATGTTTTTATAGTTCTTTAAAAAATATATATTGAGAAGACTGGAAAAGAACCCCATTGTTTTCATAGCACCAATTATAGAAGGGAGAGACCCTCAAGATCTTAGCCAATGGAGCCGAGAAAGACTGATGCAATGGGGAACCCTATAGGCGTGTATTAACCCAGAGTCTAACTAGTGATGTGAAAGCACATGAAGCTCAGTGACTTCACACACACAGCTTAGTTTTCACCAATGTCCTGTCCTCCTGACAGTGGGTAGGAGGGAACTCTCCTCTTCCGGTCATTCAGACTCTAGTTTCTTTCCATCTCGTGGTTCTGCCAGCCCCTGCACCTGCCAACCCTACTCTGGATCTTTCAGTTTTGATAGTAGGTAGCAGGAAGAGAAAGCATGGAGTATGATGCTGAGGTTTGATGGGCCAGGCCTAGCAGTGATGCACATCAGCCCATATCCCATTGGGTAGAACCCAGTCACATGGCCACCCTAACTGCAAGGGAAGCTGGGAAATGTAGTTGACCTTGTTGCCCAGGAGGAAGGGAAACACGTAAGTAGAGAGCAGTGAGGCTCTGCTCCACTCCAGTGACACCATTACAAGTTGGTGGTTCAGCTGACAGCATGTTTTCTTTTTGGGACTATGAATATCACAAGTGTGCTTTCTTTGGGGGAGCAGAAAGGTACCAAAGAAAATAGCAAAAACTCAAAGCCAGCCATTTCTCAGGCTTTCTGGCTCCATGAGATTGAAAATATTTAGAGGTCATAGGCTTCTTGGTTCTCACTGAATGCCACGTTTGTCCTAAGTGATTAGTTTGACGTTGCGTAACAGAGTTGAAGGGTCCGGTGTTGTTTTAGTCAAAACTGGGTTTTCCTCTAACTGTCTGTTCACTTGTTTATTACCGTCTGGAAACCTAGTTCCCAAGAAAGCTGGAGTTTCGTACATGTCCAGGCATCTGAAGGCTCCACACTAGTTTGATGGGTGACATTATGTGTGTTCATGAGAAAATCATTTCAAGGGCTACAAATGAGTCCTTTAGTAATACCCAGGAGTCATAATGTCTGTGACATAATGAACCTTCCTAAATTACAACCTACACTAATTAGATCACTTATTGCCACATTCCAGGCCCTGAAACAATTTGCTTAAAGTGATAGTTACCTCTAATGAAAAGATACATAACGGAAAATGTCAGCAACCTTTTAAATCCTCCGCAACTTATCATGAAGACTGTCTTGTGCAAAGTGCTCGTGGTGAAGCAACTTCTTTTGTCTCGATTCCTCCTAAATTAGGTGAGTATTTTATGATCGCTTAGAAATAGAGGGAATTCCCCAGGGGTCATCGGGAGATTAGGTAAGATCTGTTTGTCTCCTCCAACCCTTTCCTGACCCCTTCCTGCCTCTGCTCCTCTCTCCCTGCTCCACCACTATCTGTGGCTGAGACACTCACAGCATCTTGCCTAGAATGATTTACGGTGGTCAGTTTCTTAGAAAGTGGGCTTTCCTGGGCTGCCTGGGGGCCCTGACAGCCTGGCAGGGGTGACGTTCCTTGTCTCTCCTCAAGCCCTCCCCACGGGTGCCCCATGTCAAAACCACCTCTCTGGTGAGGTTGGAAGGGGTGTCCCCATCACGCATACTGATGGAAAACAAGGTCTGGAGCGGGCTGGTACCATCGATGCCAGGCTGGCAGTTAGAGCTTCAGTAGGAAACAGAGTCATTCGAGGAGGCCATTGAAAGGTACTATAGTAAGTCCCCTTCATACAAACAACTAACTAACACGCAAACATGCCTCTGGTTTTCCAGCAGGGAACCAGAACCTGTGTCATCATGTTGGAAAGTGAAAGTGGAAGTCCTTCAGTCGTGTTCGACTCTTCGCGATCCCACGGACCGGGGTCTGCCATGCGCCTCTGTCCGTGGGATTTTCCAGGCAAGAATACTGGAGTGGATAGCCTTTCCCTTCTCCAGGGGGTCTTCCCAACCCAGGAATCAAACGGGGCTTCCTCCATTGCAGGTGGATTCTTTACCGGCTGGCCTACCATGGAGAGGAATTGCAGCTTGCCCTCCGTCTCCTATGCTGGCAATTCTTCAGTTCTACCATCTCCTGGTTCCTGTCCCTCCTCTAGTCTGTAACTCTTCTTGCCTGTTCAGCCCCTTAAACCAGCGGTAGTACTGTACTACTGTACTTTTCAGGGTACTGCACGATTGAAATGTTTTCTTTAATTTTTTGTTCGTTTTTATGTCTTATTTGCATGAAAAGCATTGTACACCTATTGCAGTACAGTACTATACAGCCAGTTGTGTTAGTTGGGAACCTAGGCTAAGTTTGTTGGACTTAATGAACAAACCGGACTTACGAACCCTCTCTTGGAATGGAACTCTTTCATATGTAGGGGACTTACTGTATTTGCAAAGATATGGGCAGGGTGCAGAGAAACCCAAGGATGGCACTGGCTGTTGCCACCTCTTGGCCCAAAGGGACCAGGGTAAGGAGCAGCCATCAGAATTGAGAAGTTAGAATCTCTAGAAAGGACCTCCGTGAGCTCTCTGCTGACCTCGCTGCCTGTCCCAGGTGCCCCAGGGAGGGAGCCAGAGAATAAATTCCCCAGGGGGGAGGTGAGCAGGAAGCACACTGGACCTGTTTGACCCAGACCGGTTGGATCAGCTTCCAGGGCCGCAGAGCAGGAGAGGGGAGGGGAGTGCGCTTTGAGGGGTGAGGCACGCAGATGGTCAGCGCCTGGCAGGTTCTGCCCGGAGCCCTGTTGTTTGGGAAACCATCTTCCCTGCCATGTCCTTTTCTTGTTCCCTTGGGTCCTGAGTTGCCACTTTCCTCTGTGTAAGCGAGGACAGCACTCTGGTCTCACCCTCCGCTTGGCTTCTTCTGGGGACAAATGGCTGCCCTTTGGGGACATACAATGACATCCTATCTGTCCTCCCAGGCCCAGAACACAGCACAGGCTCCCTTGAGCTTCAGAACTCACCCTGACAGCCTGAGACGAAGACGTCGTCTCATCAGAAAAACAGACCACACCCATTTAGAGAATGAGATCTCTCTGCTACACTCCTCTTTTTTAGGAAAAAAAAAACGAAGAGGAACTGAAAGGGACTTATTTATTGCCTGGACCTTCTGGCTTCCAGAAAGCTTATTTGGAAGCACCTGGGGAGTTGCCTGACACAAAACAGGTGCTAAGAACCTATCAGGGGAATCTGAGTGATAGGGCCTCCGGGAGAGTTCTCCAAGTTTGGAGTTCTCGTTAAAAACCTTCCTTGATACCACCATCTCCTGGAAAAGAACAGAATCCATCTTGCAACTGAAAAGACATTCATTTGCCTTCAGGCTTGTGTGTCAGTAATAATTGTGATAATAGCAATAGCTCCTTTTAGTGCATTAGGTAATTTATTTATGTTTTCCCATTTTGGTCCTCAGAACATCTCCATGGATCAGTTAGAGGTGAGGAAACAAGTTCTGAGAGCTTCAGGCACTTCTCCGGGGGCAACACAGCTGCGCGATGCTGTGAGCCAGTTCTTCCTGACAGTAAAGCTGGTGCTCCCCAACCTCCATCCCTCCTTGGCAGGCCCAGCTGAGACAGAAAACAATCCAGAAGAATTCTAAAATAGTATTCCTGCTCTCAAGGAGCTAAAGATCTATTCGGGGAGACAAGGTAAACCTTCAGGGAAGAGCTGCGGGTGCTATAAGCTTCAGAGCCAGATGCCAGTGTGCGTGTATTTGTGTGTGCCTACGTGTGTGTGTGTGTGTGTGTAGAGGGGGCAGGTTGCACTACATACATCCTCTCATGTAAGCATCTCAACAATCCTATGAAATGGGGACTTGGGATCACCTCATTCTTACAGATGAGGAAGTTCAGTCTCAGAGAGGTTAAGTGGCTTGTCCAAGGTCACACAGCCAGTAAATTCAAGAGCCTGAACTCTAACCCAGAGAAGTCTGTCTCGGCAGCTAATGCTTTTGACCACTGTCTAAGGCTCTGAGTTGATCGATACATAACCCAGCCTTCCTGTCCAGTCCGTGCAGTGGGGCCTGGAGAAAGCAAGGACAGTCCTGTCCTGGGATTCGTGTTAATGAGATGAGACGGGATTTCCCCCAGG
The DNA here is from genome assembly GCA_006410635.1 of Cephalophus harveyi. Classification (NCBI taxonomy): domain Eukaryota; kingdom Metazoa; phylum Chordata; class Mammalia; order Artiodactyla; family Bovidae; genus Cephalophus; species Cephalophus harveyi. Next base: position 338,276 of record SJYT01015501.1, on the reverse strand, counting down.
CAGGGACCTGGGGGCCAGAGGCCAGACAGAAAAGGGCAGTCTTCCTGCTTTGGGGACAGCCAGGCTTCCCAGGGGTTTGGAGACTGCTGCCTGTAGACCTGGGAAGAGTCCCACGCCCTAGACCCCAAATCCCTCCTGGGCCACTTGAGAGAGATGGGAGCAAGCTCTGACGGGGAGGACCCCCAAGATCCCTTCTCAGGTCCTGCTCCCTTGAAAATGTTTTTCTTCGCAGGCCGGAGAGGCTCCTTTCCCTCTGTAGCCAACATGTCCAAGGCTGACAGGTTAAAACTGCTCGCTTGCTTTTAAGTGTCAGGAGATGTAAATAGTTTTAGTCTTCAGTGGTTTCTGATTGAATCTCCTTTTGAAGTAATGATAGCTATAATTTAAAGCAACAGTTACCATATTTTCCTTGCTGACTGGCCTGCTTTGAAGCACTAAGTATAAATCTGCTTAAAATCTTAAAATAGCTGTAGCTCTGTCTCAATATTCTACCAGGAGCCAGAGAGATTCGGCCTCTAATTGCCATCATCTGTAACTAATATCAGCAGCACAGCGGGCTCGTGACAAGGTGGCTGGGAGAATTGCTCTGACATGGACAGGAAGGTAGAGGCAGAGACATGGTCCCTCTTGGGGACCCTTGGCTTTGGTTGGAGTTCGGAAGAAACCCGTCCTGAAATTAGGACCAAATGGGCTCGGAGCTCTGAGATTTTCAGGACGGTCTTTTCCAGCCCCTTACAGGAGCCTGGGGTGAAAATGAGAGGGGGGCCTCCTTGCAAAATAGTCTGTGGAAAGTTTAAGGGTGGGCAGACACTCAGTTTGAGCCAATGCAATTCCCAGGGACTGCCTCCAGGCTTCCTTATTCTTCATAAGAAAAATAAGGGCTGGAGGGGAGATTCCAGTGTGGCTGGTGATCCATGGGGAATAATGGATAACCGTTTCTGCTGTGTTCCAGCAAATGCATTGAAAACTCAGTTGATATCTTAAATTGGCAGCCATGTTTCATTCATTCACAAACATTAGTTGATTCAACGAATACTCATTGAATCTCTGCAGTATGCGGGGCAGTGAACAGAGAACAGTCGGCAATCCCATCTGACAGGGTTTCTGATAAGCGCAGGAGAGGTGGATGGTGATGAATGTAAGGGGGTAAAGTATAGCAGGAAAGAACGTAGGGAGGACCAAGGTTGCTATTTAACAAATTATTGTCAGTCTTCTCTCGTGGCTCAAGTGGCAAAGAATCTGCCTGACAATGCAGGAGACACAGGTTTGATTCCTGGTGCAGGAAGATCCCACATGCTTTGAAGCAACTGAGCCCGTGAGCCACAACTGTGGAGCCCATGTGCTCTAGACCCTGTGCTTTGCAACAAGAGAAGCCACTGAAATGAGAAGCTCATGCATCACAACTAGAGAGTGGTCCCCCTTGCTGCAACGAGAGAAAAACCTGCGCAGCAACTAATGCCCAGCACAGCCCCAAATAAATAATTACATAATTTAAAAAAGCCGTCACCCAGAAGCTGGCATAAAATGACATTTCTGTTTTTGTGTGAACTGGCCGATGAAAAGTGTACCAACGTGAGCAGGTGCAGACTATTATAAACAGAATGGATAAACAACAAGATCCTACTGCTTAACACAGGGAACTATATTCAATATCCCATAACAGCCATAATGAAAAAGAACATGAGAAGGAATATGTATATATATATATATATGTATGTATAACTGAATCACTTTGCTGTATAGCAGAAATAACACATTGTAAATCAACTATTCTTTAATAAAATAAAAGTTTTAAGAAAGTGTACTAATATGGATCAACTTAGCATTCTAAAAAATCCTGGTGGGAAACATTCAGAGAAGTTGACAAGGCTTGTGCCAAGACTATGGGTAATTTTAACTTTTTCTTCTCTCCACATACATTTTCTAAACAACCATGGTAAAGATGTATGCCTTTTGGGAAAAACTGGTAATTGATTTTGGCAATTCCTCAGTAAGTTAAACACAGAATTACTGTATGATCTAGTAATTCCACCCCTGATTATATATTTGGTGTTCACACAAAAATTTGTACTTGAATGTTCATAGTAGTGCTATTCAGATTAGACAGAGGACATTAAACAACCCAATGTCCTCTAAGGGATGAACAAATAGTATGTGGTACATCCATATAATGGAACATTATTTGACCATAAAAAGGAATGAAGTGCTAACCCCTGCTACAACAGAGATGAACCTTGAAAACATGCTAAGTGAGAGAAGCCAAATGCAAAAGGCCATGTATTGCATGATTCCATTTAAGTGGAGTATCCTTACCGGAAAACAAATGAGTGGTTGCCTAGGGCTTCAGGAGAAGGCTTAATGACTGTAGGGGTTCTTTTAGGGTAATAAAAACATTGTGGAACCTAGGTAGCGATGATGGTTATGCAACGATGTGGACGTACTGGATGTCGCTGAATTGTGTACTTCATTTTTAAATTTTATTTTATTTTTAGGCTGCATCAGACAGCTGGCGGAATCTTAGTTCCCCACTCAGGGATAGAACCCAGGGCTGTGAAAGTGCAGAGTCCTAGCCATGGGCACACCAGGGAAGTCCCTGAACTGGTAACTTTAGGGTAAAATGGTAAATTTTATGTTACATATATTTTACTGTAATAAAGAAGACATGGTAGCGGGGTTAAGTTACTGGAAAAACTTAGTGGTCGTAGACGCCTGTAAGAGTTGCCTGAGGGATCTTTGTCTGGTAACCAAGAAGTCGGGTTTGGGGATTGGCAGAGACCTCACTTGGAAGACTCATTACTTCCTGTAATTCACTGAGCACCGCCTAGGTGCCAGGCAGTGAGGCTGTGATAGTCACAGTGACAGGCCTTCTCGGATGGATCCCCTGCGGGTCTGGCTCCCCAGGTGATGAAGCAGTTGATGGGCAGAGGTGAGGAGTCGAGGTGAAGCTGTCTGTGTGGACCACTGGCCCTGACATGCCCCTCTGTGCTGAGGATGGAGGTCTCAAAGAGAAGCAGGCAGATACTCTGGGAAGTGCACCTGCTGGGAGTTCGCTGGGAAACCAGCTGGGTGGCTCTGGGGGCCCATAAGGAATTAATGATTTTTCACAGATGATCCACAGAGAGGTGGGGGCAGGAAGCAAGCCCTCTCATCACACCTGCCTCCTTGCTTTGCCTCCCCGAGAGCCCAGGAACCATCTCTCACGTGTACCTCTGAGACTCTGCCCCATGCCCTGGGACTCACTACAACTTTCTGGGTCAGGCTTTACAGCTGAAAACTTTGGTGCCAAGAGACGAGAGAGATTTTCTCCAAGCAACCTGCAGATCCTTGCCTGATTCTCCTCCTCTTTATCCAGTGAGAAGGGGCAAAGTCCCGCTCCAATCTGTGGCCCACAGATGTAGGTAACTCCCGGGCGCAGCGAGGGCTTGGAGCCCACCCCAGCCCCAAGAGAAGCCGCCCTGCCCCTGGGCATAGCTGGGCGAAGCCTTCCCACCCCCGCCAGGGGCATCCCTGTGTGGGCACGCCTCACAACTGGTGCCTCTCCCTACTCCTTTCTGCGTCTCTGATAGTGGTCTAGCCAAACTCAACCATACGCCTTCCTGGAGCAGCCCCTGCCCTTCCTGCCTCTGACCTACTTTCTGTTCTCTCTTCCTGGAATAACCTCCTGCAAAGCACCTCCTGTTGAACTCCTAGCTGTCCTTCCATCTCATCTCAAACGCCACCTCCTCCGAGTGCTGCCTGTCCTTCCAGCCGAGTCCTTGCCCCTGTACAGGGTCCAGCTCTCCTCTTGTGAATGTCAGGACAGTCTGTCAAGCAGAGACTTCATTTGTGCTTCTCTCTAACCTTCGAAGAATCACACAGCGCCCTGTGGTTTAAGACACAGCTTTGGAGTTGGACAGTCTGGGGTTCAATCCGGAATCAACTTGGGAAAATCACTTTACCTCTCTGACCTAAGTTTCCTTGTCTGTGAAATGAAAATAATAGTAGTAATAATAATAAGGGGGCTTCCCTGATGCTAAAGTGGTTAGGACTCCAAGCTTCCACGGCAAGGGGCATGGGTTTGATTCCTGGTCAGGGAATTAAGATCCTGCATGCTGTGTGGTAGAGCCAAAAAAAAGTAATAATAATAGTGTGTTGAAAGTGTGTTAGTCACTTAGTCATGTCTGACTCTGTGCCCCGTGGACTGTAGCCACAAGGCTTCTCTGACCACGGGATTTCCCAGGCAAGAATACGGGGGTGTGTTGCCATCTCCTTCTCCAGGGGATCTTCCTGACCCAGAGATCGAACCTGGGTCTCCCACATGGCAGGCAGATTCTTTACCACCTGAGCCACCAGGGAAGTCCAATTATAATAGCATCTTCTTATGTCAGGTCCATGAATCAAGGCAAATTGGAAATGGTCAAATAAGAGATGGCAAGGGTGAACGTCGGCATTCTAGGAATCAGTGAACTAAAATGGACTGGAATGGGTGAATTTAACTCAGATGACCATTATATCCACTACTGCGGGCAGGAATCCCTCAGAAGAAATGGAGTAGCTATCATGGTCAACAAAAAGTCCAAAATGCAGTACTTGCATGCAATCTCAAAAACAACAGAATGATCTCTGTTCGTCTCCAAGGCAAACCATTCAATATCACAGTTATCCAAGTCTATGCCCCAACCAGTAATGCTGAAGAAGCTGAAGTTGAATGGTTTTATGAAGACCTACAAGACCTTTTAGAACTAACACCCCAAAAAGATGTCCTTTTCATTATAGGGGACTGGAATGCTAAAGTAGGAAGTCAAGAAACACCTGGAGTAACAGGCAAATTTGGCCTTGGAATGCAGAATGTAGCAGGGCAAAGACTAATAGAGTTTTGCCAAGAAAATGCACTGGTCATAGCAAACACCCTCTTCCAACAACACAAGAGAAGACTCTACACATGGACATCACCAGATGGTCAACTGATTATATTCTATGCAGCCAAAGATGGAAAAGCTCTATACAGTCAACAAAAACAAGACCAGGAGCTGACTGTGGCTCAGATCATGAACTCCTTATTACCAAATTCAGACCCATTCTCATTAAAATATAATAAAATTGCCAAAAAATAAACTGCCCTTGATATCAATACAAGGAATATACTTTAAGTATCAAATTTGAGTATCTTTTATTTCAAGAATATGCTCTTGTTGTAAATAATAGTCTTGCTCTAATTTTATAGCAAATATCATAATCATATCTTGAGATTAAACAGATGTAAGATGTTAGAAAATAAATGAATCTCACTTTATGCATAGATGAGTAAATAAATGTTTGGACTTCTGCACCAATTATCTGTTACCCCAAAACCAGTGACTAAGTATATACAGCATTTATTTATCCATTTGTCTGAATGCTTGCAATTTAGACTGGGATTATCTGGTCAGCATTTCTGGCTTGGCTGTTCTTACTCACATACAGTGGTCTCTAATATTGTAGACTCACACAACTAGATATTGACTGATTTTGGTTGATCTTAGCTGGGACTATTTTTGTGTTTTGGCTAGACTCCATGTATCTTTCATCTTTCAGCAGATTAGTCTGGGCATACTCTCATAATAATGGCAAAGGTTCAAGGGGGCAGAACTCAGCACATAAGTTAATATCTATTGGAAAAAGCAAATTACACAGTTGAATCCATGACCAACTGAGAAGGGAGACCACTTTAATTTTAGAGATAAGAGAATATGAGGTTATATCGTAAAAATGATGCATGCAGGAGGGTGATAAACTGATAACATCATTGTAATTACTAACAATGTGAGAAGAAGCTATTTCTTTAATCATTTTGTTGTTCAGTTGTCCAGTCATGTATGACTCTTTGTGACCCCATGGACCACAGCAGGCCAGGCTTCCCTGCACCTCATCATCTCCTGAAGTTTGCCCAAGTTCATGTCTATTGCATTAGTGATATCATCCAGCCATCTCATCCTCTGATGTCATCTTCTCCTTCTACCCTCATCTTTCCCACCATTAGGGACTTTTCCAATGAGCTGGTTTTTCACATCAGATGAACAAAATACTGGATCATGAGCTTTAGCATCAATGCTTCCAATGAGTATTCAGGGTTGATTTGCTTTAAGATTGACTGCTTTGATCTCCTTGCAGTCCAAGGGATTTTCAGTAGTCTTCTCCAGCGCCACAGTTTGAAGGTATCAACTCTTTGGTACTCTGCCTTCTTTATAGTCCAGGTCTCACAGTGGCACGTGAACACTGGAAAGACCATAGCCTTGACTATTTGGACCTTTGTCAGCAGAGGAATGTCTCTGCTTTTCAACACACTGTATAGGTTTGTCACAGCTTTCCTGCCAAGACGCAATCATCCTCTGAATTCATGGCTTCAGTCACCATCCACAGTGATTTTAGAGCCCAAGAAGGGTAATCTATCACTACTTCCACATTTTCCCCTTCTATTTGCTGTGAAGTAATGGGGCTGGATGCCATGATTTTAGTTTTTTTTTTTTTTTAATATTTAGTTTTAAGCCATCTTTTTCACTCTTCTCTCTCACTCTCATCAAGAGGCTCTTTAGTTCCTCTTTTCTTTCTGCCACTAATATGGTATCATCTGCATATCCGAGGTTGCTGATGTTTCTCCTGCCTATCTTGATTCCAACTTGTAACTCATCCAGCCTGGCATTTCTCATAATGTGCTCAGAGTACAGGTTAAATAAACAAGGTGACAATAAACAGGGCTGTTGCACTCATTTCTCAGTCCTGAACCAATCAGTTGTTCCATGCAGGGTTCTAACTGTTGCTTCTTGACCTGCATACAGGTTTCTCAGGAGACAGATACTATGGTCTGGTATTTCTATCTCTTTAAGATCTTTCCAAAAAATATTATGATCTTACACTGTCAAAGGCTTTAGTGCGGTCGTTGAAACAGTGGTAGTTATTTTTCTGGAATTCCCTTGATTTCTCTATGATTCAGTGAATGTTGGTAATTTGATATCTGGTTCCTATGCCTTTCTAAACTCAGCTTGGACATCTGGAAGTTCTTGGTTTGCATAATGCTGAAGCCTAGCATGCAAGATTTTAAGCATGACCTTACTAGCATGGGATATGAGTACAATATTCAATGTTTTGGACATTCTATAGTACTGCCTTTCTTGGGAATTTGGATGAGGATTGACCTTTTCCAGTCCTGTGGCTGCTGATGGGTCTTCCATATTTACTGACATATTGAGTGTACCACTTTGATAACATCATCCTTTGGGGTTTTAAATAGCTTTACTGGAATTCCATAATATCCACTAGCTTTGATAGCAGGGCTTTAATTATGTCACCTCAAAAATGAATTATTAAACTTTTCAACTATTGAAGCACTTCTGGTGTATTTCCTGGTTGTATTTTGGTAATCTAATTAGCTTTAATATTCTTAAATGGAAGTAATAAAGTTTAACTTCCCATTCTCTTGGTCCTTTAGGACATAAAAGCAGTAATTAGTTTTCACTACTAATAATATAGAATTAAGTAATAATTTGAATGCAAAATAGTATAATATTAAGTATGTTTCAACAGTTTGTCCTTTGCCTATATAATTCTCTTCAAGTTTTAGTTCGGTAATGCATTGTTGATTTTTATTATTTTCTTCATATTAACTTGTATACCCAGTGAACTTGAATACATGACATTTCTCCATCTTACTTCCTGACTCAGTGACTAACTCTAATACTTTCATCAATCATGTCCAGGCACTGACTGCCATACTATGTGGATATGGTGCTTAACCTTAGAAACGTTCTCACTGAGATAACTACTCCATTAAGGAAAATCTGATTTTTATGATATCTCCTGAAGATGTTATATATTAGAGAATATCAATGGGATTGAGACTAGTAAAAGTTGAAAGCATTAAGATTATAAAAGAAAATGTATTATGGATGCCTGATCAATAGAAAATAAACAGCTATTTATTCTGCATGTTTTCTCTGCCAACACTGTACCATATATTGTAAGAACAAACTTATATAACATAATTGAATTGTAAAGTTAAAATAAAATTTGTATTTCTCTTTTATTAGCAGACCTATTTTCTCCTTCAAAGAAAATGGTAAGCAAAACATAGAGAGGCTTATTGAATCCTCAACTCATTCATTTTCCTTTTACTCAGTTTTTCCTATCCCAACACTTGAAGCATTTAGGAAAACACAAGTATGAGTAGAATGCAGTTCAAAAAAACATTGCATCTGTTGTTGTAGATAAGAAGCTGAGCAGTAGAGAAATGATTAAGTGACCAAAGTTAGCAGGGCTATTTACTAATAGAGTTGGAAATCAACAGTAAGACATCCAACTTCTGTTTGTTTATTGAGGAATGCTAAGAAGTGCATTCATGTTTGTTTGTTTGTTTTTTTATTTTTTCAATTGAAAGATAATTGTTTTACAGAATTTTTTTTACTGTCAAACCTCAACATGAATCAGCCATAGGTATACATGGATGTATTTGAAACTCCCTCCCATCATTTGAACCTCCCTTCCATCTCCCTCCCCATCCCACCCCTCTAAGTTGGTACAGAGCCTCTGTTTGAGTTTCCTGAGGCATACAACAAATTCCAGTTGGCTATCTATTTTACATGTGGTAATGTAAGTTTCCATGTTACTCTTTCCATACATCTCAACTTCTCCTCCCCTCTCCCCATGTTCATAAGTCTATTCTCTGTTTCTCCATTGCTGCCCTGTAAATAAATTCTTCAGTAACATTTTTCTAGATTTCATATATATGCATTAGAACATGATACCTATCTTTTTCTGACTTACTTCATTCTGTATAATAGGTTCTAGGTTCATCCACCTCATTAGAACTGACTCAAATGTGTCCCTTTTTATGAGTGAGTAATATTCCATTATGTATACATACCAAAATTTCTTCATCTGTTCATCTGTTGATGGACATTTAGGCTGCTTCTGTGTTCTAGTTATTGTAAATAGTGCTGCAATGAACAGTGGGATGCATGTGTCTTTTTCAATTTTGGTTTCCTCAGGGTATATGTCTAGGAGTGGGATTGATATGATGGTTTTATTCCTAGTTTTTTAAGGAATCTCCATACCATTTTCCATAGTGGCTGTATCAATTTACATGCCCACCAACAGTGCAAAAGCGTTCATCTCCACAACCTCTCCAGCATTTATTGTTTGTAGACTTTTTGATGATGGCCATTATGACTGGTGTGAGGTGATATCTCACTGTGGTTTTGATTTGGATTTCTCTAATAATGACCACTGTTGAACATCTTTTCATATGTTTGCTAGCCATCTGTATGTCTTCTTTGAAGAAATGTCTGTTTAGGTCTTTTTCCCACTTTCTGATTGGGTTGTTTGTTTTTCTGGCATTGAGTTGTATGACCTGCTTGTATATTTTGGAAATTAATCCTTTGTCAGTTGTTTCATTTGCTATTATATTCTCCCATTCTGAGGAATGTCTTTTCACCTTGCTTATGGGCTTCCCTGGTGGCTCAGAGGTTAAAGCGTCTGCCTCTGATGCGGGAGACCCGGGTTCGATCCCTGGGTCGGGAAGATCCCCTGGAGAAGGAAATGGCAATCCACTCCAGTATTCTTGCCTGGAGAATCCCATGGGCGGAGAAGCCTAGTAGGTTACAGTCCATGGGGTCGCATAGAGTCGGACACGACTGAGCGACTTCACCTCACCTCATAGTTTCCTTTGCTGTGCAAAAGCTTTTAAGTTTAATCAGGTCCCACTTCTTTACTTTTGTTTTAATTTCCATTACTCTAGGAGGTGGGTCATAGAGGATCTTTCTTTGATATATGTCATCGAGTGTTCTGCCTATGTTTTCCTCTAAGAGTATTATAGTTTCTGGTCTTACATGTAGGTTTTTAATCCATTTTGAGTTTATCTTTGTGTATGATGTTAGGAAGTGTTCTATTTTCATTCTTTTAAATGTAGCTGTCCAGTTTTCCCAGCACCATTTATTGAAGAGGCTGTCTTTGCCCCATTGTATATTCTTGTCTCCTTTGTCAAAAATAAGTTACTGATAGGTGCATGGGTATATTTATGGGCTTTCTATCTTGTTTCATTTATATATTTCATTCATTTATGTATTTCATTCATGTCTGTATTTCTGTTTTTGTGCCAGTACCATATTGTCTTAATGACAGTAGCTTTGTAGTACAATCTGAAGTCAGGAAGGTCTATTCCTCCAGCTCCATTCTTCTTTTTAAAGACTGCTTTGGCTATTTGGTGTCTTTTGTGTTTCCATAGAATTGTGAAATTTTTTGTTCTAGTTCTGTGAAAAATGCCATTGGTAATTTGATAGGGATCACATTGAATCCACAGATTGCATTTGTTAGTATAGTTGTTTTCACAATATTAATTCTTCCTACCCAGAAACATGGAATATCTCTCCATCTGTTTATGTCATCTTTGATTTCTTTCATCAGTGTCTTATAATTTTCTGTGTACAGTTCTTTTGTCTCCTTAGGTAAGTTTATTCCTAGATATTTAATTCTTTTTGTTGCAATGGTGAATGGGATTGATTTCTTAATTTATTTTTCTGATTTTTCATTGCTAATATATAGAAATACAAGTGATTTCTCTGTATTGATTTTGTATCTTGCAACTTTGCTAAATTTACTGATTAGCTCTAGCAATTTTCTGATACTATCTTTAGGGTTTTCTATGTACCATATCATGTCATCTGCAAACTGAGAGTTTTACTTCTCTCTTCTGATCTGGATTCCTTTTATTTATTTTTATTCTCTGATTGCTGTAGCTAGGACTTCCAGAACTATGTTGAATAATAGTGGTGAAGCTGCATACCTTTGTCTTGTTCCTGATCTTAGGGGGAATGCTTTCAGCTTTTCACCATTGAGAATAATGTTTGCTGTAAGCTTATCATATATGGCCTTTACTATGTTGAGGTAGGTTCCTTCTATGCCCATTTTTTGAAGAGTTTTAATCATAAATCGGTGCTGAATTTTGTCAAAGGCTTTTTCTGCATCTATTGAGCTGATCATACGGTTTTTATCTTTCAATTTTTTCATCAGAGATATTAGCCTATAGTTTTCTTCTTTTGTGTTGTCTTTGTTTGGTTTTGGTATCAGGATAATGCTGGCCTTGTAGAATGAGTTTGGAAGTGTTCCTTCATCTCCAATTTTTTGCAAGAGTTTTAGAAGGATAGGTATTAGATCTTCTCTAAATGTTTGATAGAATTCTCCTGTGAATCCATCTGGTCCTGGGCTTTTGTTTTTTTGGGAGAATTTTGATCACAGCTTCAATTTCAGTGCTTATAACTTGGTTGTTTATAGTTTGTATTTCTTCCTGGTTCAGTCTTGGAAGATTGAACTTTTCTAAGAATCTGTCTATTTCTTCCAAATTATCCATTTTATTGCCATATAGTTGTTCATATGGACTTCTGTGGTGGCTCAGATGGTAAAGTGTCTGCCTACAAGGCAGGAGACCTGGGTTCAATCCCTGGCTTGGGAAGATCCCCTGGAGAAGGAAATGGCAACCTGCTCCAGTATTCTTGCCTGGAAAATCCCATGGACGGGGGAGTGTGGTAGGTTACAGTCCATGGGGTCGCAAAGAGTTGGACATGACTGAGCGACTTCACTTTCACTTTCATAGTTGTTCATAATAGTCTCTTATAATCCCTTGCATTTCTGCATTGTCTGTTGCAACCTCTCCTTTTTCATTTCTAATTTTGTTGATTTGATTCTTCTCTCTTTTTTCCTTGAGTATGGCTAAAGGTTTGTCAATTTTGTTTATCTTCTCAAAGAACCAGCTTTTAGTATTATTAAGCTTTACTATTGTTTCTTTCATTTATTTCTGCTCAGATATTTATGATTTCTTTACTTTTGCTAATTTTTTTTCTTCTTTCTCTAATTGCTTTAAGTATAAAGTTAAGTTGTCTATTTGATGTTTTTCTTGTTTCATGAGGTAGGATTATATTGCTATAAACCTCCCTCTTAGTACTGTTTTGCTGCGTCCCATAGGTTTTGAGTTGTCATGTTTTCATTGTCATTTGTTTCTAGAAATTTTTAGATTTCTCTGATTTCTGCAGTAACTTGTTGGTTACTTAGAAACGTATTGTTTACATGTGGTTGTGTTTCTTACAGTTTTTTTCTTGCAATTGATATTTAGTCTCATAATGTTGTGGTCAGAGAAGATGCTTGATATGATTTTGATTTTCTTAAATTTACTGAGGTTTGATTTGTGATCCAAGATGTAATCTATCCTGGAGAATGTTCCATGTGCACTTGAGAAGAAGGTGTATTCTTCTGCATTTGGATGGAATGTCCTGAAGATATCAATGAGATCCATCTCATCTAATATATCATTTAAGACTTGTGTTTCTTTATTAATTTTCTGTTTTGATGATCTGGCCATTGGTGTGAGTGGAGTGTTAAAGTCTCCTACTGTTATTGTGTTATTGTCAATATCTCCTTTTATGTCTGTTAGTGTTTGTTTTGGAGAAGGCAATGGCACCCCACTCCAGTACTCTTGCCTGGAAAATCCCATGGATAGAGGAGCCTGGTGGGTTGCAGTCCATGGAGTTGCTAGAGAGTCAGACACAACTGAGCGACTTCACTTTCACTTTTCACTTTTGTGCTTTGGAGAAGGAAATGGCAACCCACTCCACTGTTCTTGCCTGGAGAATTCCAGGGACAGCGGAGCCTGGTGGGCTGCCGTCTATGGGGTCGTATAGAGTTGGCCACGACTGAAATGACTTAGCAGTAGCAGTGTTTGTTTTATGTATTGAGTTGCTCCTATGTTGGGTGCATAGATATTTAAAATTGTCATGTCTTCCTATTGGATTGATCCCTTGATCATTATGCTGTGTCCTTTCCTTATCTCTTGTAATATTCTTTATTTTAACGTTTATTTTGTATATTCAATAACTGCAAGATACACATTTTTTCAAATGCACATGGTATGTTCACCAACTTAGACCATGTTCTAGGCCACTGAATAAGTGTCCATAAGTTTTCAAAGATAGAAATCACACTGTGTTTTCTGACTACAATCTAATTTAATTAGCAGTCAATAACAAAATATCTGGGGCTTCCCTGGAGTGGTAAAGAATCTACCTGCCAATGCAGGAGATGCAGTTCAATCCCTGAGTTGGGAATATCCCCTGGAGAAGGAAATGGCAACCCACTCCAGTATTCTTGCCTGGGAAATCCCATGGACAGAGGAACCTGGCAGGCTATGGTCTGTGGTGTTGCAAAAGAGTCAACTTAGTGACCAAACTGAGCTTCCCAGGTAGCTTAATGATAAAGAATTCACCTGCCAAGCAGGAGGCATGGGTTCAATCCCAGGGTCAGAAAGATCCCCTGGAGAAGGAAACGGCAATCCACTCCAGTATTCTTGCCTGGGAAGTCCCATGGGCAGATGAGCCTGGTGTACTACAGTCCATGAGGTCACAAGAGTCAGACACGTCTTAGTGACTAAACAACAACAACATTTTGTCTGATATGAGGCTTGCTACTCCATCTTTCTTTTGCTTTTCATTTCCATGGAATATATTTTTCCATCCTCTCACTTTCAGTCTATGTGTGTCTTGAGGTCTCTGCATGTTTATTCTTTAATTCTTTTCGGTCTTTGTTAATTGATTATTGCATTTCTCCATTTTTTTTTTCAAGGGGTTTGATCATCTTTACTATCATTATTCTGAATTCTTTTTCAGGTAGTTTGCCTATTTCCTCTTCATTTATTTGTACTTCTATGTTTCTAGTTTGTTCCTTCATTTGTGTAGTATTTCTCTGCCTTTTCATTATTTTTTGTAACTTATTGTGTTTGAGGTCTCCTTTTCCCAGGCTTCAGGTTGAATTCGTTCTTTCTTTTGGTTTCTTCCCTCCTAAGGTTGGGCCAGTGGCTTGTGTAAATTTCATATAGGGTGATTTGTGCTGAGCTTTTTTGTTTGTTTGTTTGTTTTTCCTCTGATGAGTAAGGCTGAGTGAGGTGGCAATCCTGTTTGCTGATGATTGGGTTTGTATTTTTGTTTGTTGTTTAGATGAGGTGTCCTGAACAGGGTGCTACTGGTGACTGGGTGATGCTGGATCTTGTATTCAAGTGGTTTCATTTGTGTGAGTTCTCATTATTTGATATTCCCTAGGGTTAATTCTCTGGGAGTCTAGGGTCTTGGAGTTAGTGCTTCCACTCCAAAGGCTCAGGGACTGATCTCTGTTCAGGAACGAAGATTCCACAAGTGATTTGTAATGGCATTAATTGAGACCTAAACACATACCGCAAAATGAGAAACCAAAGATGAACCCCAGACAAATGGCATTTACAAAATCAGGCAAATAATAATTAAAATAATGGACTATACCCATATATGTACCCATCCATAAGCAAAATCAAAACAGTCCAAGAAAAATAAATTACAATGGATTGACCTGGAGAACAAAGAAAACCAAAAATTATATTTACCAGTTAAGAACAAAACTAACTAAAGCACAAACTGGAAACAAAACTAAAGCAAGGTGCCAAGTGGGGAATAAAGCAATGAAACCAAAACTAACAAATATGTTGAGAGGAAAGGAAAGAAAGAAAGAACAGATATGCAAAGTTAAATAGAGGTAGGTAAAGAAGATTTATATATATTAAAGATTAACTGCAAGGGGAAAAGAATAGTAGGAAAAGCAAAGGAATATATGTAGAAAAAAATAATAATAGGTTTAAAAAATTAAAATTAAAAAAGAGAAAAGAAAATTAAAAAAGGAAGAAGAAAGAAAAAACAACAACAAAAAAGTAAAACTCCACAGAACTGCAAAAGTGGAATGTAGAGGCAGAGGTTTATAACAACAATAAAAAATGTGTCTGGGAAAAAAAAATAAAAGCTCAAAAGTTTAATTAGATTTCATAGTGCCAGTGAAACAGACAACTGCAATGGGAGGCGAGGGGAAGAAAAATATCCAAAAGAATCTACAGAACAAGTCAAAACATAGCAATAATAAATGTTTTCTTGAGTCACTGTGGTCGGAGTCCTTTCCCTCACTGGGAGTCACAGTCCATCTCACCTCCTAGGATGCACTCCAACACTGTGCTGGTCTCTGGAACTGCTGTGGGGGCAACTCAGATTCTAATCTGGTCCTACTCCTGTGTGTTCTTTTCTTCAACGCCCACAGCTATTAGAATTAGTGTATTTTCCTTTATGGGAGCTCTCAGTGTCCTTTTATGTATTCCATAGACACAGAGTCTGCCTAGTTGATTGTGTGGATTCAAGCTGCAGCTTGTACAGCTGGTGGCAAGGTTTTGGGTCTTCTTCCTGAGCCACGCTGCACCTGGGTTTCAATCATGAATTTATTTCCACCTCTTCATGTGAATAGTCCACTGTGGTTTGCTCCTGAGGCTGCCCTGGAGGACTTTGGTCACCCCAATGGTCTGGAGATGGTTCAGCTGCTTGGGTTGCAGGGCTTCTGGCAGCACCAGGTACTCAGGGTAGTTGGTGGCTAGGGCAGCAGGAAAAATAGTGCTCTGGAAGGGTATGGCAACCAGTACTGGCCAATGCACTCCAGTATTCTTGCCTGGAAAACTCCTCTGATGAAGAAGACTGGCAGGCCACAGTCCACAGGGTCACAAAGAGTTGGACATGACCAAAGAGATCCTGCATGCTTAGACACAAGACTTTTTTGCCTGTGGCAGCTCTGCCCCTGTGAGAGCTGAGCGTGAAGGTGGCACAGCTGCTTGGCTTGTGGGGACCCTGGAAGAGCCAAGTGTGCAGGGACACAGACTCTGTCTGCCTCAGGAGTAATAGCCCTATGAGGGTCTTTTTTCAATCCTCTTGTAGCTGGCAATCAGAAGGCTTCTTTGGCCAGTCTTTCTCCATAGCTCCACCCATTCAGGCACTTAGAGGGCTCCCTTGCCTGGGGTCCTTCTCTGTTGTTTGGCACATCAGGCACATAGACGGGCCCCCTGGCTGGGTCCTACTCTGTAGATCAGTGCATGAGGCACTCAAAGGAGCACCCCTGGGTGGGGTCCCACTCTGTATATCAGTGTGTTAGGCATTTGGTAGGCCAGTGTCTATGGTTCAGTTGCTGTTGCTGGCATGTGGGGAGACAGAGCCTATGGTGATAGCTCCATCCCTTATACCTGACTCGGCAGTATCACTTTGCCTCCATTGCTGCCTGGCTTTCCTCCACAGGCATTTCCGACCACAATCTCCTCCCTCATACCCCCCTGATCCATCTCCACAATCAACAGCAGCCCTTGCCCTTGGATTGCTCCACAATCCCTAAATTCCAGCTCCCATCTGCTATACCTTCTAGGGGACCTGTTTCCCTGTCTAGGGTATGTATGGCTGAGACAAGGACTGTCTGATTCTTATTCCATTTAGGCTGCCACAGAACAATCGTTTCACTCTCAGTCTTAAATGTTTCTCCTCTGACTCAGACAATTGCCCCAATGAGGGGATTGGATCCCTGCTTCAGTTCCCCTACCTGCCAATGGCAGGTCCATTCCTACTAACACTCCTGTCTTTCCCCCTAGTTCCTTCATCCTACCAAGTTTTTCTTGGTTCTATATATTCATTTCCACTGGTCAGGTACTCCTGTCCACTCTCAGCTGGCGTTCTGCATGAAATTCTGTGTCTGAAGCTGTATTCCTGATGCATCCGTGGAGAAATGTATTCCATGTCCACCTATTCCTCTGTCATATTCTGCGTTTTGTTTTATGGTCACAATTGTCAGTCCTTAAAATCTTCTTTTCTGAGAGCTAATGACTATGAATTTGGAGAAACTGAAGTTATAAGAGTGTGTGAATGCAAACTAGAGTCAGAGCACTTCAATTTTCAGAATTTTCTATTGATTTGTTTCTTATGCAAACTCTCCCTTAGCTTTGAGATTTTTAGTTGGTCAACATCATTCTGGCTGACATACATTTTACTCTAGAAACTGCCAACTCTATACTTCATTGCTGACACAGTTGAATAAAAGGGAAAACAGAAAAGTACTGTCCTCTTTGCACTTGTCCTTTCTAATTTGCATTGCAGATAAATTTTTAATTACTTTTAGTATCTTTGTTTTACTTTAATTCTGATATTTGAAATTCTGAAAATCAGTAGTGAGAGACAGACAAGCTTTGAACTTGGTTACCTTTTTAGAGGCTGAAATTACCTGAACTTTCTCTTTTTTTTTTGCAGCAAATTTGTTATCTTAATGGATGTTTGTTTATCAAAGGATGTTCTAAATAAGAGAATATAAGACTGGTCTTAAATTCAGCATAACCTTCAAGTCTAGTTGACTATGTTATCAATAAAGTTATGAGGAGGTAAATTATGATACCAGGTTAAGCTGAAAAGTTATGACTGAAAAGATATTCTCATAGAATATTGTATCCATTATACATTATTGAAAAAAATCAATGATAAATTCAGCCAACCAAGAAGTAGAACAAGGAAGCCTTTATAAATGAATGATTCTAAGAAGCAAAACCACTTGCTTGGACTTAGAACTGAGTTTAGCAATTTAGAGATTTGTGTTTGCACAAAAGAATATCTGTAAAACAAGAATAGTATACACTGACATAATCAAGATGTAAGGGCAGGAAAGAAAGAACTGTGTGCAAATATCTTTATCATTAAAAGCAGAATTATCTCTCATTTCTAATTATATTAAAATATTAGTTCCTAAAATACTCTAATCGTTGGTTATTTTCATTTTCCCAAGGATTGTCAATTTAATCATTTATATACTCACAGCAATATCATCAAGAGTCATCAGGTCCCTTAATATATTGGTAAGCTAGCATATTAATTAATATATAGATGCTTGTATAATGACACAATAAGGCCATCAAACTAGCCAGTAAAAACAGCTGTTGAATTTCCTCCCCAAATTTATATATTTCTAATTTGACTAATAAAATACTGGGGAAGAGCTCTAATTCACATTACAGAATGGGGTATACACAGTTTATTAGAGATGTGTATAAGAGACAGATAATATTAAATTAATATACTCTTACACTACATATTTAGAGTGATATTTTTCTAATCTCTATTTATTTTTTGAGCTGTAAATAAATTGGTAAGAGAGATATCAATAGAGTTCTGAAATGAAGTATGCCACATATTACAAGTGCATTATTTCAGTAGTAGTCAGTTTAGGGCCCATTTTTTCTTTAATTTTTTTCCCCTGTATCTTTACATTTTAAATAAATGTCATGAAGTACTTTATGAACATAATTAAAGAACATTCCTACATAACTTAATTTCCTTTAGCTAGAGAAAATCTCAAGCTAATCAAACTTCATGGTTTGAAGGCACAGTCATCCAGACTGCCAAGTCTACTCAAGGCTTAGGACATAAGCTTCAGGAAATTAGGGTGCATTTGCAAGGTTAAAGGGAAGAGTCCACAATAAATGATCCTCACTTCTTACATTAACTGTAACTTCACTGGGAGTGTACATGAGCATGCCCTAAATTACATTCAGCTTGAAGATATTTTTTTCAGGACATATTTTCCTCCTGGAATTGATGTGTGACAATATGCTTGACAATATACCTGGAAATTCATAAATCTAAAGTGTTTTGTTTTTATTGGGGCTTCACTACATAGGAATGATGACTTATTTCCCAAAAGGTTGAACTTTAGATCAACTAATGTGACCCAATGACCCTACCATAAAGCACATGGTTGCTTTCTTCTGACATGGCCTCTCCCACTTTAAGACTGTCATGTATATTCAACCTTCACCCTAAATCACACTGTTACTATATGATGACCCTAAAGATGGCCAGGCAGATAAAGATTGCCTCCAAGAAGATGAAGGAAAAACTAGGTCTCCATTTGGGAATGGTCAAATTATTTCCTGCATCACTATATTTCCTACTTCAATAATTATCACTTCAATAATTTACTTTTCCAGGGTTCCCCTGGGTGGCTCAGTGGTAAAAAATCCACTTGCTAATGCAGGAGACATGGGTTTGATCCTTGACCTGGGAAGATCGCACATGCCATGAAGCAACTAAGTCCATGCACCTCAGCTATTGAACCTGTGCTTTAGAGCCCCAGAACTGCAATTACTGAAACCTGCATGCCTTAGAAATCTTATGTTCTGCAATAGGAGAAGCCAAAACTATGAGAGGCCTGCACACCTCAATTAGAGAGTAGCCCCCACTCACCTCAACTAGAGAAGAGCCCGTGCAGCAACAAAGACCCAGCACAGCCAAAAATAAATAAATAAGTAAAATTATTAAAAAATTTACTTCTCCCAAGAGTTACATATACTTACTATCTGACAGTCCATGGGGTCACAAAGAGTCAGACACGACTGAGTGAGGACTGTCCATGGAATTCTCCAGGCCAGAATACTGGATTGGGTAGCCTTTCCCTTCTCCAGGGGATCTTCCCAACCCAGGGATCAAACCCAGGTCTCGTACATTGCAGACAGATTCTTTACCAGCTGAGTCACAAGGGAAGCCATAATGATATATACTAAACAGGTAATGCATGCCAAAGAGTAATTTACAATTGGTTAACTCAATAATACCAATTTCCTAAAGACCTATACATTATTATTACACCATTTTACAGATGAAGAAACAAAGAGAGAAAGAAGTTTAGTTATATTCATTACAATACACAGCTGCTAAATGACAGAGTTAGGATTCAAACTCCAAAAGTCTGAGATTGGTACATATTGCTCCACATAACAGCTACCCGTATCAATAAACAAAATAAAGCAACATTCCCAAACTCAATAACGTTCATGGTGCTAAATCCAATATAGACTTTTCATTTCTCATTTTAGGTGTCCTTCTACAACATTTGGTATGAGTGCATAGGAGCATATGCTCACATACACACACACACACACAGACACCTTCTCAGGCTTTGAACTCATATACTTGGGTTTTACTCTTTATTCTAAGACACACTAAATGAACTGGGGAAAATTCCATAACCTTTAAAATTTGTCATGCTGGATTTTTTGTGAGAAGGAAGTAAAAGATCACTAATGGATACATCCATTCTGTATGATATTTATATTCCAAATCTTCCATCATAAGTTTCAGTTTCACTTTCCATACCAGAGCCCAAGCCACAGTAATCTCTCATATCACTTTCTTCAAATGCCTCTTCTTATTCCTACTCCTATGTGACTCTTTCCAAGAAATAAATAGCACTTTAAAATGATTACATATAAAATGCAAAACTTACCATGTTGCCACTCTCCTTAAGTATCCTCTTTAAGTGTTTTCTTTGGCAATTATAAAAACATGCCTTATCCTAAACATGGTCTGCAAATCTCTATCTTTTTCAGCCACAGTTACCTTCTGAGCTTGGGATATTCTTTCTTTTTTCTAGGACCCTGACATATTGACTATCACTAAGATATTTGGAAGCAGCAAGGTCTCTCCAGTATAATGATTTTGACTCTGTGTGTGATACACACTGTCTCCATTTATCTTCACAATTATAATGCCTATTCACTATTCAGATCCCACTATTAAGAGGTTAGTATTTATTTATTCAAGGGCTTCCCTGGTGGCTTAGAGGTTAAAGTGTCTGCCTCCAATGCGGGAGACCCAGGTTCAATCCCTGGGTTGGGAAGATCCCCTGGAGAAGGAAATGGCAATCCACTCCAGTATTCTTGCCTGGAGAATCCCATGGACAGAGAAGCCTAGTAGGTTACAGTCCATGGGGTCACAAAGAGTCAGACTCGACTGAGTGACTTCACCTTCACCTCATTTATTTATTCATGAATATTAAATACTATATATATAAATGATATATACTATACATATGTATTATATATTACATTGTATATATTTTATAAAAACAATTACAAAACATAATTAATTATAAATAATTCTTCCTTGCAGAAAACAATGTCAATCTTCTTTATCTATTTGTCTTGTAATAGCTACCAAATTGTAGGTGACTAACAAATGGTTGTTAAATAAATAAATGAATGCCTTGCAAAATAGATGACACAATATTCTTTATTCAGTCTTGGCCCCAATAAGAAAAACAAAGCAAATAAAAAAATCTGAGTATCTCATATCATATTAATGAGGAAATGGGAATGGCAGCTAATGAATCAGAGCATATATAAAAATTCATTAAATCCAAATATCTGATTTGGAATTTTTGCACCTTTCTCTTAGTAGAAATATTTATTGGCTATATTTTACAATTATTTTGAGACAAAATCTGGTATAATAAAGACAAAAAGCAGATTACAGAAAGAATGGACTCAATTTTTTTTTTTTTTTTAACTCTCTGCTATTTCTGGCCTACTTCATTCTTTACTTTCTGACTGAAAGCTGTCGTGTAGTTAAGTCACTGCAATACCCAATGGAAGCACACAGAATAGTTTATTAGTTTTTTCTGTTAAGTAGAAGTAGACACTGTTTTTAATGTTTGGAACAATTGGGATGGTTTTATTGTAAGGGGGAAATACATACATTTGAGATGAAATAAAAACACTAAAAATATATTTTTTCATTTTTTAATATTTTAGTCTGATTTATATTTTTTATCTCATTTCTTATTTTCAAGGACCTCATGGGAATGAAATAAATAGCTACTACCTACATAAAGATAAGCTTTTCCATGTCATTTCTACCATTAATAGATTGTTACTAAAGAATACTAGGTGTATTTATTTTAAAAACCACAGGACTTGGTATCTAATTTGATCATGAGATTCTTAAGTTAATGCAGTGTGTATATTCACTGTTATAAAGCATTAAAGGCAGTGCATCCATGCAAAAAAATGGTAGAATAATCAATGTTTTTTAAAAAACTAAAAACATATGGTTAGGTGTTAGGCAAATTTACATCTGGGTCTAAGCTTACAGGATTGTCAATTTAATCATTTATATACTCACAGCAATATCATCAAGAGTCATCAGGTCCCTTAATATATTGGTAAGCTAGCATATTAATTAATATATAGATGCTTGTATAATGACACAATAAGGCCATCAAACTAGCCAGTAAAAACAGCTGTTGAATTTCCTCCCCAAATTTATATATTTCTAATTTGACTAATAAAATACTGGGGAAGAGCTCTAATTCACATTACAGAATGGGGTATACACAGTTTATTAGCAGGCTAGTTCACTTTCTCTGATGATTCAAATAGGATTTTTTCTAAGCCAAATTGATTCTCCTTTCTCTTATTTTTGGGGGATTTTTTTGTCTGTTCCTAGTCAATATCTGTATTTTCAGAAGCCAGTTATCCATTTTCATTCTTTCTGGATAGCAGTACTCTGACTTTTATTTATAGTTCTAGTCCATCCTCATGAAGCCTGTGTACTTCTAGAGAAGCTGCCCTCTCCCCAGATACTTCAGTCTTTCATCACAATCCATCACTAGCTACAAATATGAAAACATGAATGATTACATAATAACATAGTCTAAGGAACAGTTTAAAGCTAATGCAAGTTAGCTTTAATTATACAGTTTGCATGCTAAGTACAAAATAAAAATGATTATCAATATTGCACATGTTTAAGTTTTTATGCTTAAGATTAAGAGTAGAAACAAAACTTATATACTTTAATTCTAAAATGAAATATGTAAAATATAAATATTAACTTTAATTCTATAGGTTAATCTGAATTTATATAAATATATGATAATGATGGCAATTAGTTGTAACTGAATTATTCTCATTAGAAAGCTTTTTCACTCTCCTCTTTCACTTTCATCAAGAGGCCCTTTAGTTCCTCTTTGCTTCTGTCTCTTATACACATCTCAAAACTTATATACTTTAATTCTAAAATGAAATATGTAAAATATAAATATTAACTTTAATTCTATAGGTTAATCTGAATTTATATAAATATATGATAATGATGGCAATTAGTTGTAACTGAATTATTCTCATTAGAGGACAAAACAGGCTTGCTCATCACTATGCTGGCTCTAAGCTTTCAGAATTTAATGAATGTTAAAATATTAAAATCTTATCCAATTTACCATGGAGCCATAATTTACAAGAATAAATGCATAATAATCCTTTGGACTTCAGATGTAATTAATGAGCAATATTCTCACAGAGGATGATGATAATTCATTCTCAATTAACCCAGCTTGATTTAAATCATTGATTGTACCTTGTTTAATAATAATTTAGTAATAATTAAATTAATATCTCCTATTTTTGGATAAATTGTTAATGAACCCATGGTGAATTTTAACTTTAAACATGAATGCTTATAAGTGTCTTCTTGCAAATTTTCTATCTGAGACTGATTTATCCTTTCAATTATTGTTAACTTTATAGAAACAGTGTGATTTCCTTGAAAATGTTGAGGCTCCAGCCATTAAATTTTGTCCTAGCTCTGCCTTCTAGATATCCCCAGATGTTCCAAGATCAGGTTTGCAAATACCTGACTCTTCCAAAATTATAACAACAATATTCACTTTCAGGGATTTGAAAAAGATATTGGTAGAATCAGCTAGGGCTTCCCAGGTGATGATAGTGGTAAAGAACCCACCTGCCAATTCAGGAGACATAAGAGACATGGTGTTTGACTCCTGAATTGTGAACAACACGTTCCCTTCTGGAGGAGGAAACAACAACCTACTCCAATATTCTTACCTGGAGAACCCTAGACAGAGGAGCCTGGAGGGCTACAGCCCATTGGGTCACAAAGAGTCAGATATGACTGAAGCAACTTAGCATGTACACACACAAAGTTAGATATTTGCTATGATCTGCTATTAAAAAAAAAAAGAGAGACAATTTACAAATTTTTTAAAATTACAGTCTACATTTCAGAAGATATGTATCATAATCATTATTAATCACACAGATATTTTCCTGATTTTGCTAAAATAGATTTATAAAATGATTTTTATATTTAATAATTTTAGCAAATGAGGAAAATTTGTCAAAGGTGGCAACATATAATGAGATGGGACTCATTCCAAGTACATTATGAATTATAATATGATGTTTTCTTTAGTCCATGGGTTAAGTACATATTTAGAAAACATAGCTATAACGTGTGCCAGGGAACATTTCATGCAAAGCTGGGCTCAAAAAGGACAGAAATGATATAGACCTAACAGAAGCAGAAGATATTAAGAAGACATGGCAAGAAAACACAGAACTATACAAAAAAGATCTTCACAACCCAGAAAATCATGAAGGTGTGATAACTCCCACTCACTTAGAGCCAGACATCCTGGAATGTGAAGTCAGGTGGGCCTTCAGAAGCATCACTACGAACAAAGCTAGTGGAGGCGATAGAATGCCAGTTGAGCTATGTCAAATATAAAAGATGATGCTGTGAAAGTGCCACACTCAATATGTCAGCAAATTTGGAAAACTCTGCAGTGGCCACAGGACTGGAAAAGGTCACTTTTCATCTCAATCACAAAGAAAGGCAATGCCAAAGAATGCTCAAACTATTGCACAATTGCATTCATTTCACACACTAATAAAGTAATGCTCACAATTCTCCAAGTCAGGCTTCAGCAGTAGGTGAACCGTGAACCTGCAGATGTTCAAGCTGGTTTTAGAAAAGGCAGAGGAACCGGGCATCAAATTGTCAACATCTGCTGGATCATCAATAAAGCAAGAGAGTTACAGAAAAACATCTATTTCTGCTTTATTGACTATGCCAAAGCCTTTGACTGTGTGGATCACAATAAACTGTGGAAAATTCTGAAAGAGATGGAAATACCAGACCACCTGACCTGCCTCTTGAGAAACCTATATGCAGGTCAGGAAGCAACAGTTAGAACTGGACGTGGAACAACAGACTGGTTCCAAATAGGAAAAGGAGTATATCAAGGCTGTATATTGTCACCCTGCTTATTTAACCTATATGCAGAGTACATCATGAGAAAAGATAGGCTGGAGGAAGCACAGCTGGAATCAAGATTGCCGGGAGAGACATCAATAACCTCAGATATGCAGATGATATCACCCTTATGGCAGAAAGTGAAGAACTAAAGAGCCTCTTGATGAAAGTGAAAGAAGAGAGTGAAAAAGTTGGCTTAAAGCTCAACATTTAGAAAACTAAGATCATGGCATCCTGTCCCATCACTTCATGGCAATAGATGCGGAAACAGTGGCTGATTTTATTTTTCTGGGCTCCACATTCACTGTGGATGGTGATTGCAGACATGAAATGAGAAGAAGCTTGCTTCTTGGAAGGAAAGTTATGACAAACCTAGACATATTAAAAAGCATAAGAACTGGTCATATTAAAAATCAGAGACATTGTTTTGCCAACAAAGGTCTGTCTAGTCAAGGCTATGGTTTTTCCAGTAGTCATGTATGGATGTAAAAGTTGGACTATAAAGAAAGGTTAGCCCCAAAGAATTGTTGCTTTTGAACTGTGGTGTTGGAGAAGACTCTTGAGAGTCCCTTGGACTGGAAGGAGATCCAACCAGTCCATCCTAAAGAGATCAGTCCTGGGTGTTCGTTGGAAAGACTGATGTTGAAGCTGAGATTCCAGTACTTTGGGCACCTGATGTGAAGAGCTGACTTATTTGAAAAGACCTTGATGCTGGGAAAGATAGAGGGCAGGAGGAGAAGGGGACAACAGAGGATGAGATGGTTGGATGGCATCACCAACACAATAAAATATGGGTTTGGGTGGACTCCTGGAGTTGGTGATGGACAGGGAGGCCTGGTGTACTGTGCTTCATGGGGTCGCAAAGAGTCGGACATGACTGAGCAACTGAACTGATGTGTGCTAACTGTGCACCAGTGAGGTGACTTTCCTTGGGTTCCATATTTTCTTCTGAGTTGAGGCTGAGGAAAATGCTATTATAGTCCCATATTCCATTGGAACAAACTCTTATGGCTCTTCAGGTCTGATAAGCAAGATCATCTCCAGAATAAACTTTTGCCACAGAATCATTGTGCTTACTTGATGATTTTGAGAGTCTCAGAACTCCAATTCTTCTTTAAGAAATGATATTGCCTATGGAAAAAATATAAAGAGAATAGCAAAATAAGAAGAAAATATGCTAAGTTTGTTATAGTTTTTCTTCCAAGGAGCGTGTCTTTTAATTTCATGGCTGGAGTTATCATCTGCAGTGATTTTGGAGCTGTCTCCATTGTTTCCCCATCTATTTAGCAAGAAGTGATGGGACCCAATGCCATGATATTAGTTTTTAGAATGTTGACTTTTAAGCCAACTTCTTCATTCTCCTGTTTCACTTTCATCAAGAGGCCCTTTAGTTCCTCTTTGCTTTCTGCCATAAGGGTGGTGTCATATGCTAATCTGAGATTATTGATATTTCTCCCTCCAGTCTTAGAGTTTTGCCAAGAAAATGCACTGGTCATAGCAAACACCCTCTTCCAACAACACAAGAGAAGACTCTACACGTGGACATCACCAGATGGTCAACACCGAAATCAGATTGATTATATTCTATGCAGCCAAAGATGGAGAAGCTCTATACAGTCAACAAAAACAAGACCGGGAGCTGACTGTGGCTCAGATCATGAACTCCTTACTGCCAAATTCAGACTCAAATTGAAGAAAGTAGGGAAAACCACTAGACCATTCAGGTATGACCTAAATCAAATCCCTTATGATTATACAGTGGAAGTGAGGAATAGATTTAAGGGCCTAGATCTGATAGATAGAGTGCCTGAAGAACTATGGAATGAGGTTCGTGACATTGTACGGGAGACAGGGATCAAGACCATCCCCATGGAAAAGAAATGCAAAAAAGCAAAATGGCTGTCTGGGGAGGCCTTACAAATAGCTGTGAAAAGAAGAGAGGCGAAAA
>SJYT01015501.1:257725-311164 GCA_006410635.1 Cephalophus harveyi | reverse complement strand
AAACTCCAGTACTTTGGCCACCTCATGCGAAGAGTTGACTCATTGGAAAAGACTCTGATGCTGGGAGGGATTGGGGGCAGGAGGAGAAGGGGACGACCGAGGATGAGATGGCTGGATGGCATCACTGACTCGATGGATGTGAGTCTGAGTGAACTCCGAGAGATGGTGATGAACAGGGAGGCCTGGCGTGCTGCGATTCATGGGGTCGCAAAGAGTCGGACACGACTGAGCGACTGAACTGAACTGAGTCTTAATTCCAGTTTGTACTTCATCCAGTCCAGTATTTCGCTGATGTACTTATTTTACATATAAGTTAAATAAGCAAAGTGACAATATACAACCTTCACATACTCCTTTCTCAATTTGGAACCAGCCTGTTGTTCCATGCCTGGTTCTAATTGTTGCTTCTTGACTTGCAAAGAAATTTCTCAGGAGGCAGGGAAGGTAGTCTGGTATTCCCATCTCTCAGAATTTTCTACAGTTTGTTGTGATCCACACAGTAAAAGGCTTTAGTGTAATCAGTGAAGCAGATGTTTCCCCACCCCCCACCCCCACCCCCGGAATTCTCTTGCTTTTTCTATAATCCAACGGATATTGGCAATTTAATATCTGGTTCCTCTGCCTTTTCTAAATCCAGCTTATTTTTTGGAAGCTCTCAGTTAACATACTGTTGAAGCCTAGCTTGGGGAATTTTGAACATTACTTTTTTAGCTTGTGAGATGAGTGCAATCTGTAAAATTTAAGCCCTAGAAAATTGATGAATATTTTACTATAGCATTAAAAATGGTTTGATGGTATTAGTCAAAAGTTAAAATAATAAATTCACTTATTTGAGAGTTTACTAAATGCCATTTTCTATGTCAACTTGTGGAGAATTTCTTTTTTTCTTTCATTCAGTGAATAAATCATTTTTGGCTGGCTTTATTCCTATAATTAAATTGAAGAAAGTGGGGAAAATGAATAGACTGCTCATATATGACCTAAATCAAATATCTTATGATTATAAATTGGAAGTGACAATAGGTTCAAAGGATTAGATCTGATAGACAGAGTGCCTGAAGAACTATGGACAGAGGTTTGTGGCATTGTACAGGAGCAAATGATCAAGAACATCCCCAAGAAGTAAGGTCACAGGAGAAACCAAATCTTCTGACATTTTGATCTTGGACTTTTAGTCTCCAGAAATTTCAGAAAATAAATTTATGTTGTTTAATCAATACAGCCTATTTTGTTATGGCAGTCTTAGCTAATTAAAACAACTTATAATACCGGGGACACAGGATTGTTTATGACCATTCATTGATAACAAGTTTGCTAATAAGACAAAATATTTAGGGTATCAAAAATATATGGTAATAAAGATATAACACTGGAGTCAGTAAACCTCAATGGTGTATACCAGAAATACATCCAAAATGGACATAGTTCCACTCAAAGGTGTTAGAAAACTAAAGGAAGCTTGTGGGATTATACAGTATTATTATAATTGTTCCAAGGCAACAATTTTGAGTATAGAAGATGTGAGGCATCCCCCATCTTGAATTTTCTATCAACAAATCATGATGTAACTATGATCAGGCAAAACACCACTATATCTTTGTGAACAAATAGGGCAGATGTGAGAAGCCATGTTTTCTGAACAAACCCTGGAATGATATTGATGATTATGTTTATAAAACTGTATTCTGTCATATACAAAATAAAGCTTGTATATGTTAGTTAGCTCATTTTCACCAAACTGCAAACCCTTCCCTTTGTGTAACAAATTCATGGAGGAATTTGCTAAATTTTGCCAAAGTAGAGCTGAAATAATTTATTATTTAAATTGGAAAAAATGATATATCACTTTAAATTTACACCTTCATCAAAAATCAATTCCAGATGGAATAAAGATCAAACGAGAATAGAGAACCTTAAAACACTTAAAGGTGCATAGGAGACAACAGCTGCATCCCCACCAAGTATAAAAACTCTTAATGATAACTATAAATTGTAAAAGGAATGCTTGAAAAATTCAACTAGAATAAGGTTATACATTTTTTTCATTAAAAGTAACAACAAAATTTATAAGCACAAGTCATAAGCTGGGCAAAGATGTTTGATATTATAAACCAAAAATTAATCTTCATAATATAAATTGGAATTATGAAAATTATAAAAAACAAACATGTAATAAAGAACACATAGTTTAAGGATGATAAATGTAAATGCACACTAAAAACAAATGACATGATCAAGCTCATTGGTAATCACAGAAATTCAACTTATAATTGCAAATATACAAAATAAAACAATACTAATTTGAGAAAAAATTAATCAAAATTATATAGGCTAATCAAACCACATATATGTGAAGTTGGGCAGCAATGGAAACTATTCTACACTGCTTGTAGAAGTGATTGAAGTGATCTTGCTAGAAAAAAATAGAGTGTAAAATGAAAATATAAACATTCTATACCTTTTAAAACTCTAGAGAATGTCTTGCATATGTGATCCAGGAAACATGTACAAGAATACAGCATTATTTATAACAACAAAGCATTGTATAGTCATATAATGAACTATAATACAACAGAGAAAACATATGTATCATAGCAATGCTAAAGAAAAAAGAGTGTATTGCAAAAAATGAACATAAACAAAAGTGCAATAACTCCTATACTAGGTTTACCATTCACTGGGGATACTCATACAATCATCTGTCAGGTATGGAACAAATGTTCCCATCTACTTTGAGGCCATATGGCTAAGTTTAAAATTAAGTGTGAAGGCATACCTTGGAGTTAGTGCAGATTTGGTTCCAGATCATCACAGTTAAGCAAATATGACAACAAAGTCAGTCACTGGCTTCCCAGTGCATATAACAGTTATATTTACACTATACTATAGTTTATTAAGTGAGCAATAGTATTTTGTTTCCCCCAAATGCACACACCTTAATTAAAAATATTTTGTTGCTAAAATTTTTAACTATCATCTGAGTTTTCAGTGGGTCATAATTTTTCTACAATAAAGACAGCAAAAATTTCTGATCATAGGTCACCATAACAAATATAATGATAATGAGAAAGTTTGAAATACTATGAGAATTGCCAAAATGTGACACAAAGACATGAAGTGAGCAAATGCTGCTGGAAGAATGGCACTGATAGACTTGCACAAAACATGGTTGCTACAAACATTCATTTTTGTAAAAAACACAATGTCTGCAAAACACAATAAAATGAGGTATACATGTAGAATATTCTTTTTATTTCTTTAAAAAGTTGGTTGAAAGAATAGCAAAAATTGTACATAGGGCAAGATTCAAGATGGTCACTAACAGTAGATCAATGAAAGAACTGAAAAATATTTGTATATGTACATTAAAAATTACCATAACTTTTAAATTTATTAATCTAGTTTATTTACTTTAAAAAGGCTTATTGTTCTTCAGCATCTTCTCTATGACAAATTTTCCTTCAGAATAAAAATCAGTCTCCTTCGAAGTACCAATTAAAATACATAAAACTTTCTTAGCAACTAGAGAAAAAACAAACAAAACCCAAAGTTTAGCAGAAGGAAAGAAATCATAAAGTTTAGAGCAAAAATAAATAACATAGAGATAAAGAAAACAATAGAAGAGATCAATGGAGCTAAAGTCCGACTCTTTGAAAAGATAAACAAGTTTGATAAACCTTCAGCCAGTCTCATCAAGAAAAAAGGGAGAGGGCTAAAATCAATAAAATTAGAAATGAAAAAGGAGAATTACAGTGGACACTACAGGTATAAAAAGCATCATAATAAATATAACCAGCAACTATGTTTCAATAAAATGGACAACCTAGAAGAAACAGACAAATTTTTAGAAAGTTGTACTGTCTCAAAATGTATACTTTCTGAACTCCAAAGAAAAAGAAATTCTGAACAGAGCAATCACAAACAATGAAATTGAAACTGTGATTAAAAACTTCCAACAATCAAAAGCCCAGGAACAGATAGCTTCATAGGTGAATTCTACCAAATATTTAGTGAAGAGTTAACACTTATCCTTCTGAAACTATCTCAAAAAATTAAGAGGGTGGAACACTTCCAAACTCATTCTATGAGGCCACCATTTCTCAGATACCAAAATCAGAAAAAGATACTACACAAAAAGAAAATTGCAGGGCAATATCATTAATGGACTTAGATGCAAAAAATCCTGAACAAAATAGTGAGTTGACCAAAAATTTTGTTTGGGTTTCCTATAACATTTTATGGATATTATCATCAAAAGAACTTTTGGGCCAACCCAATACTAGCAAACCAAATCCCAAAATACTTGAACAGGATCATATGCCATGATCAAGTGGGGTTTATTGCAGGGGTGCAAGGATTTTTCAATGTACACAAATCAATTAGTGTGGTGCACCACATTAATAAATTAGAGAATGAAAACCATATGATCATTTCAATAGATACAGAACAAGCTTTTGACAAAATTCAACATTCATTAAAGATAAAAACTCTCTAGCAAGTGAGTACAGAGGAACAGACCTCAATGTAATAAAGGCCATTACGACAAATCTACAGCTAACATTATAAACATTATACTTAATGGTGAAAAGATGAAAGCATTTTCTCTAAGATCAGGACCACGACAAGAGCGCTCATTCTCATCACTTTTATTCCAAGTAGTTTTGTCAAAGCCACAATAATTAGAGAAGAAAAAGAAAAAGAAAAAATCAAATTGGAAAAGAAGAAGTAAAACTGTCACTATTTACGGATGACACAGTACTATAAATAGGAAATCCTAACGATGTTATTAGAAAACTAGTAGAGCTCATCAAAGAAGTTGCAGGATACAAAATTAATACACAGAACTGTGTTGCATTTCTATACACGTCCCCTTCTCCTCCCACCTTCAATCTTTCCCAGCATCAGGGTCTTTTCCAGTGAGTCAATTCTTCGCATCAGGTGGCCAAAGGATTGGCATTTCAGCTTCAGCATCAGTCCTTCCAATGGATATTCAGGATTGATTTCTTTAGGATGGACTGGTTGGATCTCCTTGCCATTCAAGGGACTCGCAAGAGTCTTCTCCAACACCACAGTTAAAAAGTATCAATTCTTTGATGCTCAGCTTTCTTTATAGTCCAACTCTCGCATCCATACATGACTACTGGAAAAACCATAGCCATGACTAGATGGACTTTTGTTGGCAAAGTAATGTCTCTGCTTTTTAATATGCTGTCTAGGTTGATCAAAACTGTTTTTTCCAAGGAGCAAGTGTCTTTTAATTTCATGGCTGCAGTCACCATCTGCAGTGATTTTTGGAGCCCCTCAAAATAAAGTCTGTCACTGTTTCCATTGTTTCCCCATCTATTAGCCATGAAGTAATGGGACCAGATGCCAGGATCTCAGTTTTCTGAATTTTGAGTTTTAAGTCAACTTTTTCACTCTCCTCTTTCACTTTCATCAAGAGTCTCTTTAGTTCTTCTTTGCTTTCTGCCATAAGTGTGATGTCATCTGCATATCTGAGGTTATTGCTATTTCTCCAGGCAATCTTGATTCCAGCTTGTGGTTCATCCAGCTCAGCATTTCGCATCTCAGCATTATGTATAGAAGTTAAATAAGCAGGGTGACAAAATACAGCCTTGATCTACTTCTTTAGCAATTTGGAATCAGGATTAATCTCTGAAATATACAAACTTCACATGCAGCTCAATATAAAAAACACACACAATTAAAAAAAATGTGGAGAAGGTCTAAATAGACATTTCTCCAAAGAAGACATACAGATGGCCAAAAGAAACATGGAAAGATGTTCAACACTGCTTATTATTGGAGAACAGCAAATCAAAACTATGAGGTATCACCTCACACTGGTCTGAATGGCCATCATCAACAAATCTATACTTAATAAATGCTGGATAGAGTGTGAAGATAACTGAACCCTCTAACACTGTTGAAGGGAATGTAAATTGGTGTAGTCCCTATGCAGAACAGTATGGAGGTTTCTTTAAAAACTAAACACAGACATACCATATGATCCAGCAATATCACTTGGGCATATGTCTGGAGAAAGCAATATTTTGAAAATATATATGCACCTCAATATTCACTGAAGCACTATTCACAATAGTAAAGGCATAAAATCAACCTAAATATCCACTGACAGATAAGTGAATTAAAAAAATGTGGTACATATATATATAATGGAATATTAGTCAGCCAAAAAAATGAAAAAAATAATGCCACTTGCAGCAACATGGATTGATCTGGAGATTATCATAGTTAGTGAAGTAGGTCAGACAAAGAAAGAAAAGTATCATATGTATCACTTATATGTGGAATCTAAAAAATCATACAAAGAACTTATTTATAAAACAGAGACAAACTTGCAGACAGGATACAAATTTATGGTTATCCAAGTGGAAAGGTGGAGGAGGGAGGGATTAATTAAGAGGTTGGGGTTAACATATACATATTACTATATATAAAATAGATCATCACAAGGGCCTATTGTATAACACAGGGAACTCTATCCACTCTGTAATAAACTACATGGATAAAGAATTTGAATAAGAGTGTGTGTGTGTGTGTGTGTAATTTTGCTGTACACCTGAAACCAACACAACATTGTAAATCAATTATTGCTGTTCAGTCACTAAGTCATGTCCATCTCTTTGCGATCCCATGGATTGCAACACACCAGGCTTCCCTGTCCTTCACCATCTCCTGGACTTTGTTTAAATTCATGCCTGTTAAGTTGATGATGCTATCTAATCACCTCATCCTATGCCACCCCCTTCTCCTTTGCCTTTAATCTTTCCAGAATCAGTCTTTCCTAATGACTCGGCTGTTTACATCAAGTGGCCAAAGTATTGAAGTTTCAGAATAAGTCCTTCCAACGAATATTCAGGACTGATTTCCTTTAAGATTGATTGGTTTTATCTCCTTGCAGTCCAAGGGACTCTCAGGAGTCTCCTCTATCACCATAATTTGAAAGCATCAGTTCTTTGGTGCTCAGTCTTCTTCATGGTTCAACTTTCATATCTGTACAACTATACTTCAATGTGAAATGCACAAATCAACAATAATCCAATATAAAATAAAAATAAATTTAAAACTTCATTAAAAGTAACAATCTAACTAAAAACCAAGCATGAAATTAGAAAAAGTAAGAACACATAATTATTATTAGTTATACTTTAATAATGTATTATAATAAATTATTAAAATTAAAATTTATAATTTTATAATAAAGAATTATTTTAAAAATTAGTCTTACACTAATTTGTGCTGGAATCAAGCAGGCAAAACTTGGGAAGTAAACCAATTCATAACAAAATTTGGCTGAACACTCACTTTGCAATGACTAGGTCAAAGTTACTTTAAAAATCATAAAACTTTCTGTTAGAAAGTTGAAGAGTTTGCAAAAAGGAATTTTAGGAAAAGTTACTTTTGCAGAAAAATCTGCTGTGATTCATTTATTTTAACATGTTTGAACAGATCTCTACGGTGGATGTTACACATACTTTATGGTAAGACTTAGAAATGCATTCGCTTGTGGCAGTTACATATGTGTAAGTTTTCTTGGTTTGAAATAGTTCTGGGTAACATATAGAAAGGATTAAACACTTAAGATATTTTATAATTAACTGAATATATTAAATTTTCTCCAGTTTTGAAGAATGAAATTATGGCAGACACAAGTTTATTTTCATATACCTTCAGATTTTAAGTTTCTTATATGAAGATTGTATTGATTTTGTAAACTTAAAAGGTATAAGTGTTAAATAAAACCTTTTAAAATAACTATTTTAAATGTAAACCACCAATAAAAATATTAGTGATCAAGGCAAAGAAATAGAGGAAAACAATAAAATGGGAAACATTAGCGATCCCTTTGAGTAAACTAGAGAACCAAGGGAACATTTCATGCAAAGATGGACACAATAAAGGACAGAAACGGTATGGACCTAACATGAGCAGGAGATATTAAGAAGAGGTGGCAAGAATACATAAAATAGCTATACAAAAAAGATCTTCATGACCCAGATAACCATGATGGTGTGGTCACTCACCTACATCCAGACAACCTGGAGTGTGAAGTCAAGTGGGCCTTAGGAAGCATCACTACAAACAAAGCTAGTGGAGGTAATGGAATTCCAGTTCAGATATTTTTAATCCTATTTGAAAGATGATGCTATGAAAGTACTGCATCTAACATGCCAGGAAATTTGGAATACAGCAGTGGCCACAGAACTATATGGAAAAGGTCAGATTTCATTCCAATCCCAAAGAAAGGCAATGACAAAGAATGTTCAGATTACCACAGTATTGCACTCATCTCACATGCTAGCAAAGTAATGCTCAACATTCTCCAAGCTAAGCTTCAAAAGTACTTAAACTAAGAACTTCCAGATGTTCAAGCTCGATTTAGAAAAGGCAGAGGAACCAGAGGTCAAATTGCCAGCACCTGCTGGATAATAGGAAAAGCAAGATAATTCCAGAGTAACATCAACTTCTGCTTCATTGATTACACTGAAGTTTTTGACTGTAGAAAATTCTGAAAGAGATGGGAATACCAGAGCACCTTACCTGACTCCTGAGAAATTTGTATGCAGGTCAAGAAGCAACAGTTAGAACTGGACATGGGACAACAGACTGGTTCCAAATTGAGAAAGAAGTACATCAGTGCTGTATATTGTCACCCTGCTTATTTAACCTCTATGCAGAGAACATCATGTGAAATGCCAGGTTGGATGAAGTGCAAGCTGAAATCAAGATTGTCAGGAGAAATATCAATAACCTCAGATATGCACATGATATCATAGCAAACAACCTCTTCCAACAACACAAGAGAAGACTCTACACATGGACATCAACAGATGGTCAACACTGAAATCAGACTGATTAAATTATTTGCAGCCAAAGATGGAGAAGCTCTATACTGGCAAGAAAAACAAGACCAGGAGCTGACTGTGGCTCAGATCATGAACTCCTTATTACCAAATTCAGACTCAAATTGAAGAAAGTAGGGAAAACCGCTAGACCATTCAGGTATGACCTAAATCAAATCCCTTATGATTATACAGTGGAAGTAAGAAATAGATTTAAAGGCCTAGATCTGATAGATAGAGTGCCTGATGAACTATGGAATGAGGTTCGTTACATTGTACAGGAGACAGGGATCAAGATCATCCCCATGGAAAAGAAATGCAAAAAAGCAAAATGGCTGTCTGGGGAGACTTTACAAATAGCTGTGAAAAGAAGAGAGGCAAAAAGCAAAGGAGAAAAGGAAAGATATAAGCACCTGAATGCAGAGTCCCAAAGAATAGCAAGAAGAGATAAGAAAGCCTTCTTCAGTGATCAATGCAAAGAAATAGAGGAAAACAACAGAATGGGAAAGACTAGAGATCTCTTCAAGAAAATTAGAGCTATCAAGGGAACACTTCATGCAAAGATGGGCTTGATAAAGAACAGAAATGGTCTGGACCTAACAGAAGCAGAGGATATTAAGAAGAGGTGGCAAGAATACACAGAAGAACTGTACAAAAAAGATCGTCATGACCCAGATAATCACGATGGTGTGATCACTAATCTAGAGCCAGACATCCTGGAATGTGAAGTCAAGTGGGCCTTAGAAAGTATCACTACGAAAAAAGCTAGTGGAGGTGATGGAATTCCACCTGAGCTGTTTCAAATCCTGAAAGATGATGCTGTGAAAGTGCTGCACTCAATCTGCCAGCAAATTTGGAAAACTCAGCAGTGGCCACAGGACTGGAAAAGGTCAGTTTTCATTCCAATTGCGAAAAAGTTGGCTTAAAGCTCAACATTCAGAAAACGAAGATCATGGCATCTGGTCCCATCACTTCATGGGAAATAGATGGGGAAACAGTGGAAACAGTGTCAGACTTTATTTTTTGGGGCTCCAAAATCACTGCAGATGGTGACTGCAGCCATGAAATTAAAAGACGCTTACTCCTCGGAAGAAAAGTTATGACCAACCTAGATAGCATATTCAAAAGCAGAGACATTCCTTTGCCGACTAAGGTCCGTCTAGTCAAGGCTATGGTTTTTTCTGTGGTCACGTATGGATGTGAGAGTTGGACTGTGAAGAAGGCTGATCGCCGAAGAATTGATGCTTTTGAATGTGGTGTTGGAGAAGACTCTTGAGAGTCCCTTGGACTGCAAGGAGACCCAACCAGTCCATTCTGAAGGAGATCAACCCTGGGATTTCTTTGGAAGGAATGATGCTAAAGCTGAAGCTCCAGTACTTTGGCCACCTCATGCGAAGAGTTAACTCATTGGAAAAGACTCTGATGCTGGGAGGGATTAGGGGCAGGAGGAGAAGGGGACGACAGAGGATGAGATGGCTGGATGGCATCACGGACTCGATGGATGTGAGTCTGAGTGAACTCCAGGAGTTGGTGATGGACAGAGAGGCCTGGCGTGCTGCAATTCATGGCGTCGCAGAGTCGGACACGACTGAGCGATTGAACTGAACTGAACCACCCTTATGACAGAAACTGAAGAGGAACTAAAGAGCCTCTTGATGAAAGTGAAAGACGAGAGTGAAAAAGCTGGCTTAAAAACTAAGATCATGGCATCAGGTCTCATCATTTCATGGAAAATAGAGAAACAATGGAAACAGTGAGAGGCTTTATTTTATTGGGCTCCAAAATCACTGAAGATGGTGACTTCAGCCATGAAATTGAAAGACACTTGCTCCTTGGAAGAAAAGCTATGACAAATTTAGACAACATATTAAAAAGTAGAGACATTACTTTACCAACCAAGGTCTGTATAGTCAAAGTTATGGTTTTTCCAGTAGTCGTGTATAAATGGGAGAGGTGGACCATAAAGAAATCTGAGCACTGAAAAGTTGATGCTTTTGAACTGTGGTGTTGGGGAAGATTCTTGAGCATCCCTTGGACTGCAAGGAGATCCACCAGTCAATCTTAAAGGAAATCAGTCCTGAATATTCTTTGAAAGGACTGATGCTGAAGCTGAAACCAATAATTTGGCTACTTGATGTGAAAAATTGACTCATTGGAAAAGACCTTGATGCTGGGAAAGATTGAAGGCAGGATGAGTAAGGGATCAGAGAGGATGAGATGGATGGCATCATCGACTCGATGGACATGTGTTAGAGCCTCTCTGGCAGTTGGTGATGGACAGGGATGCCTGGCGTGCTGAAGTCCATGGGGTTGCAAATTTGACATGACTGAGCAACTGAACTGAATAAAAACATAAAGACATTAAAACTAAGGGAATTCATGGATGTTAGATTTTAATGATAAACTTAGAAATATAATTGCCAAAATATTTTCTGACTCATACAGTCAGAGAAGGCAATGGCACCACACTCCAGTACTCTTGCCTGGAAAATCCCATGGACAGAGGAGCCTGGTAGGCTGCAGTCCATGGGGTCGCGAAGAGTCGGACATGACTGAGCGACTTCACTTTCACTTTCACACTCATATTTACATAGTTTGCCAATTTTTCTCCTGACTTACTCATTTTATTGTGCATGTTCTTTACACAAATATCATTAGAGTCAATATTCGCTCTACATAAAGAAGAAGATCTTTGATGAGTTACTAAATGAAGTATTTCAAGCACATTTGATAGTGTATATCTCACAATAGATATGAAAGCACTTTACTAATAGTATGAAGGAAATATAATATTTATAAATTGTATTCCAAAAATAAAGCATATAAATGACAAAAATATTCCCTATAAAGAAAAGCAAAAACATTGAATCTATTTTCTTTGATTAAGGTAAATACCAACAAAATGTAATACAATGAAGATTTATAACACAGCAGCAAATGTTGAGGTTGATAAATTAATCCATTTAGCTAACGTGTGCTTAGATCACATTAAGGTTCATATTCATTCATAGTTTTTAATGGGTTTCCCTTGTGGCTCAGCTTGTAAAGAATCTGCCTGTAATGCATGAGACCTGGTTTCAATCCCTGGGTTGCGAAGTACCCCTGGATAAGGGAAAATCTACCCATTCCAGTATTCTGCCCTGGAGAATTCTACAGACTATTACAGTCCATGGGGTTGCAAAGAGTTGGACATGACTGAGTGACTTTCACTTTCATAGTTTTTGATAAATTCAAGATGAACTATAAGTTGGAGGAATATTTTCTATATTTGTGTGAAATCTTTGCAAAAGACGATTTTTGTTACATTCAGAAACCAAGAGAAATAAATAACAAAATTCACTCTATCAGAATGGACATATATGAAGTTATAATCTCCAATACTTTACTTCTGCCTTTAGTCTCTTTTATATTTTCTGTGCTGATGGCTAAATTATTCCTGCTACATTCATGAATTTAGAGAGCAGGACGTGTCTTTCATGTTGGCTGCATGATTTTGATTTTGTTTCATATAAGTCTAGGACTTCCCTAGTGGCTCAGACAGTAAAGAATATGCTTGCAATAAGGGGGACCTGGGTTTGATCTCTGGGTTGGGAAGATCCCCTGGAGAAGGGAATGGTACCCACTCCATTATTCTTGCCTGGAGAATTCTCTGGCCAGAGGAACCCGGTGGACTACAAGCATCTGGAAGAGTTGAACAGACTGAGCAACTAACACTTTCAGTTTTTTTTTTTTCATATAAGTCTTTTGGATGATTTAAGATAATTTCATTTGCAAACAAGTTTCAGGATAAGAACTATGTTTTCAATTATTCAGTCATGTCCCTAACCCTATTTCCCATGGTTACCATTATCTATGAACTTGACAGTAGATGATTACAAGATGCAGTGTTCATAGCAACAAGAGAATTCTGAACTGCCAATATGCCCCGTGAATTTCTCAATCACAATCTAAGGAAGGGAATGGCTACCCACTTCAGTATTCTTGCCTGGAGAATTTCTTGGATGGAGGAACTTGGTTGGCTACAGTCCAAGGGGTTGCAAAGAGTCCAACTCTGTGTAGCAATCATTTTCACTTTTTTTCTTCTTTACTGCTGAGCCATTGGGAAAGCCCAATATACCCCTTGGTAGTGATCTAGTCACTAAGTTTTGTCTTACTTTTGTGATCCCATGGACTGTAGCCTGCCAGGTTCTTCTGTCCATGGGATTCTCCAGGCAAGAATATTGGAGTGTGTCCATTTCTTTCTCCAGGGGATCTGCCCAACCCTGGAATTGAACCCAGGTCTCCTGCATTGCAGGCAGATTCTTTACCGAGTTGTGAGGGAACTAATAAATATGTGATTCTGTGTAAAAAAAAAAAAAAAAAAATCTGAAATCAAGTACTAAAACCCATAGTTTCATTTAATTTTAATGATCCAGCGTCTATGGTATCAAAATAGTCTAGAAACATAAATAATGTCTTGGTGGTATTCATTTGCCCTCTCAGTTCTGAAATCCTTCACTGCAACCACTGATAATGCATTTCAGCAAACTCATTCTGTAATAAATTCATCTATTATTTTCATACTTTTATTGGACAGCTACTATGTACCATACTCTACCCTAATTAGTGAGTATACAATGTTGAATCAAATGGAGATGGATGACCTCTGCCTTTGTTAGTAAAGTGCTAATAAGGAAAAGTAATGGTTCTGTGAGCTATCAAGGAGAATAATTACATAAGTGGTAGAAAGCAAGGAGGATATTTACTTAGACTGAATATCAGTGAGGGACACTAAGGAAAGAGGTAATGTTAAAACCTAGATGTAAAGGAAAGGTAATTTTCTAGGGAGACAATCAACGAAGAGGGACAGTGTAAATAAAGTCTTATGGATAGAAAACAATCTAGAATGATTTAGGGACTGAAATAACACATGATTTCTTGAAGATAATGAAAAGGCAGGAAAATGAAAACAAGATTAAGTTGAAGTGATTCACAGGAACTGGTCATACAGGACATTTTTAAACCACAATTTTCATAGCATGATAGAGAGCTTTTTAAAGTACTTAGAAATATTCAACCTATATTTTTAAAAGATCACTCCTGTATGAAAAACCATTAAGAGGGGGAGTAGAAGGGAAAGTAGAGTGTTTACTTAGGGAGAGAACTACAGCGGCAGTGGTGAGAGATGATAACATGCTTCATGGTGCTGAATTCAAGGTCAAGGGAAGGGGTAGAACTTTGGAAGCAGACTTCAGTCAGACACGTTGGTAGCATACTACATTTTGATTATGTTGGCTGTAAAGAGGAAGTGACCCAAGTTGCTGCCTGAATAACAGAGTGGAACTTTTGAAGAATGAAGGAGGAGAAAGATTTGGGAAGTAAGATTAAGCATTCAGCTTTGGTTATATTAAATTTGAAATTTGTGTCAGACATCCCAGGAGAGACAGAATATCTGTTGTTTATGTAAGATTTGATCTGAGAAGATAATTTTAGTTCAAAAAGTAGCAATTTTCTAATTTCAAATTTCTGCTGCTGCTGCTGCTAAGTCACTTCAGTCATGTCTGATGTAAATAGCATTTAAAGTTATGTATATATATTAAATACTTACTTTATAAAAACTTCCTGTGTTTGATGTTCTTACAGTCATTAGGGAGAAAAACATGTTCACATAGGAAGTTAATATCAGCCTAATAGAACTAATTTTAGCACATTATAGATATCTGGCTGCTTGTTAGTGAAAGGTTGTTGTTGAATTACGATGCTGGGATTCTTGGCCCCTGGAGGAGAAGAATTCAATCCGGGGCCAGAGACGAGGCTTGATCGCTCAGAGCTTTTGTGTAACAAAGTATAAAGGAGATAGAGAAAGTTTCTGACATAGGCATCAGAAGTGGGCAGAGAGAGTACCCCCCTGCTAGTCTTTAGCTGGATGTTATATAGTCACCAGCAGTCTGTTAATGAAAGAAAGGAATGTCTCAAAACTTAGAATGGCACCAGGCCCCTAACCCATAAGATGTATTTTGAGATAACCTTGGCTCCAAATGGTTTATCTTGGGCCATAAAATGATTAACTTGAATCTTGAAGAAGGGCAGAGCACCATACAAATAGTTTCATTTACATAGATTAGAGGAACAGTATCAGAGTATAACATACTGGTTTATCAAATAGGTTCTGAGCCCAAAAGGCGGAACCGACTTGAAGACAGAGTTTGGGGTAAATGCATAGTACATTAGCATAGCTTAAGATAAACATTTCCATAAGAAAAAGACATTGGTTAACTTCAGGTGAAACCAGGTATCGTTATGGCAACACAAAATTTTAAGAGAAACCTCCTTTTAAATTTGTATAGAGAAAGAAAAAATATTGCTAGTTTGTTTGCTCTTGCTGCTTAAGGGAGATAAAATGTCTGACACTTGCAGGCTATTTCCTCCATTTGGAGACCCCTGGCCTTCCTGCCTGTTACCCTCTCATTACCCACAACTGTGAGGCTGCTCCCAGAGGCTGGGGACACAGCCACTCGTTTTTAGACTTCTGGGCTTCCCTGGTGGCTCAGAGGTTAAAGCGTCTGCCTCCAATGCAG
Source organism: Cephalophus harveyi (assembly GCA_006410635.1). Taxonomy (NCBI): domain Eukaryota; kingdom Metazoa; phylum Chordata; class Mammalia; order Artiodactyla; family Bovidae; genus Cephalophus; species Cephalophus harveyi. The sequence continues at coordinate 295,740 of SJYT01015501.1, read as the reverse complement.
ACCTGGGTTCGATCCCTGGGTCGGGAAGATCCCCTGGAGAAGGAAATGGCAATCCACTCCAGTATTCGTGCCTGGAGAATCCCATGGATGGAGAAGCCTAGTAGGTTACAGTCCACGGGGTCGCAAAGAGTCGGACACGACTGAGCGACTTCACCTCACCTCACCCTCTCATTAGGACTACATTTCAAATGACAAGAAGTTCTGTTACTTACTGCAGCTTAAAAAAGATAGAGGCTTAATTGTCCCATACCACAAAAAGTTAGGTATCAGAAAATTCAAAGCTAATATTATAACTGAATACATCATCAAGGAACATTACTTTCCAACTTATTATACATCAGTTATGGAAACCTATTCAACTCAGTGTTATCAAATGGTCATTGGGAGCCATGTCTGCATTTCCTTCTATAATTACTTGGAAAGACTAATTTTACAAGACCATTCTTAGCTGTACGGAGCCTGAAGTACTAAGTATGCTTAACTGAGACTTGGCTAAGTGGTTTTGTTATTCATAAAGACAAAAGAGGGGTCCTATTATTGAATAGATAAGTAGCTGTCACTAATATTGGTATAATCTATGATGTAATACTTTTAAAATTCGAGGATCATCATTTGACTTTATTTAGTTAACAGTCATTTCCATAACACTGTTATTTTCTTTTTTTTTTTTTAACTGAGTCATAATATTGTATAACAAATTAATATAATGTGGTTTTTAAAACTTTATTTTGTATTTGAGTATAGGCAATTAACAAACAATGTTGTGAGAGTTTCAGGTAGACAGAAAAAGGACTCAGCCATACACATACATGTATCCATCCTCCCCCAAACTCCCCTCCCATGCAGGCTGCAACATAATATTGAACAGAGTTCCATATGCTATACAGTAGCTCCTTGTTGGTTATTTTCTCTGCTTATACTTTTCATTTTGTAATAAACTGGACTATTCATGAACTTAACATGTAAGAATATATTATATTAATAGAATGCTACTGCTATTCTATAACAATCAAAAATATATATACCATACACTAGGAAGAGTTTATATACCTTTCATAACTGTGATATTATCTTAAAAAATAGAAAATATCTAAATCTCTACTAATGATAAAATAAGTGTATATCAATGCACAGTATAATATGAAATAATTTAAATGTCTAAGACACATCTATATATACAGACTTAGAAAAACACCAATAAAACAAGAGTTATGTGAAAAGTGTAAGCCACAGATAATTATGGAAATCAGAGTCAGCTAAAATTTTCTTTAAAGCACCAAATAGTAAATGTTATAGGCTTTACAGTCTATAGTTAATTGAGTTAGTTGCAACTACACAATCCTGTCCTTGGACCATGGAAGCAACAATGCTGCTACTGCTAAGTCGCTTCAGTCGTGACCGACTCTGTGCTACTCCATAGACGGTAGCCCACCAGGCTCCCCCGTCCCTGGGATTCTCCAGGCAAGAACACTGGAGTGGGTTGCCATTTCCTTCTCCAATGCATGAAAGTGAGAAGTGAAAGTGAAATCGCTCAGTCGTGTCTGACTCTTAGCGACCCAATGGACTGTAGCCCACCAGGCTTCTCTGCCCATGGGATTCTCCAGGCAAGAGTACTGGAGCAACAATAGACAATATGTAAAAAAATGGGATGATTGTTTACTAATAAAGCTTTATTTCTAAACACTGGATTGGCTCATAGGTTGTGTTTTGCCAACTTCCAATGTAGGGGCTTCCCTGGTGGCTCAGTAGAGGATGATTCTACAAGAAAAATCTACTTAAAAAAATGGAAGCAATAGGTATAATTACTGATGAAAGATACATTTAGTGAAGGAAAAAAGAAAGGTGGAGAGAAGAAATTTGGTTTTATTTTTCAAAGAATTAAAGGAATTCAGCAAAAGAGACTTGAGAGAAAGGAAACTAAAATTTTCACTTACTTTATATAAAATTAAAAGATGAAATGTAATTTTACTTAAGCATTGATACTTTACAAATAAAAATAGTGTTTTAAAAAGGAACATTTGGTTTTTGAAACTATATTTATGGCTTTACTTGAAATTAAGTGATGTAATAATATCAGCTGTTTTGCAATGCTTTCATTTGGACTGTAACATGAGATCTTCCAGGTTCAAGAACTGATAACTAATAAAAAGATTCTGATTTTTTTTTTAGTTTTTCAACCCACAGTTATTATATTTATAGTTTATGTGTAGCACTTGCATAAGAATATATTTCCCATGTTCTAGAGTAAACACAGCTTACAATTTAAGTTGAAAGACACAAAATGAATGATAAAAAATATATTAATAGATACAATGGAATTAAGATGAGAATGAACTATGCATTTACTTAATACTAAGGGACATTAGTCCACTGGCAGCCCCACACTTTGCTCAGTTACCAATATGAGACCTCTGTGTGCCCCCTATGGTCTTGTTACTTGAAAAATTTACTAATACTCTTATCTTGTCAGTTCAGTTCAGTTGCTTAGTGTGTCCGACTCTTTGTGACCCCATGAATCGCAGCACTTATCTTGTCTCTGGGACCTAATTCCTTTAATTCCAAATTGATTACTCCAATCCATCTTCATGTTGTATTATAAATCCCATTTTATATTGTCCCTTTACTACATCCTTTGCATACTCACAAACTCAAATCAAAACAAATTATTTTTAGTGACCATTATTTTCCCTATTCAAATGACTTTATTAAATATTTTGTTAGATATTTTTATTAAATATTTACTCTGTGCCAAACATTTTGCTAAATACTTTATATGCATTTCTTGATTTCAGCTCCACCATAACCTTGTGATATACACTCATTTATTCCACTATGGTAGGCAGAAAATCTAGAGTTTAGATATGTTAAATATCTTGCCCAATGTCACAGAGCTAGAAAGTAAGATAAATTTGAAACAAGCACAGGCACAGATTCCAAAATACATTCTCTTTGTTGCCCATAATTTCCTGCTTCATACTGACACTGGCTGGGGGAAAAAAAGCATTCAATTCTATAATACATGGTTAAACAAACTATGTTATTCAATGTGGCTAGAACCTAATGACACCAGAAATCTTTTATAATTCAGTCAACTTCTCTCTTTTAGATCCCACAATGATTGTTGCAAGCAGGTCTTTCCCTGTCTCCTTCATCTCTACTTTCATGCTAAGACATCAGTGTTTCTATTTTATAGAAAAAACAAGGAATGTCAGGTGGAACTTCCTAATACTTTCTGCTTACCCTCATGTAAACATCTTATTGTCATCAGCATGTAATTTCACTCCTTTTTATATTGTGTTAATAGAAGATATATTTATTTCCTCAAGTTAAATCCTTCCCTCTCATTTTAGGATTCAAAATCCTTCTAACTTTCAAAGAAATTTCCACAAAATTTAGATGCTTTTTGACTTTTTCATTACTCGTTCTCATCTCAGCCATGAGACTGGTGAAATAGTCTTGGATTAAAATTCTATCCTTGTAAAACAGGTTCTCAATATCGACAAGCCTAGCATAAAAACAGAATAGATAGAACACAGCAGACCTCTCTGAGGAGGCATGCCATTCCTATTGAAAGCCATTTAACAAAGTCAACATGTTTTTGGCTTATTATCAAAATTCACTTATAAGGAAGTTCACTGCAGATCTTTTGTTAAGGGGGTATTTGCAAAGGGAGATGTAGAACCAACAATTGTTTTGTAAAAGTTGAAGATCAAATTTGTAGTTTTGTTAATGATTCTTCTTGCTCTCCTCTGTTTTAATTTTTTTGACTGGAGACTTATTTCTCTATTATAAAAGGCTCTTTTTTTATTATGTTATGGCACACAAGCTACCGTTTAGTTTAGCCTTTACATTATTTGGCTGGTGGGATGACTAGAAATTATTTCTTAGTTTTGAAGAAAAATATGAAATGAGTCTATTTCTGAGCATTTCCTAGGGGAAATATGGCCATGAAGTGTACTGATAAACTTGGGAACTCCGTCGTCTTTTATTTGGATCTTAGATAAATTTCTTCTCTAGAGATACGTCCTTTCAATATTACTACATTTCAGCAATTATGATACAAGTTAATAAACTTCTTCATAGAAGTTAACCATGCAATACTTATTTTATTTTCTCACATACTTTAACACTGATTTAGTCAGATCTTGTATAAATACAAAAAATCTGTATAAAATATCATTTCCAGTACCAAAATATAATTAATCACATGGTATGAAGGTTTGTGGGTAAAGATTTCTGCATCTTATTTAGATAACTAGGGAGATCCTTCTTATTGAATTACTAAAGCAAGGAAGGGACATTATAAAATTGTTTTAAAACATTATAAACATATTTCATTTCACATTTTGTACATCAGTTAATCTTTTAAGACCCTCCTTAAATCTAATTTCCTCTATGATCATTCCTTTATAGGTATGTCCAGCCAGAAATAATTTCTTCCTCATTTTGTTACATTGTGATTCAGTTCAGTTCAGTTCAGTCGCTCAGTCGTGTCCAAATCTTTGAGACCCCATGAATCGCAGCACGCCAGGCCTCCCTGTCCATCACCAACTCCCGGAGTTCACTCAGACTCACATCCATCGAGTCCGTGATGCCATCCAGCCATCTCATTCTCTGTCGTCCCCTTCTCCTCCTGCCCCCAATCCCTCCCAGCATCAGGGTCTTTTCCAATGAGTCAACTCTTCGCATGAGGTGGCCAAAGTACTGGAGTTTCAGCTTTAGCACCATTTCCTCCAAAGAAATCCCAGGGCTGATCTCCTTCAGAATGGACTGGTTGGATGTCCTTGCAGTCCAAGGGACTCTCAAGAGTCTTCTCCAACACCACAGTCAAAAGCATCAATTCTTCAGCTCTCAGCTTTCTTCACAGTCCAACTCTCACATCCATACATGACCACTGGAAAAACCATAGCCTTGATTAGACGGACCTTTGTTGGCAAAGTAATGTCTCTGCTTTTCAATATGTTATCTAGATTGGTCATAACTTTTCTTCCAAGGAGCAAGCGTCTTTTAATTTCATGGCTGCAATTAGGACCTCTTATAATAGTCTGCCTGTTTAAACTTTGTACTTCCATTAATAACCAGGATGTTTGGAATTATGTAAAGACAGTTGTGTATCCCATACAATGTTTATTACAGTGTTATGTTTGTAGTAAATACTAAAAAAAAAAAAAAATGATGATGATCACAAGCAATCATTCTACTGTACTTTTTGAGTCCCTGTCAATTGATAAATTCAATCACAGAGTGAAAAAGCTCTACTTAAAGGAGGGATTTTGGCAAAAGAATGAATTAAGGGGGTTACCCCTGGGCTGTATTTTGTTTGAAACTCTGAAAAATTTTTTTATAGACATCTAAATTTTCAGCTGTTTCAATAATAAGGAAGCTTTCTACATAATGAGAATAGGTATACAAGATTTGCAAATAATTTGCATTGTTACGATAGACTGATAGAGCTCGGCTAGAGATGGAATGAAAATATTTAGAAATCTAATTATCAGCTGGCACTGGAGTGTTTCTTGCTGGAGACATTATTAAAAAAAATGTATTAGGTAAAATTTCTAGGGAGAATCATGCCTGTATAGCTTCAAGCACCAAAATATGGGTATTTCTTCTGACCTTAATTAACTTTCAGATGTAAAATGTTTATAAAATGACTACTTTCTAAAGGTTAAAAGGTGTGAATGTCATGGTAACATGAGGGTGTATTTTCTGAATCTTGGCTAACAGATTTCAAAATGAAATATGGGTTTACAGGTGTTCTTGGTGTCACAGAAGATACTGCATAAAGAACATTGCTTTTTTTCTCTGAAAGCCCTTTTCCTCTTCTTCGATATGATAGAGTTGAAGAAGGAATGAACATGGAGCTAAATGTTCTGCCTTTAACTAACCAGACATCTAGTTTTGCTTCTAACTAGGTGTCATCATATGTTTAAATTCTGAATAACAAGGCACCAATATGAAAGATGGGTTTCACTTCATGTCATTAAAAATTAGTAACATATTACTACATGTCATTTAAAAATAATGTGGACCAACCACTCCTTCTTTTAGTCTTTCCTGACACTCTAGATGAAGTTTTTATGTGAAAAGTTGGAATAGTCATTAGGACATAATATGAAGACAATTCAGAATGGTAACAAATCCTTACCGGCCTAGACAACATATCTCTGCACTCAATTAAATTAATAAGGATGTAATATATACTTTAAATTTAGCATGGTAAGTAATTGTGGATAGAGAATTGATGATAAAGAATGAAAATATAGTATCAGAAGGGAAAAAAAATTAAAGTGGAATTCTACCTTACATCACACACACATATACTACTTAAATGTAAGGTTGATAATTATAATAAACAAATATAGAGGATACTTAGTTTTGAGAACTTTTAGTATAGATATGTCCCAAATTATTTGGAATATATTTATTCTAAAAAGTTATCAGTTGTATATCTGAAATCAAATATAACTGGACATCTGACATTTTATCCAGACACTGTACTTAAATGTTAAAAGAAAAATGGTGAGAGTGACATCAAGATCACAGCAGCATAAGCCATCTATCACCCTTGTTTTCTTTTGTATCTTCTTTCAACAAGAAAAATTTGTGATCTGTTCATAAACAAAAGTGGCTTCGAGGGAGCCACAATCACCTTTGAGGGATCTAGCATTATATACCATGGGACTGTGAAGAAGTCTCCTCTACTCATGCATCAAGGCAGATAGAACTCAGTCCTGGCGGCCTACCTTCCAGTGGCCCATGGACAGGTCTAATCTGTTTTGGCCACAGTCTGAAAGACCCTGCAAAAATTGCCTTAGACAGTCACCTGTGGGTGAGTGAGGCTTTGTGGATATACAAGTCTCCAGGTGAGAATTTCCAGCACACCACTGGATCACTGTGGAAATCAATACTGAGGTTTCTCAAAAAAAAAAAAAAAAAAAAAAGACTTGAACTGCCACTATATGGACTAGCAATCCCACATCTGAGTATACATCTAAAGGAAATGAAAAAAGAATCACAAAGAGATATATGCACTCCCATGGTAACTTCCCCTTATTCACAACACCCAAGGTAGAAAAACAACGGTCCCTCAGTGGATGAATGGATAAAGATTATGTAAAGAAGATGCAACAGATAGCCATATATATATATATATATATATATAATATGCACATATATTATATATAATATATATTATATAAATATATATTATAATATATAATTATACTATGTATATTTATATATGTATAATGAGATATTATTCACCCATATAAAAAAGTCTGTCATTTAATTTGTGGTAACATGGACTGTCCTTGAGGGCATTATATTAAGTGAAATGAGTCAGAAAGATTAAGACAAACATTGAATGAAATCATTTACAAACAGTATCTTTAACAAATACAAAAAATATATCGTCACCCTGCTTATTTAACTTAGGAGCAGAGTATATCATGCAAAACGCTGAACTGGATGAATCACAAGCTGGAATCAAGATTATCGGGAGAAATATCAATAACCTCATATATGCAGATGGCACCATTCTTATAGAAGAAAGCGAAGAAGAACTAAAGAGTTTTATGATGAAAGTGAAAGAGGAGAGTGAAAAAGCTGGCTTGAAACTCAACATTCAAAAAACAAAGATCATGGCATCGGGTTCCATCAGTTTCAGTCCAGTTCAGTCACTCAGTCATGTCTGACCCTTTGCGACCCCATGAATTGAAGCACGCCAGGCCTCCCTGTCCATCACCAACTCACGGAGTTCACTCAAACTCACATCCATCAAGTCGGTGATGCCATCCAGGCATGTCATCCTCTGTCGTCCCCTTATCTTCTTGCCCCCAATCCCTCCCAGCATCAGAGTCTTTTTGAATGAGTCAACTCTTTGCATGAGGTGGCCAAAGTATTGGAGTTTCAGCTTTAGCATCAGTCCTTCCAAAGAACACCAAGGACTGATCTCTTTTAGAATGGACTGGTTGGATCTCCTTGCAGTCCAAAGGACTCTCAAGAGTCTCCAACACCACAGTTCAAAAGCATCAATTCTTCAGCTCTCAGCTTTCTTCACAGTCCAACTCACATCCATACATGGCTACTGAAAAAACTATAGCCTTGACTAGGTGAACCTTTGTTGGCAAAGTAATGTCTCTGCTTTTGAATATGCCATCTAGGTTATAGCTATAACTTTTCTTTAAAGGAGTAAACATCTTTTAATTTCATGGCTGCAATCAACATCTGCAGTGATTTTGGAGCCCCCAAAAATAAAGTCTGACACTGTTTCCACTGTTTCCCCATCTATTTCCCATGAAGTGATGGACCAGATGCCATAATCTTAGTTTTCTGAATGTTGAGCTTTAAGCCAACTGTTTCACTCTCCTGTTTCATTTTCATCAAGTGGCTTTTTCGTTACTCTTCACTTTCTGCTATAAGGGTGGTGTCATCTGCATATCTGAGGTTATTGATATTTCTCCCAACAATCTTGATTCCAGCTTGTGCTTCTTCCAGCCCAGCGTTTCTCATAATGTACTCTGCATATAAGTTAAATAAGCAGGGTGACAATATACAGCCTTGACATACTCCTTTTCCTATTTGGAATCAGTCTGTTGTTCCATGTCCAGTTCTAACTGTTGCTTCCTGACCTGCATATAGGTTTCTCAAGAGGCAGGTCAGGTGGTCTGGTATTCCCATCTCTCTCAGAATTTTCCACAGTATATTGTGATCCACACGGTCAAAGGTTTTGGCAAAGTCAATAAAGCAGAAATAGATTTTTCTCTGGAACTCTCTTGCTTTTTCCATGTTCCAGTGGATGTTGGCAATTTGATCTCTGGTTCCTCTGCCTTTTCTAAAATCAACTAGAACATCTGGAAGTTCACGGTTCACATATTGCTGAGGCCTGGCTTGTAGAATTTGGAGCATTACTTTACTAGCATGTGAAATGAGTGCAATTGTACAATAGTTTGAGCATTCTTTGGCATTGCCTTTCTTTGGGATTGGAATGAAAACTGACCTTTTCCAGTCCTGTGGCCACTGCCGAGTTTTCCAAATTTGCTGGCAGATTGAGTGCAGCACTTTCACAGCATCATCTTTCAGGATTTGAAACAGCTCAACTGGAATTCCATCACCTCCACTAGCTTTGTTCATAGTGATGCTTTCTAAGGCCCACTTGACTTCATATTCCAGGATGTCTGGCTCTGGGTGAGTGATCACACCATCATGATTATCTTGGTCGTGAAGATCTTTTTCATACAGTTCTTCTGTGTATTCTTGCCACCTCTTCTTAATATCTTCTGCTTCTGTTAGGTCCATACCATTTCTGTCCTTTGTTGAGCCCATCTTTGTATGAAATGTTCCCTTGGTATCTCTAATTTTCTTGAAGATATCTCTAGTCTTTCCCATTCTGTTGTTTTCCTCTATTTCTTTGCATGATTGCTGTGGAAGGCTTTCTTATCTTTCCTTCCAGTGGAGAAATAACTCTAGAAAGAATGAAGGGATGGAGCCATAGGAAAAAGAAGACCCAGTTGTGGATGTGACTGGTGATAGAAGCATGGTCCAATGCTGTAAAGAGCAATATTGCATAGGAATCTGGAATGTTAGGTCCATGAATCAAGGCAAATTGGAAGTGGTCAAACATGAAATGGCAAGGGTGAATGTCAACATTCAGTGAACTAAAATGGACTGGAATGGGTGAATTTAACTCAGATGACCATTACATCTACTACTGTGGGCAGAAATCCCTTAGAAGTGGAGTAGCCATCATGGTCAACAAAAGAGTCTGAAAGGCAGTACTTGGATGCAGTCTCAAAAACAACAGAGTGATCTCTGTTCTTTTCCAAGTCAAACCATTCAATATCACGGTAATCCAAGTTTATGCCCCAACCAGTAACACTGAAGAAGTTGAATGGTTCTATGAAGACCTACAAGATGTTTTAGAGTTAACACCCCCAAAAGATGTCCTTTTCATTATAGGGAACTGGAATGCAAAAGTAGGAAGTCACGAAACACCTTGAGTAACAGGCAAATTTGGTCTTGGAATACAGAATGAGGCAGGGCAAAGGCTAATAGAGTTTTGATAAGAGAACGCACTGGTCATAGCAAACACCGTCTTCCAACACAAGAGAAGACTCTACACATGGACATCACCAGATGGTCAACACCGAAATCAGATTGATGATATTGTTTGCAGCCAAAATGGAGAAGCTCTATACAGTCAGCAAAAACAAGACTGGGAGCTGACTCTGGCTCAGATCATGAACTCCTTATTGCCAAATTCAGACTTAAATTGCAGAAAGTAGGGAAAACCACTAGACCATTCAGGTATGACCTAAATCAAATCCCTTATGATTATACAGTGGATATGAGAAATAGATTTAAGGGACTAGATCTGATAGAGTGCCTTATGAACTAAAGGGGGGATATATAAAGCTAATAAGCAGGAGATTTAAGTTCAAATGTAAACAAGAGAAGTAATATAAAAAGTAAAATATTACATTATATCTTGATTGACAAAAAAAAAAAAAGGGAATTCTAAAACTACTAAATGCTAGGGAAAGTGTGAAGCCCTAGGCTTTTTAAATAACTACTGATTTCAGCAATCTGATGAGAAAAATGTATTTTCTTGGATTTTTTTTGTTATTTTTTAAAATAGCTATTGTTATTGAGTTTGTATATTTTTCACACATTTAAGGGTTGATTTTATATAGATATAGATATATACCCATGCAGATACTACACACAAATATATAATTTTAAAAAATCATCTGTTCATGTCTTTTCCTATTTTTCCATTGTCTGCTAGTACTTTCTGCTTCACTTTTATTCGTATGAAATCATATGTTTACCCACTGATCTCCAGCATGACTACTATTCTTAAAATCAGGGTTTGTACAGATTTTTTTTTTTTTTTACAGAAATTCCTTTCTCTTTGTTACCAATTAAAATGTCAATAATCAACTCTTTAAAATCATATATTCAAATATCACATAACTATGGTATTCTAAAAAACAAACAAAAGCAGCAAATATTTATCTGCTTTTTCCCCAATATGTTCAAATTTGATTGATATCTTTTAATGCCATTTTTACCAGCATCATCTTTCAGGGTTTGAAATAACTCTACTGGAATTCCATCATTCCAGTAACTTTGTTTGTAGTGATTCTTCCCAAGGAAGCTTTCCAGGGTATCTGGCTCTAGGTGAGTGATCACACCATCGTGGATATCTGGGTTATGAAGGTCTTTGTTGTATAGTTCTTCTGTGTATGCCTGCCACCTCCTTTTAATATCTTCTACTTCCTGTGGTCATAGTGGCTCATTCGTGTCCAATTATTTGTGATCCCATGGACCCCCACCAGGCTCCTATATGCGTGGGATTCTCCAAGTAAGAAGACCGGAGTGGGTTGCCAATTCCTTCTCCTTCTGCTTCTGTTAGGTCCATACCATTTCTGTCCTTTATTGTGCCCATCTTTGCATGAAATGTTCCCTGGTATCACTAATTTTCTTGAAGAGCTCTCTAGTCTTTCCCATTCTTCCCATTGGTTTCCTTTATTTATTTGCAGTGATCACTGAGGAAAGCTTTCTTACCTCTCCTTGCTATTCTTCAGAACTCTGCATTCAAATGAGTATATCTTTCCTTTTCTCCTTTGCTTTTCACTTCTATTCTTTTCTCAGCTATTGTAAGGTCTCTTCAGACAACCATTTTGCCTTTTTCATTTCTTTTTCTTGGGGATGATCTTGATCACTGCCTCCTGTACAATGTCATGAACCTCTGTCCAATTCTTCAGGCACTCTTGTCTATCAGAAATAATCCCTTGAATCTATTTGTCATTTCCACTGTTTAAACATAAGGAATTAGGTCATATCTGAATGGTCTAGTGGTTTTCACTACTTTCTTCAATTTAAGTCTGAATTTGGCAGTAAGGAGTTCACAGTCTGAGCCACAATCAGCTTCTGGTCTTGTTTTTGCTGACTGTATAGAGCTTCTCAATCTTTGGCTGCAAAGAATATATTCAATCTGGTTTTGGTATTGATCATAGGGTGACCTCCATGTAGACTCCATGTATAGAGCTATTTCAAATCCTAAAAGATGATGCTATTAAAGTGCTGCACTCACTATGCCAGCAAATTTGGAAAACTCAGCAGTGGCCACAAGAGTGGAAAAGGTCAGTTTTTATCCCAATCCCAAAGAAGGGTAATACCAAAGAATGTTCAAACTACCACACAATTGCACTCATCTCACAAGATAGTGAAGTAATGCTCAAATATCTCCAAGCAAGGCTTCAACAATACACAAACTGTGAACTTCCAGATGTTCAAACTGGATTTAGAAAAGGCAGAGGAAACAGAGATCAAATTGTCAACATCCATTGGATCATAGAAAAAGCAAGAGAATTCCAGAAAACCATGGAATTTTTGGCTTTATTGATTATACCAAAACCTTTGACTGTGTAGATCACAACAAACTGTGGAAAACTCTTCAAGAGTTGAGAATACCTCACCACCTGACCTGCCTCTTGAGAAATCTGTATGCAGGTCAAGAAGCAACAATTGGAGACAGACACAGAACAAGAGACTGGTCCCAAATTGGCAAGAGTATGTCAAGGCTGTATATTGTCACCATGCTTATTTAACTTCTATGCAGAGTACATCGTGCAAAACATCAAACTGGGTGAAGCACAAGCTGGAATCAAGATTGCCAGGACAAATATTAATAACCTCAGATACACAGATGACACCACCCCTATGGTTGAAAGTGAAGAAGAAATGAAGAGCATCTTGATGAAAATGAAAGAGGAGAGTGAAAAAGTTGGCTTAAAGTTCAACATTCAGAAAACTAAGATCCTGGCATCTGGTTCCATCACTTCATAGCAAACAGATGGGGGATCAATGTAAACAGTGACAGACTTTATTTTCTTGGACACCAACATCATTGCAGATGGTGACTGCAGCCATGAAATTAAAAGACGCTTACTTGCTCCTTGGAAGAAAAGCTATGACCAACTTAGACAGCATGTTAGAAAATAGAGACATTACTTTGCTAGCAAAGGTCTGTCCAGTCAAAGCTATGGTTTTTCCAGTAGTCATGTATGGATGTGAGAGTTGAACTATAAAGAAAGCTGATCACTGAAGAATTGATGATTTGAACTGTGGTACTGGAGAAAACTCTTGAGCATCCCTTGGACTGCAAGGAGACCCAATCAGTCAATTCTAAAGGAAATCAGCCTTGAATATTCATTGGAGGGATTGATGCTGAAGCTGAAACTCTAATACTTTGGCCACCTGATGCAAAGCACTGTCTCACTGGAAAACACCCTGATGCTGGGAAAAAATGAAGACAGGAGGAGAAGGGGATGACGGAAGATGAGACGGTTGGATGGCATCACCAACTCAATGAGCTTGAGTTTGAGTAGGCGCTGGAAGTTGTTGATGGACAGGGAAGCCTGGCATGCTGCAGTCCATGGGGTCGCAAAGAGTCGGACAAGACTGAGACTGAACTGAACTGACTGCTATTTTTAAATCACTTGCTTTTATATACATTTCATGCTTTTTAAATATATTTTATATTTATAGGACAACAGTTCTTAACATTATGTATTTTAGATACAAATTTCAATAACAGACTTCTGTATAACAAAATAAGGAAAATTACCACATAAGCAATTATTTGCAAAACAAGGTAAAGAATATAGTCAAGAATTCCCATAAGTATGGAATTTTTCACTTGGTCACTCCTCAGTACTCTTACCTTTTAGTAAAGCACATTTATAAGTTGTCCTGTATTTCCTCATATATTCATGAAAGTATTTTCTGATCCTAGTTGATCTTCAGTTCAGTTCAGTTCAGTTCAGTCGCTCAGTCGTGTCCGACTCTTTGCGACCCCATGAATCGCAGCACGCCAGGCCTCCCTGTTCATCACCATCTCTCGGAGTTCTCTTGCAAAAAGCTTTACTTACTTCACCGTATTCTGATGTTTATGGCTTAATAAAAAATTACACATTGTTAAATATTTGACTTTATGCTTGTGAAGTTTTCATAAATGAATCTATTTTAGGAAACTAAAAAATTTAAACTATATTTTCTGGCCAGAAAAACTTGCTATACTGGGCATCATGTAAGAGAATGTGATAAATAATACCTTTTAAAAATGATTCACATTTCTAGTATTTTTTATCTCAACATTGCAACATTTTTACATTTTATATAATCATTATCAGTTCTCACTTATTTCCTCATAATTTAGTTTTACCCACCATATCTGTGAAATAACAAAATATTTTAGTGAATTTCTCAATTAACATTGATTTATAGTTTATATTTTTCCTCTTCAAGAGAGTGAAAAATAAGATGAGCACAAGGGATTTTATTAAATTTCAGTACAGCTCTATCAGTTTGTTGGAACTGTGAAGAAATAATTCCACAAATGAAACAGTAGCTATGACAGTGAAACTATCTCTAGAAATAAGAAATTGTTTAAACCAAGAGAAGACAAAATGATAGAATAATTTGATGCAAATTGGAATTAAAATAATGTGTCAGAAATTTTGGAGGTGATTTGCCTACTTTGTGGCAAGCACTGTACTTGTGTTAATGTATACTGTATACATGCAAATATATATTGCATATATATTGCCACTTTTTAATCCTTAAAATAACATTTCAAAGCCGATAACACCGTCCCTAACTGACAGATGTGGAAAATGAATGCAGGACTATTAAAGTAACTGACTCAACAACATATTGAGTCTATTAAAGGAAGATGTAGTATTAAAACCCATTGGGCTGTAAACTCAATGCTATTTCTATCATAACTTGCTGCCTCACTTAAATAAGGACATTTATTTTTACTGAGCACAGCTTACAGTGAGCAAATGACAAATTCTGGTAGTATAGTGATGGTTTGAATATAAGCAAGACTCAGATCAAGGTTTTTTTTGCAAGATTATGTGTCAAAGATAAGTAAGTTCAGGAATCACACTAAAATTATTTGACTTATATGACTTTCTGACATGATAATAGTTAATTTTATTTTCATTGTTTTTTTTTTGAATTAAAGTTTGCATTATAACTTACAGCCTTACAAGGCATTTGCAAAGACAAATACGTGAAATCTTGAATTGCATATTCTCTGATAGTAGGATATGCAAATCTGAGTCTATTAGATGGTTTATTCACTATGATCACGTTACTGGCAACTCTTCATCCTAGAAACATACTAAATTAGCCAACATGTAAAAAGATAGATTCAATCTAAAATCTTGAGAAAGGGTACTAAATAATGACAAGGAAGTTTCATCCAGGCAACTGAACCTTTCTATAATTTTCCTCAAGCATCCTCATTAATAAAGAAGACTTAAAGCGCTTCCCAGGTGGCTCCATGGTAAAGAATCCGCCTGCCAATGCAGGAGATACAATAGATGTGGGTTTAATTCCTGGTTGAGAAAATTCCCTAGAGTAGGAAATGACAACCCATTCCAGTTTTCTCTCCAGGAAAATTCCATGGACAGAGAAGCCTGGCAGGCTGCACTTCATGGAGTTGCAAAGAGCCAGGCACGACTGAGCATACACGCACAACTCTGATAAAGGACTGATATTAAGATGTCTCTGGGAAGAAACTGTTTGCTTTTGTAGAAGCTCTCTGAGCAAATAGCAGTCTGATCATTCTATACCCAAGAGACAGTTAACACAGACCAGGAAAATTGAGATCATATAAATAGATTTTTTTTTTCTTTCAAGGATAGAGCCCCAAATTAGATTCTTATCTTAGCACTGAGTGAATTCTCAACCAAATTTGAAACAATCCTATCCTAGATATGACATTTTCCTTGTCTCCAACTGAGTTTTTGAGATACAGTTTTACAGAATAAAATTTTATATGATCAAACACCTTTGAATAATTTATGAATTAAACAAGCAAGAAATCACAATAGCAGTGACTATTTTTAGACTGCTAGTATTAGTTCCCAGAAATAGCATCTTCCAATTAGGATGCTACAGGTGAATAATTAGCACAGTTGTAAAAAGCAAAGTGAAAATATTTGTAAACATTCAAATTATTAAGTTGAGAAGAATGAAAATATGATTTACAAAAAACTGTGCTGTCTTTTTATTGTTTGAAGGAAATTATACCAAAGTGGGATTCACAAACCACAGAAACAAAAATTTTATTATTGGAAGAAATGTAAAAGACAAGCTGGCTATAAGGCAACCAGTCAAGGACTAAAAGTAAAATGTTCCCATTATATAAGATAATATCAATTCATTGCCACACTGAGATGAATCATAATCTAGCATACTTTTTTTTAAAGAGTTTATTACTTTGTTTTACTAATTAGGTGTTATACTAATTTTAGCCAGGAGTAGTCTTGCAAAGTAGATAATTGCTAGATATACTGGAATTCAAAATAAAAACTTTAATTACATTATTGAAATCTGGCCTTTTCACTTATTGAGTACCCTAAAGTTAATGAATGCACATATATAAATTTTCAAAAATGCATTATTCTCAATATTTCCTAAGCCCTTGGAGAACAAATCTGAAAACCCAGAAAAGCTTTATCGCAAAACAAAACAAACAAACAAACAAACAAACAAAAAAAAACAGTGAATTATAGCAGCTAATGTTGCCAGACAAAATTATTTACTTATAGTAAGTAAACAGGTCATCAGGAATAGACAAATAGATGATTCTTACTACACTTAATGTGAACACATTGCTAAATTCTGTCTAATGCCATAAAGCAGGAATGTACAGCAATAGCTTCCAGAGCATTCCTTAAGAGAGGGTGCTGATATGAAATTTTGGTCCCTCCTTAATCATCACTTTCCCCATTGTAGTTGGAGGAACAAAAATACCTGTCTACAACCTGATTCATGTGAATGATACAAAGATCACCTTAAGGATACGATGAAAATTAACTTGAAAGAACTGAGTTGCTCTGAAGGTCATGAAACAGAAAGAAAGAATGAATGAATGAAAGAAAGAGAAGTCGCTCAGTTATGTCCAACTCTTTGCAACCCCATGGACTGTAGCCCACCAGGCTCCTCCATCCATGGAATTTTCTAGGCAGGAATACTGGAATGGGTTGCCATTTCCACCTCCAGTGGATCTTCCTGATCCAAGGATCGAACCTGGGTCTTCCACACTGCGGGCAGACATTTTACTGTCTGATCCACTAGGGAATCCCGTGAAACAGAAGCATATACCAGATCTGGAGTTTCATAGATCTTTAATTTTGTTTACACAAGTATTAATTTGCTTCTCTATTACTCTCAACCAAACTTGACTACACTATAGACAAATAGTCACATGCACATAATTAAGGCAAAAAGAGAATAAAAGGAGAAATAAATTTAGAGGAAATACAAAGCCATAATTGATCTGGAGCTTATGCTAAAATGGCTTCCTTTATCATAAGCAATCAAAATATCATCTGTAATAGCACATGACTAAATATTTCCTCAAGTATGACATTTCCACATAAAAAATAAAACAATAAAATTTCTGACACAGATATAAAATCTTGCAGAAGAGAAGCATTAAAAATAAGAACTGAATAAAAAAATAGAGAAAAGAAACAAATTTTATTAATAAAAAGAAATGAGTGTCTACATGAAAAAAGTTCTCAGAAACAAAATCAGAAGGTTAATTTTAAAAAGTCACCATTCTCACATGATAAATGTGTGTAATGAACAAGTAATTCACACACAAAAAAATAGAAAATGGGCAAAACACATGCAATTGTAATCAGAAAATATTAATTAATATAAACAAATACTTAACCTTGCTTATAATTAAAGAATAAAAATTATATTACAATGAAGATCTGTTTCATATTTCAGCTTAACAATAGTTTATAATTTTGATATTACTTACTTAAGGCTCATGTTGGCTAAATGGGCACCTGTATATTTTCAATGAAAGTGGAAATTCATGTAAATTGTTTGAAGGAAATTTAGCAAGAAATGTTAAAATTAAAAACACATCTTCTCTCAGCAAACAAAACCATAAACACAATGAAAAGACAACCCTCAGAATGGGAGAACATAATTGAAAATAATGCAACTGACAAAGGATTAATCTCCAGAACATACAAGCAGATCAATATCTGAAAAACAACCCAATCAAAAAATGAGCAGTCTCAGGGAACTCAAGCAATCTCAGGGAACTCTAGGTTGAACTCCGTATCAACCTAGAGGGGTAGAATGGGGTTGGAGGGGAGAGATGGGAAGGAGATTCAACAGGGAGTTGACATATGTATACCTATGGCTGCTTCATGTTGATGTTTGGCAGAAAACAACAAAATTCTGTAAAGCAATTATCCTTCAATATAAAAATAAATAATTGGGCAGAAGACTTAGACACTTCTTCAAATAACACATAGAGATAGTCAATAAAGACATGAAAATATGCTGGTCTCTAATAATGACCAAAATATTGATCATTATTCAGTTTAGTTCAGTCCAGTCACTCAGTCGTGTCTGACTTTGTGACCCCATGAATCGCAGCACGCCAGACCTCCCTGTCCATCGCCAACTCCCAGAGTTCACTCAAACTCACGTCCATCAAGTCAGTGATGCCATCCAGTCATCGCATCCTCGGTCGTCCCCTTCTCCTCCTGCCCCCAATCCCTCCCAGCATCAGAGTCTTTTCCAATGAGTCAACTCTTCACATGAGGTGGCCAAAGTACTGGAGTTTCAGCTTTAGCATCATTCCTTCCAAAGAAATCCCAGGGCTGATCTCCTTCAGAATGGACTGGTTGGATCTCCTTGCAGTCCAAGGGACTCTCAAGAGTCTTCTCCAACACCACAGTTCAAAATTATTATTTTGATCATTATTAGAGAAATACAAATCAAAACTACAATGAGGTATCACGTCACACCCGTCAGAATGGCCATCATCAAAAATACAATAAATGCTGGAGAGGATATGGAGAAAAGGGAACTCTCTTGCATAAGCGTTGGTAATGCAAATTGATACAGTCACTATGGAGACAGTATGGAGATTTCTTTAAAAACTAAGAATAAAATTATAATTTGACCCAGCAATCTCACTACTGGGCATACACCCTGAGACAATCATAATTCAAAATGACACATGTACCCCAACATTTGTTGTTGTTCAGTCACTCAGCCACGTCTGACTCTTTGTGACCCCATGGACTGCAGCATGTCAGGCTTCCCTGTCCTTCACCATCTTCACCCCAATGTCTACTGCAGCACTATTTACAATAGCCAGGACATGGAAGCAACCTAGATGTCCACTGACAGATGAATGGTTAAAGAAGTTATGATACATGTATAGAATGGGATATTGTTCAGCCATAAAAAGGAAAAAAGTTTAAGTTGGTTCTAGTGAGCTGGAAGAATCTAGAGCTTGCTATATGATTTTAAGTCAAAAAGAGAAAAACAAATATACTAACACATATATAAATTGGCAAGGCAGGAACAGAGAACTTGTGAACACAGCATGGGAAGGAAAGGGTGGGATAAACTGAGACTAGCGCAGAAACATACATATTACCATATGTAAAATAGTTAGCTAGTGGGAAGTTGCTGTATAACACAGGGAGCTCAACACATGCTCTGTGTCCTAGAGGCATGGGTGGGTGGGATGCAGTAGAAGGATAGAAGGTTCAAAAGGATGGGGACATATGTATACTTATGACTGATCCACTCTGTTGTATGGCAGAAACCAACACAACATTGTAAAGAAATTTTCCTCCAATTAATTTTTTTTTTTAAATGCATGTGCTCTTTCACCCAATATTCCTACATGTAGAATGTTACCCTGTAAACATACTTACATAACTATACAATTGGCTTTTGCAAAGATGGTCACTCATAAGTACTTTACCTAAAAACAAGTAACATTATTTATCAAGAAATTACATTTCATTCATACATTCATTTACTTAATAGATAAATATATTTTACATTCTTTTCCAGAGTTGAGAACTCAGTAGTAAACAAGACAAGAAAATCCCTGCTGTCATGGAATTTATATTCTAAGGGAGCCAGAGAGAGAAACAACAACAAAAATTAATAAAATTGTCTTTCATATTGACAAATGTTATAAAGACCACAAATAGAGGGATGTGAAAGCTACATATAACCAGAATAGTTTTGACTGGAGGTACAAGGGAAACTATTCTGAGGAGATGATAATTTAGCTAAAAGCTAAAGAATGCTTTGAAGGTTACTCTGCAAAGTTTGAGGGTAATATGCTCAATGTAATGACAGCTCAAAAACACAATTAATGAAGATAAGCTTGGATATGTTTCAGTAAGTTTCTGTAGTAGTAAAAGAACATACTCTATAGCACAGTGCTACTCTACTCAATGCTCTGTGGTGACTTAAATGGGAAGGAAATCCAAAAAAAGAGGGATTGTATGTATATGAATAGCTGACTCACTTTGCTGTACAAGAGATATTAACAATATCGTAAAGCAACTGTACTCAGTAAAAATTAATAATAATAATAATAAGGTAGCATGCCAGGTCTTTCAAACAGAATAGAATTTCTAAAGGGAATGAAAGACTTTACATCTTTTGAAGGAGTAAGTTAGATTTCCAAGAATGGTTATTGGAATACTAGAAAACTAACCTACAAGGAGAGCTATGACTTCTGAGATGACCACTGGATATGCCGAGTTCCAGTTTATGCTGCCAAAGCTCTTATGCACAAGTTAGGATAAATCACATAACTGTTGGTGTTCCACTCCCACAAAGCTGGTGACGAGATACTGGAAAGAAAAATTTGGCTTCTGCCTCCACCACACCTGCCTCTCAACATCCAGAACACTGGAAAATAGATGCTTGAAAATTGCTGTGAGAACCCATGAGTCCTCAAACTTGCATGAAAGGAGAAAAGTCCAAATGGACAGAAAGAAGTCTACTATTTCTTTTCTATTTTCCAAATGCTTGCACAAGTGCATCTGATTCGCATTTCTAATATCCATCCAGAAACAAAGGCAAAAGAAAGCTCAGGAAATGCAGTTTTTCTTTTTTTTTCTTTTTAAAAAGCTCTTTTGTCTTTAGAAGAAGGAATGAATTGAAATTAGACAAGCCAGTTCACAGTATTGGGAGAAAATTTAGGAGATGGAGCTGAGAAGATAAGTAAGAGCTGACTCAGATAAGACTATTTAGGTTATAGTATGGAGTTTGTATTTTATCCAAGATACAATGGAAAGACACTGGAATTGTGAAACTGGAGAAATCTGTAGCCTTGTTTACATTTTGAAATATCTCTCTTGGAGCAATGTCTAGATGGAATTGTGAATAGAGGAGGAAAAATGTCTATAATTATAGTATTGCTGAGAGGTGACAGTGGCTTTGAATTATATAGAAAATCAAGAGAAGCTGGTTTAGAATACATTTTGAAAAACAGCTAGTGGGACTTGTAGATGAGTCAGATATGGGAGGTGAGGTAATGATGAGAATTAAATTTAGATCCTTAAGTTTTGATTTGAGGAACAGGGCACGTGATGGTATGATATGTTGTCATAAAGAAGCAGAGGAACAGTATTCTGTGAATTGAGGATATGCAGTAAGGATAAAGAATTCTGTTGGTGAAAATTTTAAGATTCCTTTTAAATATTAATATATGGTCTGTGATAGAATGGTGGGAGTCATTGGAATATAAACACTATTTAAAGATACTGGTTTCCTGGATATTGTCTAGGATAAGGATATAAATAATGCAAAGAGAAAGGGAAGAACTGTCCCATGATCGTTTCAGTATTAAGCAGTTGAGTTGTAAATAGGATGATGGATTAGGAAGAGTCATGAAAGCCTGGAGAAGAGAGCATTTCAAGAAGGAGAGTATAATCAACTGTGATAAATTAGTCACTGTATATCCATATGGTATGTTTCTATGCAGACCTTAAAATAGCTGGAGCAAATGTGTATATGCTAGTATAGAAAGAATTTCAACACCTATTATTAAGTGAGAAAAAAAATCTATTAATCTCTTTGTATGAACAAAATGCACTTACATTTTTATATACAACTTTTATAACAATAAGGTATAACAATAAAAATAATGAAGAACTATTACCTTTAGCTTACTCATTTCAACTCACAGATGCATCAAAATGTCCTGATTCATGAAACATATTCATTCTTCTTTGGATATGCTTGTTTAAGCCTCTGAGTGACCTCTGAGAGGCTGAATCTCTAGAATAATAAGTGGGCAGATATACTGGTGTAGTAGACAGAAAATATGGAGTTTTAGTCCTTGCTCTGGGACTCTGCAATATTGGCCTTAGCCAAATTTAGATTTACAAAACCAGATAACCACATAGATGGAAGAGACTTTCTCAATTTTTCTTTTTTCTTTTTTTTGGCCACTCGATGTGGCAAGTAGGGTCCCTCAGTAGTGAGAGTACAAAGTTCTAAACTACTGGACTGCCAGGGAATTCCTAGCACCATGTATAGCATTTGGGATGTTGGTTCCCTGATCAAGGATCAACCTTTGACCCTGCATTGAAAATGCAGTCTTAACCACAGGACCACCAGGGAAGTCCTTCAGATATAATTTTTAACCAGTAAAAAACAACATGCAATTGTGAAATATTGTGATATGTTTAATATAATTCTATTCATTAGCAATTAAAACAAAGCAAGACAATAGTGATAGTAGTGATGACAACAATGAGGCAATGACAGCATATAGTAGCAGCAAAGCTGTCATAAGACTTTTTCTTTTGAAGGACAACAAAAAGTTCCTTTTCCCCTGGGTTCTTCCTAACTTAACAAACCTGCTTCTTCAAAATGGCTTTCATTTTTCTTTTTCTTTTTACCACCATCAGTTCATCTTTTAGCTCTGCCTGACCATTCCTTAGCTTTGCCTGACAAGACAGACGGGTCATGGTGGAGAGTTCTGATAAAATGTGGTCCACTGGAGAAGGGAATGGCCAACTACGTCAGTATTCCTGCCTTGAGAGCCCCATGAACAGTATGAAGAGGCAAAAAAGATAGGACACTGAAAGATGAACTTCCCAGGTTGGTAGGTGCCCAATATGCTACTGGAGATCAGTGGAGAAATAATTCCAGAAAGAATAAAGGTATGGAGCCAAAGAAAAACAACACCCAGTTGTGGATGTGACTGGTGATAGAAGCAAGGTGCAATGCTGTAAAGAACAATATTGCATAGGAACCTGGAATGTTAGGTCCATGAATCAAGGCAAATTGGAAGTAGTCAAAAAGGAGATGGCAAGAGTGAACGTCGACATTATAGGAATCAGTGAACTAAAATGGACTGGAATGGGTGAATTTAACTCAGATGACCATTATATCTACTACTGTGGGCAAGAAACCCTTAGAAGAAGTGGAGTATACATCATAGTCAACAAAAGAATCTGAAATGCAGTACTTGGACGCAATCTCAAAAATGAAAGAATGATCTCTGCCATCTCCAAGGCAAACCATTCAATATCATGGTAATCCAAGTCTATACCCTGACCAGAAATGCTGAAGAAGCTGAAGTTGAACGGTTCTATGAAGACCTAAAAGACCTCCTAGAATTAACACCCCCAAAAGAGGTCCTTTGTCATTATAGGGGGCTAAAATGCAAAAGTAGGAAGTCAAAAAGCATCTGGAGTAATAGGCAAATTTGGCGGGGGAGTACAGAGTGAAGCAGGGCAAAAGCTAATAGAGTTCTGCCAAGTGAATGCACTGGTCATAGCAAACACCCTCTCCCAAAAACACAAGAGAAGACTCTACATATGGACATCACCAGATGGCCAGCACCAAAATCAGACTGATTATATTATTTGCAGCCAAAGATGGAGAAGCTCAATACAGTCAGCAGAAACAAGACCAGGAGCTGACTGTGGCTCAGATCATGAATTCTTTATTGCTAAATTCAGACTAAATTGAGAAAGTAAGGTAAACTAGTACACCATTCAGGTATGACCTAAATCAAACCCCTAATTATTACACAGGGGAAGTGGGAAATAGACTTAAGGAACTAGATCTGATAGACAGAGTACCTGATGAACTATGGACGGAGGTTCGTGACATTGTACAGGAGACAGGGATCAAGATCATCCCCAAGGAAAAGAAATGCAAAAAAGAAAAATGGCTGTCTGAAGAGGCCTTACAAATAGCTGTGAAAAGAAGAGAAGCAAAAAACAAAGGAGAAAAGGACAGGTATACCCATTTGAATGCAGAGTTCCAAAGAATAGCAAGAAGAGATAAGAAAGCCTTCCTCAGTGATCAATGCAAAGAAATAGAGGAAAGCAATAGAATGGGAAGGACTAGAGATCTCTTCAAGAAAATTAGAGATACCAAAGGGACATTTCATGCAAAGATGGGCTCAATAAAGGACAGAAATGGTATGGACTTAACAGAAGCAGAAGATAGTAAGAAGAGGTGGCAAGAATATACAGAAGAACTATACAAAAAAGATTTTCACAACCCAGAAAATCATGATGGTGTGATCACTCACCTAGAGGCAGGCATCCTGAAATGTTAAATCAAGTGGGCCTGAGGAAGCATCACAATGAATAAAACTAGTGGAGGTGATGGAATTTCAGCTGAGCTAATTCAAATCCTAAAAGATGATGCTGTGAAAGTGCTGCTCTCAATATGCCAGCAAATTTGGAAAACTCATCAGTGGCCACAGGACTGGTAAAATCAGTTTTCATTCCAATCCCTAAGAAAGGCAATGCCAAAGAATGTTCAAACTATCACACATTGCACTCATCTCACATGCTAGCAAAGTAAGGTTCAAAATTCTCCAAGCCAGGCTTCAATACATGAACCATGAACTTCCAGATGTTCAAACTGGTCTAAGAAAAGGCAGAGGAAGCAGAGATCAAATTGCCAAAATCCGCTGGATCATCAAAAAATCAAGAGATTTCCAGTAAAACATCTATGTCTGCTTTAATGACTATGCCAAAGACTTTGACTGTGTGGATCATAACAAACTATGGAAAATTCTTCAGAAGATGGGAATACCAAACCATCTGACCTGCCTCTTGAGAAATCTTTTTGCAGGTCAGGAAGCAACAGTTAGAACTGGACATGGAACAATAGGCTGGTTCCTAATAGGAAAAAGAGTACATAAGGCTGTATATTGTCACCCTACTTATTTCTCTTATATGCAGAGTACATAATGAGAAATGCTGGACTGGAGGAAGCACAAGCTGGAATCAAGATTACCAGGAGAAATATCAGTGTAACCTCAGATATGCAGATGATACCATCCTTATGGCAGAAAGTGAAGAACTAAAAAGCCTCTTGATGAAAGTGAAAGTGGAGAGTGAAAAAATTGGCTTAAATCTCAACATTCAGAAAGCAGAAATCATGGCATCCAGTCACATCACTTCATGGCAAATAAATGGAGAAATTGTGGAAACAGTGGCTGACTTTATTTTTTGGTGCTCCAAAATCACTGCAGACGGTGTTTGCAGCCATGAAATTAAAAGACGCTTAGTCCTTGGAAAGAAACCTATGACCAACCTAGACAGCATATGAAAAAGCAGAGACATTACTTTGCCAACAAGGGTCCATCTAGTCAAGGCTATGGTTTTTCCAATAGTCATGTATGGATATGAGGGTTGGACTATAAAGAAAGCTGAGTGCCAAAGAGTTGATGCTTTTGAACTGTGGTGTTGGAGAAGACTCTTGAGAGTCCCTTGAATAGCAAGGTTATCCAACCAGTCCATCCTAAAGGAATTCAGTCCTGAATGTTCATTGGAAGGACTGATGATGAAGCAGAAACTCCAAT
Source organism: Cephalophus harveyi (assembly GCA_006410635.1). Lineage (NCBI taxonomy): Eukaryota > Metazoa > Chordata > Mammalia > Artiodactyla > Bovidae > Cephalophus > Cephalophus harveyi. Next base: position 270,020 of record SJYT01015501.1, on the reverse strand, counting down.
ACTTTGTCTACCTGATGGGAAGAACTGACTCATTTGAAAAGACCCTGATGCTGGGAAAGATTGAAGGCGAGAGGAGAAGGGGATGACAGAGGATGAGATGGTTGGATGGATGGCATCACCAACTCAATGGACATGAGTTTGAGTAAACTCTGGACATTGGTGATGGAGCAGGAGGCCTGCTGTGCTGCAGTCCATGGGGTCACAAAGAATCAGACACGACTGAGGTCTGAACTGAACTGACAATTCTTTTATTTTTTCTTGATCATTGCTTTATTTCCCAAGTTCCCCAATAATTTCTACAAACCTTAACAATATATCCCCTGTCTGCCTCCATTCTCTATACAATGATAAGATTCTTTTAACTTTATGGGAAAATCATGATATGATAATGATTTTCTATATTGTTCCATCATTAAAATAACAAAGCTATTATTAGAATCAAGTCCCATGTATAAGATTGTGTCCTTCTAACAGTTAAATATATAAGGACGGTGTTCAGGGTTTTTTTGTTTTGTTTTTTTTTTTTAAATGATTTCTGACTCTACACCAAAATAGATCTCCAAAAGCACATGGAGAAAATTAAAACCTTTTTCATAAAAATGGTGAAGTAAATGCAAATAATATTCACCTTTTAAACTCTAGTTTCAGAGCATCCTGCATTCTAACCCTTGCTCATTTTTGCCTCTTCACTTAGCCCTGGAAGCCAATCCATTTGGACACATCTGAGAGCTGGTTTCTTTGTCCATGCCCTCTCTCCTATACACTCAATACTTCATGAGCCTATTTGAGGGCTTCTTGTTTCCCTAGCCAAGCGTTGCAACTATAAAGAATGATTCCTCTCTTCTTTATCTCCATGAAAGATGACATAAATTCCTAGATATGCAACTCCCCTTTCAGAGACCAATTAAATAGAAACAAACACTTTGTCAGATAGAATGATCAAGCAAAGAAATATCTATAATTTGTCTGCTTGTCAGAGCAATGCAATTTTGCCAGAACCATGTGAAAGAGATTCTGATCTGGATTTCCAATATAGGAACTGATATTCAGAAAATGCCATACCACAGATGGACAAGAAAATAGCAGATAATTTTTCTTCTAAAATATCATGTTTATAATATGATGCAATAGGAAAGAAAGTATGCAGCATCCCCATTAAAATATCCTTGCCTACAAAATTGAACTTAACATGTAAGTCTAGCTTTATAGGTAATTTTTAGAAGAATAAGTTAAATGACACCACTGTTTTGAACTATTAGTCTTATGGCTTAGCAATATGTTTCTGGATCTGTCTCTTCCCTAAGGCAAAGAAAACAAAAGCAAAAATAAACAAAACATAATCAAATGTAAAATCATCTTTTCTTCAATAAAGGAAATCATCAGCAAAACAAAAAGGCAGTCTACAGAATTGGAGGAAATATTTTTGAATTATATCTGATAAGTTAGCATCCAAAATATATAAAGAACTCATACAACTAAAACATAACATAACAAAACAAAAAACTGATTAAAAACTGAGCAAAAGACATGAAAAGAACATCTTTCCCAAAACATAAAAATGATCAACAGGCACATGAAATGATGCTCAACACCACTAATCATCAGGGAAATGCAAATCAAAGCTACAATAAGATATCATCTCACACCTGTCAGAATGACTATTGTGAAAAAGACAACAGATAACAAGTGTTGGCAAGGCTGTGGAGAAAAGAAAATCTTAGTATTAGCATAGGACTGGTAATTGTTGTAGCCACTATGGAAAAGAGTATAAAGTTTCCTCAGAAACTTAAAAATAGCACTGTCATGTGATCCAGCGATTGCACTACTGGGTATGTATCCAGAGAAAACAAAAACATTAATTCAAAATGATATGTTTATTGCAATGTTCATAGCAGCATTATTTATAATAACTAAGATATAGAAGTAACATGAGTATCCATCAACAGATAAACACATGAAGATGTGATTATTTGGGACAAAGAGATTTTCCTCTACCCTTGTAGGGTCATCTGGCCAGTCTAAGAATTAAATTGACATGAGACAGATTAATAGGAAAAAATCAAAGTTTAATAACATGTATACATGAGGAAGACTCAGGAGAACTAAATAACTTGCAAAAATAGCTGAAACTCTCACCTTAAACTATTATCTTAGGCTAAAGAGGAAAGAGGATGTTGGTGATAGTGGTTTGGGACCTCAGAGAAGGGGAAGGGAATTCACATGGAGATGGAAAAGCTAATGGTTGATAAACAAATGCTTGCTGAGCTCTGCAGTGACAATGGGACATAGAGAGGAATTTTAACAAATGAACTTTTTGAGGTTCCTCCCTGTCCGTATAACTAGTTTATGGTGTAGTGACTTATGATGATCACTTCTTTCCTGGAACAAGTCCTCTATCTACATTCTTTGAACAGTTAGGGGGATGGTCAAAGTTTCTTCCTGAGTGGCAACCCACTCCAGAATTCTTGCCTAGAGAATTCCATGGACAGAGGAGCCTGACTGGTCACAATACATGGAGTCACAGAGTTGGCTATGACTGGTGACTGAGTGTGTGTGTGTGTGTGTGTGTGTGTGTGTGTAGCTCAGCCATAAAAAGGAATGAAATTTTGAGATATTAAACAATATGGATTGACCCAGAGAGTATTAAGCTTAGTGAAATGTCAGATAGAGAAATACAAATACTGTATGTTTTCACTTATATTAATGCAAAATCTAAAAAATAAAACAAATGAACAAATATAAACAAAACAGAAACAGATTCAGATACAGAAAACAGACTGGTAGCAGTGGTTACCAGTAGGAGAGGGGTAAAGGGAGGGTCAAGATAGGGGGAGGGAATTAAGAGGTAGAAACTACTAGGTATAAAATAAATAAGATATAAAAATGTAGTATATAGTACAGGAAATATAGATAATGTTTTGTAATAACTTCATATGAAAGATAATCTATAAAAATATAAAATCATAATGTCCTACATCTAAAACTAATATAATATTGTAAGCCAACTATACTTCAATTAAAAAAAAAGTAAATTGTTTGACTTACTGATCTAGATAAGAATGTATGCTGTCTTTATAATTAGAGAAATTTAATAAAAGATTTCCATTTTGCAAAACACACTTTTTTTAAAAAGGAATAAATGTCTTGTTGTTTGTGGCCCATGACCTTGTGAAACCTCTGTGGCCTCTGCCTCTTTTGCTTATTCTCTTCAGAAGTGGTTTGATTGAATGTGCCTTTTCTGGTTATGCTGCTTACACTGTCTTATTAGATTTTTATCTTTCTCTATGTTTCAAAACTTTATTAATGTTGTGTTTTTGCCCCTAAATCCAACATTTCATAGATTCTACTTGTTTTTCCATCCAGTTTTCTGAGCCAGCTCAATCATTTCTCTCCCTAGCTCCAGTGTCCTTAATCAGGCCTACTCACATCTGAGACTCTGTCTACCTTGAAACAGGGTTTAGGCACTTTTCTCACTTTATTATTATTATTTTTTCTTTTGTTTCTCCTATAGACAAACACACACAAAGAAATTTAAAAAAATAAAATAAAGGAAGAGAGAAATCTTGTCCCTGAGACCTAAATAACTGTTGCTGTAGTCTTTCACACTTACTTAGTCATGGTTGGTTCTGTGCATTTATCCTTTGGCTTAGCACAAAGTCACTGGAATTTGTAGAGACAGTAAGTGCCAGGCACTACCTATTTTCTTTTAGCTTCGAATTCACTCTTCTTTTCTGTGATCTGTTCTGCTGCTATAGGAACTCTGCAAACTACATTTCACAAATACCTTTGCCATCTTCTTTTTTAATTTTTCTTTTAGAGTATAGTTGATTTACAACATATTAGTTTCAAGGGTACAGCAAAGTGATAAGTTTTATGTGTGTGTGTATATATACTCATTATAATCAGTGTATATATAATATTCAGTTTCTTTTTCCATATAAGTTATTACAGAATATTAGAGTACATCCTTATTAGTTATCTATTTATATATAGCAATGTGTTTATATTAATCCATCTGTCTTCCTATTAGTTTCTGCCAACAGGAGATATAAAAAAGACTGAAAAGCAGGAAGGAAGAACTTTGTATCTTTACTTTTCTATCAGCATAGAGCCATGAAAAGGGGAAATATGCCCCACTAGCAGAAACTGCATGTCATTCAGTGACAATCAAGCAATAGCACTTGATTGTAGATTCCAGTCATTTTAAAACTTTCTATAGCAAATTTCATCAATGATCTCCCTGCCATGCATACTCAGTACCACGGGTACCAGCAATAACCATACAGCACCCTATCTATAAGGCCTGAGCCACATTATAAAACGTTTGTGTATGCTCTGTTACTCAGTCGTGTCCAACTCTGCAATCCCATGGACTCTAGTCCATCATGCTCCTCTGTCCATGGAATTTTCCAGGAAAAAATACTGGAGTGGGTTACCATTTCCTACCTACCACCAGGAAGATCAGGGGATCTTCCTGATTCAGAGATCAAATCCACATCTTTTGCATCTCCTGAACTGGCAGGCAGATTGCCTACCCTGTGCCACCTGAGAAGCCCACATTATATAATAAAATATAAAAAATTTCTTACACTAAATCTCTTTTGTTGAAATACCTAATGTTTCTTCGTATCCCTTATTTTGACTAGACATGCCACAAATATATAAGCAAACATATAAGAAATTTACAAGTTTCTGAATGTAAACAAGAATTTATTCTATCATTCCTTCCCTTTCTATGTGTTTCTATATGAATTCAGTATTTCATCAGGTAATGATTATTTTATTTCATTTATGTGAATGTGGTAATAAATTAAGTATAATTTTCAAAAAAGTTGCATGAAGTGTCTTGGTATACATCCACTCTCACTCTGAGGTTTTTGAGGTTCCCTGAATTTTTTCTATTTATGCAAAGTAAGTCAGAACAAATGGTAATATATGACAATTGATCAGGAATAACTGTAATAATAGCCTTTAAAATCATTTTCATTAATACCACAGGAATTACTTATTTATATATAATACATATGATTTTTAAATTGAATTTCTACTATAGAAGAATTAGTTACATGCTATAGAATCAAAATTAAAGTATATATAAACAATATATTATGTAAAATGGTACATAAATTTTATATCTTATATGTGAAATTTATTGTCTTAGAATGTGTAGATAAAGAGAAAATATTCAGTCAGTTCAGTTCAGTTCAATCACTCAGTTGTTTCCAACTCTTTGAGACCCCAAGGACTGCAGCACATCAGGCTTCCCCATCCTTCACCAACTCCCAGAGCTTGTTCAAATTCATGTCCATTGAGTTGGTGATGCCATCTGATGATGCTGTTAAAGTTAGACCTGACTTTGAATGTTGGAGTGTCTCCTGCAGAGGTACGGGTCAGCAGTGGCCTGCCTCAGGGCAGAGGTTCTGTGTACAGCAGACCTGGATGTAACATAAGCCTTCTTGGAGGAGGTCACCGTTAACCCCACCACAGAGCAGCCAGAACTTACACAGGACTAGGGAAACAGACTCTTAGAGGGCACAAACAAAACCTTGTGCACACCAGGACCCAGGAGAAAGGAGCAGTAACCCCACAAGAGACTGACCCAGACTTGCTGGTGAGTGTCCAGGAGTCTCTGGCAGAGGCATGGGTCAGCGGTGGCCTGCTGTTGACAAGGTCTGCAGCAGGGTTGGGGGCACTGAGAGTGGCAATGCATGCAAAGGACCTTTTGAAGGAGGTCGCCATTTTCTTCATTACCTCCACCATAGTTTGGTCTCAGGTCAGACAACAGGGAGGGAATACAGCCCTACCCATCAACAGAAAATTGGATCAAAGATTTATTGAGCATGGGCCCACCCATCAGACCAAGACCCAGTTTTCCCCAAAGTCAGGGAAAATATTGGGGGGAGTAATTTAATATTTTACCACTTTACAAACTGAAACTTACTTTAACAAATTTGAGTCTTAAATCAGGACAATAATATACTATAAATTATAAATAAATACCATTTTATATCCTTTGGGAACTCAATTCAATTAAACTGCAATCAATCATTTATATGTACAGATACTACCAGGCCAGCTTTGATGACTAGATAAAACCTATTTACATTAACAGCATCCATTTTCCTTTTAAATTACTCATGTGCTATAATCTCTAAAGGAAATTATTGTAAAGAAATGAAAACACCTTCTATTTACTCACTGCATTATAGAATTGCATATCAATCTTATTCTCTGAGATGGTGAGAATACATTCTTCATTCATTTTGATTAAATATCACCATGTACAAAAATACAGTTAAATTATTCTGTTTTAGTGCATAAAAATCATGCTGAGTTACTTGTTAAACATATAAATTCTTAGGTATTCATGTCTACTTACCCTGTCTCTTATACACATCTATATATAATACATATGATTTTTAAATTGAATTTCTACTATAGAAGAATTAGTTACATGCTATAGAATCAAAATTAAAGTATATATAAACAATATATTATGTAAAATGGTACATAAATTTTATATCTTATATGTGAAATTTATTGTCTTAGAATGTGTAGATAAAGAGAAAATATTCAGTCAGTTCAGTTCAGTTCAATCACTCAGTTGTTTCCAACTCTTTGAGACCCCAAGGACTGCAGCACATCAGGCTTCCCCATCCTTCACCAACTCCCAGAGCTTGTTCAAATTCATGTCCATTGAGTTGGTGATGCCATCTGATGATGCTGTTAAAGTTAGACCTGACTTTGAATGTTGGAGTGTCTCCTGCAGAGGTACGGGTCAGCAGTGGCCTGCCTCAGGGCAGAGGTTCTGTGTACAGCAGACCTGGATGTAACATAAGCCTTCTTGGAGGAGGTCACCGTTAACCCCACCACAGAGCAGCCAGAACTTACACAGGACTAGGGAAACAGACTCTTAGAGGGCACAAACAAAACCTTGTGCACACCAGGACCCAGGAGAAAGGAGCAGTAACCCCACAAGAGACTGACCCAGACTTGCTGGTGAGTGTCCAGGAGTCTCTGGCAGAGGCATGGGTCAGCGGTGGCCTGCTGTTGACAAGGTCTGCAGCAGGGTTGGGGGCACTGAGAGTGGCAATGCATGCAAAGGACCTTTTGAAGGAGGTCGCCATTTTCTTCATTACCTCCACCATAGTTTGGTCTCAGGTCAGACAACAGGGAGGGAATACAGCCCTACCCATCAACAGAAAATTGGATCAAAGATTTATTGAGCATGGGCCCACCCATCAGACCAAGACCCAGTTTTCCCCAAAGTCAGGGAAAATATTGGGGGGAGTAATTTAATATTTTACCACTTTACAAACTGAAACTTACTTTAATAAATTTGAGTCTTAAATCAGGACAATAATATACTATAAATTATAAATAAATACCATTTTATATCCTTTGGGAACTCAATTCAATTAAACTGCAATCAATCATTTATATGTACAGATACTACCAGGCCAGCTTTGATGACTAGATAAAACCTATTTACATTAACAGCATCCATTTTCCTTTTAAATTACTCATGTGCTATAATCTCTAAAGGAAATTATTGTAAAGAAATGAAAACACCTTCTATTTACTCACTGCATTATAGAATTGCATATCAATCTTATTCTCTGAGATGGTGAGAATACATTCTTCATTCATTTTGATTAAATATCACCATGTACAAAAATACAGTTAAATTATTCTGTTTTAGTGCATAAAAATCATGCTGAGTTACTTGTTAAACATATAAATTCTTAGGTTATAACCCAGACAACTGAATAAAAATCAATAGCAGACAGGAAGAAGTATCAACATTTTAACAGGCAATTAACATTAGTAGTCCATAAATCACATTTATAAAAACACTAGGGGGGTAGTTTTGACTTTTTCTTTATTACATGAATAAAATATGGACTGGATAAGTCTAGCTGAAACACTGTAATAGAAATACATTTCCAGTAGATTAAACACAATTCAATATTTAAGAGCATTAAAATTTTTTAAAAAGCAAATAACAATTGACCTATATTTTAGAAAGATGTCTGTCCCCAATGGCATTTTGGTAATTAGAAAGCTAAGTGTTGATTGAACACAAAATTAATTTTAGTGAAATCCACTATTATTTGATAATATTAAATAAATAAAATATTATTATCAATTGAGCTCTGGTTGTATGCATGCTCAATCGTGTCCAACTCTTTGTAACCCCATGGACTGCACAGCCAGCCAGGCTCTTTTGTCCAGGGGATTTTCCAAGCAAGAATACTGAGCTGCCATTTCCTTCTCAAGGGAATCTTCTCAGAGCACTGGTTACTACTTTACTTAATAGCATTTTCAGTGGATTCTCCAATTATTAATGAGGAAAATTCAATAGTGCTTCAACACGGTACTAATTTTAAACAGTGTCAGACTTTATTTTTTTGGGCTCCAAAATCACTGCAGATGGTGACTGCAGCTATGAAATTAGAAGACACTTACTCCTTGGAAGAAAAGTTATGTCCAACCTAGATAGCATTTTCAAAAGCAGAGACATTACTTTGCCAACTAAGGTCCGTCTAGTCAAGGCTATGGTTTTTCTTGTGGTCATGTATGGATGTGAGAGTTGGACTGTGAAGGCTGAGCACCGAAGAACTGATGCTTTTGAACTGTGGTGTTGGAGAAGACTCTTGAGAGTCCCTTGGACTGCAAGGAGATCCAACCAGTCCATTCTGAAGGAGATCAGCCCTGGGATTTCTTTGGAAGGAATGATGCTAAAGCTGAAACTCCAGTACTTTGGCCACCTCATGAGAAGAGTTGACTCACTGGAAAAGACTTTGATGCTGGGAGGGATTGGGGGCAGGAGGAGAAGGGGACGACCGAGGATGAGATGGCTGGATGGCATCATGGACTCGATGGACGTGTGTCTGAGTTAACTCCGGGAGATGGTGATGAACAGGGAGGCCTGGCGAGCTGCGATTCATGGGGTCGCAAAGAGTCGGACATGACTGAGTGACTGAACTGAATTGAAACCTAAGGAGATGAATAATTCTTTTATAATTTACTGGGCCACCATTTACAAAGAGGCCAACATTATTTCATATTATTATTGGGGAAAAAAAAAAAAAAAAGCTTATAAACATTGACGTTTCCCTCCAAGACAAGCGAATGCCATTCTTATAAACAAGCATGGTTGTCTTTAGACCACTGCAGACAAGGATTCTTACATATAAGCAAAAAATAGGATTTGGAAGTCTCTTCTAGGATTTCCCTTGTGGCTCAGATCGTAAGGAATCTGCCTGCAATGCAGGAGACCTGTATTCAATCCCTGGGTTGGAAAGATCTCCTGGAGAAAGCCATGGCAACCCACTCCAGTATTCTTGACTGGAGAATTCCATGGGCAAAAGAGCCTGAAAGGCTACATGGAGTCACAAAGAGTCCATGGAGCTATGCAGAGTCAGGCATGACTGAGAGAATAACACTTTTTATTAACAAGAGAGAATGGAAGAGAGATGATAGAGAACTGAAGGGAATTCCCAAGAGAAAAACCTATGTTTGAAAATCTGAATTTGCCCCCTATTCCAAATTAACTTGCTGCCAACAACCTTTAAGTGTAATACAAATCAGTTGTAAGGCAAACGTGATTACACCTTGTGTAATGATGGGTTTGATCATATATCCATTGACCTAAAAAATGCATTTTTATAAGGTAGGTGTTATTTTCTGATATTTCATATGCATTTTGGAGAATTATATGCATGTGAATAACTTTTCCTGTCAAAAAATTTAAAAGTAAAAATTGGTACATCACCAAGAAATCTGAACACTACAGTGATAATAGCAGTTCTTGGTCTTTTTCCTTTCCTAAAATAAAGGCTTTCTTCTTAAAAATTTGTACTTCTTTAAAATTTTCTTTTGATTAATTTGGAAAAATATGGAGCAAATTTACATAACATTACAGAAATGTGTATTTAAATGAACAGCTTTTATTTTTCTAATTTTAAGAATGTTCACATTTTAACACTATAATTAATTAACATCCTCTCCTTTTCTTTCCTCTGCTTTCTTTCCTCACTTCCTCTTGTTTCTCTTTTTCCCTTCCTCCTTCTTACAATTCCTCTTTTCTCTCTTTCTTTCAGGTTCCCAATCTTCACTCACAAGAGATTTTGGAGATCTGACATAAGTCCTTTTAATATAATATAAAAATTAGGCACTGCATCCATAAAAGTTGAACATAAAATTACATTTCATTTTAGAAAAATTAAGGTCATAATGTCCACCACTGCTATTACATTTAAAAAATAATATTACATCATAACTATGAAGATTATTTGAAGCAATTATATGTAAAATTCCATAAGTACAAGTATATATAATTTAATTCATTTATATATATATATATACAAAACTGTCTAGTAGCTTTTATTCCTTAACTTCAGCAAAGCTTTCTATTGGACAGATCTCCACTAAGTAGCTATTGCTGCTGCTGCTGCTAAGTTGCTTCAGTTGTGTCAGACTCTGTGAGACCACATAGATGGCAGCCCGCCAGGTTCCCCCATCCCTGGGAGTCTCCAGGCAAGAACACTGGAGTGGGTTGCCATTTCCTTCTCCAATGCATGAAAGTGAAAAGTGAAAGTGAAGTCGCTCAGTCATGTCTGACTCTTAGCAACCCCATGGACTGCAGCCTACCAGGCTTCTCCACCCATGGGATTTTCCAGGCAAGAGTACTCGAGTTGGGTTGCCATTGCCTTCTCCAAGTAGCTATTAAGCCATATTCAGTGTTGAATGATTACTACAAAATGAGAAACTAAATAAATATATACACATGCACATACACTTATATGATGGAATGGTGGTATTATCTAATGTCATGGTGATAATCAGACTGCAATAATAAGTGTATCAAATGAACACATTTTGTACCTTAAACTTACACAATGTTATATGCCAAATATGTCTCAATAAAGTTGGGAAAATAAAGTTTTTGTGTGAACATTTATTTTCACTTTTCATAAAATGCAGCTTATGAACAGCATGGTAAGTGTATACTGAACTCCCTGAGACACTGCCGTACTCTTTTCCAAAGCAAGTGTTTAATTTTTCATTCATATAAGTATATAAGTGAAATCATACAATATGTAGTCTTCTGTGTTTGACTTCTAGCAATTTATCTGGATTTATTTTCGCTTTCCCTCCTAATGAAACTATGGTTTCTCTTTTTATATTTTAGCTATTCTTATATATGTATATATATATATATATATATATATATATAGAGAGAGAGAGAGAGAGAGAGAGAGACAGAGAGACAGAGTGAGTTATATTGTAGTTTTAATTTGCATTTCTCTGATGGTTGGTGAATACTCTTATGAAATATATCTGATCAAAATTTTGCCAACATGAAATTGTTTGTTTTGTGTGTGTGTCTTATTATTGAGTTACTAAAAGAAATCAAGAACTCACTGGAGAAATGACTGATACTATGGCTGGGAAAAGAAAAATGTAAGATGAGCCTGAAGAAAGAAAGCAGTGCATAAAAATTGAAGAATGGCAGTACATTAAAGGGGCACAGGGATCAATCTGTGTCCCAATCACTAAAGCTGGAAGATCTGAACAAAAAATAAATATATTAATTGACTATAACCCAATGCATTAAATAAATATACACAAGTTCAAATGATGTAAATAATTAAACAAATAAATCCAGAAGTGACAATTCTTCCTTATAGAATACTTCCAAACATTGTGTATAGATATTCTCTCTCAATAATTGAGAAATCAAAGGTCTAACTGCAGATGACATTTTATTACCTCGTTCAACTAATATATATTGAATAAATTTCTCACATTGTGTGCTGAGAAAGCAAAGATTAAAAAATATTACCTCTGACCTCATCAGGGAGATGCTAGCTTTTCCTTATAATTTTTATCTTTATGCTCCCCTTTATACAAAAAGTAATTGAGGGGCGGGAATGTATTTCAGTAATTTTTTAACCTTTAGCATTTTATTGCAAAGCCAGGCATGCTAGCTCAGCAAATATTTAATAATGATTCTCATAAGAGTGAGAAATGAATAAAATCTGAAATTATTTATTTCGTATCCCTGGTCTTCTTTCCTACAGTACGGTTTAAGAAGGAGCATGAATGTGACTTGAGCAGATATGCAACATACCTATGTTGAGTAGAACTTCTGCTAAGCAATGCAAAACAAAACTACTCCTATTTAACATTTCTACTAAGTTTTTTTGGAATATAGAAAATTTTAATATAATATCAGAATCCAGAACTTACCATAACATTGTAAATATGTTCTTTTTCCTTAAAAAGT
>SJYT01015501.1:216900-257015 GCA_006410635.1 Cephalophus harveyi | reverse complement strand
GTTATAACAAGTTAGACTAAGTCTGAACTCTAAAGTAATGAAGGATCTTGCACTTCTATTCCTATTCAACTATCAAAATGAGTTTTTTCCATTAAGTATATATATATAGCAAAGTATTTCATTTTTATGTCATTTGTATGTATGTGTATATGTATTTTTATCCATATTCTCCAAGAGTCTTTCTTAGTAGTCTCAGATATTTCAGACTCTTTTGAGTATGGAGTAGCTTCAAGCAGAAAGCAAAAACAAAAACAAAAACCCTATACTTATTAATTTAAAAAGTATTATTTTCACTTAAATTCCTTCCCTAAAACCTTATCTTTTTTAGAAAATTAAATATTTTAACCTTTAAAATCAGAGAAGGCAATGGCACCCACTCCAGTACTCTTGCCGGGAAAATACCAGGGATGGAGGAACCTGGAAGGCTGCATGGCATTTGTTCCAAGACTGATTGAAAAGTCTTACAGACATTTGATTTTGTGGCTGTCTATTGAAAAATAACCTAGTAATAACTTTTTATCTACACGTTTTTAAAATATGACCTACAATATTGTTTCTAGCATTTATGTTCACGTAACTTTATGTCTTTCTTACTTGGCAGTATCCAATGTTTTTACCATTTTCTATTAATACTGTCAATATCCCCTTTCATGGAAAAGGAAGGGATTTTTTATATTCTGCCAATTTCATTTTTAAGTTTGATTTGAGTGTTGTAACCTAGCTGTCTAAAAGTCTAAGTTTACCTGTTGTCTAATTTATATTCCTTTTCACTGATTGCAAAGCTTTTTTGTGGTAAATATGTGGCAGAACATTTTATCTTTTGGCAGTTAGAATAAAAGTAAATAAATAATTTCCAAGATGACTCACCATTATAAACTTTTATTCTTTAATTTTGGCAGTTCTCATACAACCACTTACTTTTATTGTCAAACTATGATTTTATCCTGACATTGTTTGCAGGTAATTTTGGTGTTTTCCTTATTTCTGCCTCAATTTTGGTTTCTTTTAGCATAAATATTTTTAAAAGAATTTGGCCATTTGGACAATAGCACCTCTACAAGTTTTTTTTTTTTTTTTTTGGTTTGGGAATATTGTAAATTAAACTTCTAAGAGCATTTGTATATATAGACTTTTGTGTGAATATAACTTTTAATTTCTCTGAAATAAATGTATATTACTGCAATTGTTGGGGTGCAAGTTAGTTATATGTTTAATTTTTTAGGAAAATGGAAAACTGTGTGTAGGGTAGTTGCATCATTTTATAATATCCCTAGCAGTTTATGAGTGATCAGGTTTGTTTGCATCTTTAAAACAGAAGTTAGTGTTTTCACTACTGATTTTTTTGTTTGTGTGTTTCATTTTGTAGCCTTTCTGAGGAGTATGTAGTAATTTCCCTTGTGTTTTCAATTTAAATTTTCTTAATGACTAATGATGTTTAACATATTTTGTGTTATTTGACCTCTAGATATATCTCTATATCTATTTCTGTGAAAAGTCTACACATATCTCTTGCCCATTTTCTTATGGGATTGTTTGGTTTGGGCTGTTGAGTTTTTAAAGTTCTTTCTATATTTTACAAGTTTCTGGCTAAGTATGTGGCTTATAACTTTATTGTCTCATCCTACAGCATATCATTTATCCTCTTTACAGGGTTTTTGGATACTGAAAGTTTTAAATTTTGATGATATCCAATTTATCAAGGTTTTTTTTTTTTTAATGGGTTACACTTTTGATAGAAATCTCATTATTTTACCAATAAAACCTTGAAGATTTTCTTCTATGTTTTTCCTAAAATTTTCAGTTTTAGTCTAAGTTGGTCACCTACTTTGAGTTCACATCTATATATGGTACAACATTTGGTTTAAGCTTTCTCTTTTGTCTATGAATGACCAATGGCTCCAGCACTATTTGCTAAAAATACGTCTCTTCTCCATTGAATTGCTTTGGTACATTTGTAAAAAATCAGAAATTGGTTGGACTTACTTCTGTAAGTCCATTGCTAAGATCTCCATTCTGTACCATTGATCTTTTTGTGTATCTCTTTATCAATGCCACAATCTTGATTATGGATTTACATACAGAATGTTGCAATAGATTAGACTGATTCCCTCCCCTTTATTGATTTTCTAAATAATTTGAGCTATTCTAATTTTTGACTTTTCATATATATTTTAGAATAATCAATATCTATAAAAATTCTCACTGGGAATTTGATGAGAATTACATTAAAGCTGTGTATTTATTTGAGAACAACTAACATCTTTACCATGTTTTCCAATCTATAAGCATAAAATCACTTCCCTTTTTGACCTATGTCCACCCATGTCTAGGAAGTGCAGAGAAACCTATACAGGAGAAATCCTGAGTAATCTGGAATATTACTCATCCATAAGAAGAACAAATAATTCCATTTGCAGCAACATGGATGGATCTAGAGATTGTCACATTGAATGAAGAAAGTCAGACTGAGAAAGACACATATCACATGATATCACTTATATGTGGAATCTAAAAAAATGGTACAAATGAATTTACTTACTGCCGGGAGCCAGTGTGAGGAATCCTGCCCGTGACAAGGTCATGCGGTAGGAAGCCTGGCAAACGCAAGGCGTGTTCAGGTTTCAGGGGTTCCCCCTGGAATTTCCCGAGCATCCACCCCCCAAAGAATAAGAATCTGCCAGCCTTTGTACTCTGCTTTTCCACTCTTCTGATATTCTCTGGAAAAGTCAATTCAAGGCTTTAGTCTTCTGCATTTGAAAGGGATGTTTCAGGTAAATGCCCTCTGATAACTCTCTAGCTTGCTTGCCTAACAGGTTCCCTAGACCTCTTACAGCTTGTGAATTGCTTATAGCCCCCAACTGCGAGGGACACAAAGCTTAAAAGCATCTTAAGAAAGCAGAGCCTTTTCTAAAGAGTTAAAAATTACATTGGTGACGGTTTTCACTGTTGATTCAATGACTGCTGCCAGACCTCCATATTCTTTATCTTTTAGGCATTTGGGAGAATGTTAATCAATGTAAACGGGATATTGGAAAAGGATAGATAGTAGTTTTGATGTTAGCAACACTAGACTTTTGAGTTAATTACTTTTCTTTGTTGTATATCACTGCACTCCCCTTGTGTCCTTGCTATGTAAGAATGTAACTTTATTTAATGCTTTCTGAGTGTGACACCAGACTTTGGGAAGATCAACATGAATAAGTCTTCTGGTTGACAAACGCTTATCAGGAAAAAGGTTGTAAAATGTTAATTGACCTTTTGGCTAGGAGAAATGTAAATCACCTAAGACTTGTGTATACAATTAGGTATGCAGAGAGAAAAGCCTGGTTTCGATAAGAGTTAGGGCTGCTGACGCCACATAATTTTGTATTGCCCATTGATCTCTATGTACAATCAAAGGTATCTAAGGAGACTCTAGACAATAGAGGAATGGAATCAGTCGCTGGACTGGTTTCCACCGTGTCTCCTCTTTCTACTTTAATTTCAGGCTGAATTCCCATCTGGAGTGGGCGGCTCTTCATGTCTACTTACCTGCCCTGGCTTTTAAGTTCTGTGAGATAAAGTGTCCAAGGCGGGGCACTTTCCAAAATTCGAACTGATGCCGGTGGCCTCACGTAGATGGTGCAAATTTCTTGTCTGAAATTTTATTGGTTCAGCCCGTAAACCAAGTTATTCAGCCTCTTTTTCTCCCTTAATATTTTCTGGCCGAATTCCCATCTGGTGCAGAGGTACCCACCAAGCCTACTAAATTTTGCCTGGGCTTCTAAGATCGGACCGGGGGGGCCTCAGTGCCTCCTCTCCCTCGGGAGAATGGGAAGACGCCTGCGGCCTCACATAGGTGGTGATTGGTATTTCATGCAAACCAAGTTATTCGGCTTCTTTTATCCTACTACACTATTTCTTCCTAATCCAATCTAATATTAATAAATAAATAAGTTTTCCTCGCCGACGCCGTCCACCCTTCGAATTCCCTGGATCCCCCGGGGCTGGACCCCGGCAACTTACAAAACAGAAATAAAGTCACAGATGTAGAAAACAAATCTATGGTTACCACGGGGGGGGGGGTGTTGTTGGGAGAGGGGGATAAATTGGGAAGTTGGGATTGACATATATACCCTGCATGTTTGTATGCTAAGTGGTTACAGCAGTGTCTGACAATTTGTGACCCAATGGATTGTAACTTTGGACGTGGGGTCGTTCCTCCTGGCCACCACCTCTGGCCTCAGGCAGGGGTAGCTCCTCTCAGCTGCTCCTGCACTGTCACAGCCTGGCACTCTCGGCCACCGCCCCTGACCTTGGATGGGGCATAGCTCCTCTCGGCTGCTGCCCCTGACCTCGGACGTGGGGTAGCTCCTCATGGCTGCCGCCCCTTGGGCGTGGGGTAGGAGACTGAATAAGAAAGGCTGGAGGGCCTAGAGGACCTATTCCACGTTCAAGGTCGGAAGGAGCAGTGGTGAGGAGATACCCTCCATCCAAGGTAAGGAGCAGCAGCTGTGCTTTGCTGGAGCAGCCGTGAAGAGATACCCCACGCCCAAGGTAAGAGAAACCCAAGTAAGACAGTAAGTGTTGCAAGAGGGCAGACACACTGAAACCATAACCACAGAAAACTAGTCAATCTAATCATACTAGGAACACAGCCTTGTCTAACTCAATGAAACTAAGCCATGCCCTGAGGGGCCACACAAGACTGGTGGGCATGGTGGAAAGGTCTGACACAATGTGATCCACTGGAGAAGGGAATGGCAAACCACTTCAGTATTCTTGCCTTGAGAATCCCATGAACAGTATGAAAAGGCAAAATAATAGGATACTGAAAGAGTAAGTCCCCAGGTCAGTAGGTGCCCAATATGCTATGGGAGATCAGTGGAGAAATAACTCCAGAAAGAATGAAGGGATGGAGCCAAAGCAAAAGCAATACCCAGTTGTGGATGGGACTGATGAAAGAACCAAGATCCGATGCTGTAAAGAGCAATATTGCATAGGAACCTAAAATGTTGGGTCCATGAATCAAGGCAAGTTGGAAGTGATCAAACAGGAGATGACAAGAGTGAACATCAACATTCTAGGAACCAGCAAACTAAAATGGACTGGATTGGGTGAATTTAACTCAGATGACCATTATATCTACTACTGCAGGCAGGAATCCCTCAGAAGAAATGAAGAGCCATCATGGTCAACAAAAAAGTCTAAAATGCAGTCTTTGGATGCAATCTCAAAAATGACAGAATGATCTCTGTTCGTTTCCAAGGCAAACCACTCAATATCTCAGTAATCCAAGTCTATGCCCCAACCAGTAATACTGAAGAAGCTGAAATTGAACGGTTCTATGAAGACCTATAAGACCTTTTAGAATTAACACCCCAAAAAGATGTCCTTTTCATTATAGGAGACTGGAATGCAAAAGTAGGAAGTCAAGAAACACCTGGAGTAACAGGCAAATTTGGCCTTGGAATGCGGAATGAAGCGGGGCAAAGACTAATAGAGTTTTGCCAAGAGAATGCACTGGTCATAGGAAACACCCACTTCCAACAACACAAGAGAAGACTCTACACATGGACATCATCAGATGGTCAACACCAAATTCAGATTGATTATGTTCTTTGCAGCCAAAGATGGAGAAGCTCTAA
Organism: Cephalophus harveyi; assembly: GCA_006410635.1. Lineage (NCBI taxonomy): Eukaryota > Metazoa > Chordata > Mammalia > Artiodactyla > Bovidae > Cephalophus > Cephalophus harveyi. The sequence goes on along the minus strand of SJYT01015501.1, from coordinate 251,388 downwards.
ACAGTCAACAAAAACAAGACCAGGAGCTGACTGTGGCTCAGATCATGAAATTCTTATTGCTAAACTCAGACATAAATTGAAGAAAGTAGGGAAAACCACTAGACCATTCAGATATGACCTAAATCAAATCCCTTATAATTATATACTGGAAGTGAGAAATAGATTTAAGGGACTAGATCTGATAGAGTGCCTGATGAACTATAGACAGAGGTTCATGACATTGTACAGGAGACAGGGATCAAGACCATCCCCATGGGAAAGAAATGCAAAAAAGCAAAATGGCTGTCTGTGGAGGCCTTACAAACAGCTGTGAAAAGAAGATAAGTGAAAAGCAAAGGAGAAAAGGAATGATACAAGCATCTGAATGCAGAGTTCCAAAGAATAGAAAGAAGAGATAAGAAAGACTTCCTCAGTGATCAATGCAAAGAAACAGAGGAAAACACCAGAATGGGAAAGACTAGAGATCTCTTCAAGAGAATTAGAGACACCAAGGGAACATTTCATGCAAAGATGGGCTCAGTAAAGGACAGAAATGGTATGGACCTAACAGAAGCAGAAGATATCAAGAAGAGGTGGCAAGAATACACGGAAGAACTGTACAAAAAGGATCTTCACCACCCAGATAATCATGATGGTGAGATCACTCACCTAGAGCCAGACATCCTGGAATGTGAAGTCAAGTGGGCCTTAGAAAGCATCACTACAAACAAAGCTAGTGGAGGTGATGGAATTCTGGTGGAGTTATTTCAAATCCTGAAAGATGATGCTGTGAAAGTGCTGCACTCAATATGCCAGCAAATTTGGAAAACTCAGCAGTGGCCACAGGACTGGAAAAGGTCAGTTTTCATTCCAATCCCAAAGCAAGGCAATGCCAAAGAATGCTCAAACTACCGCACAATTGCACTCATCTCACACGCTAGTAAAGTAAAGTAATGCTCAAAATTCTCCAAGCCAGGCTTCACCAAAACATGAACTGTGAACTTCCAGATGTTCAAGCTGGTTTTAGAAAAGGCAGAGGAACCAGAGATCAAATTGCCAACATCTGCTGGATCATGGAAAAAGCAAGAGAGTTCCAGAAAAACATCTACTTCTGTTTTATTGACTATGCCAAAGCCTTTGACTGTGTGGATCACTATAAACTGTGGAAAATTCTGAAAGAATGGGAATACCAGACCACCTGACCTGCCTCTCGAGAAATCTGTATGCAAGTCAGAAAGCAGCAGTTAGAACTGGTCATGGAACAGCAGACTGGTTCCAAATAGGAAAAGGAGTACATCAAGGCTGTATATTTTCACCCTGCTTATTTAACTTATATGCAGAGTACATCATGAGAAATGCTGGGCTGGAAGAAGCCCAAGCTGGAATTGAGATTGCCAGGAGAAATATCAATAACTTCAGATATGCAGATGACACAACCCTTATGGCAGAAAATGAAGAGGAGCTAAAAAACCACTTGATGAAAGTGAAAGAGGATAGTGAAAAAGTTGGCTAAAAGCTCAACATTCAGAAAACGATCATGGCATCTGGTCCCATCACTTCATGGGAAATAGATGGGGAAACAGTGGACACTGTGTCAGACTTTATTTTTTTGGGCTCCAAAATCACTGCAGATGGTGACTGTAGCCATGAAATTAGAAGACGCTTACTCCTTGGAAGAAAAGTTATGTCCAACCAAGATAGCATATTGAAAAGCAGAGACATTACTTTGCCAACAAAGGTCCGTCTAGTCAAGGCTATGGTTTTTGCAATAGTCATGTATGGATGTGAGAGTTGGACTGTGAAGAAGGCTGAGTGCTGAAGAATTGATGCTTTTGAAGTGTGGTGTTGGAGAAGACTCTTGAGAGTCCCTTGGACTGCAAGGAGATCCAACCAGTCCATTCTGAAGGAGATCAGTCCTGGGTGTTCTTTGGAAGGAATGATGCTAAAGCTGAAACTCCAGTACTTTGGCCACCTCATGTAAAGAGTTGACTCATTGGAAAAGACTCTGATGCTGGGAGGGATTGGGGGCAGGAAGAGAAGGGGACGACCGAGGATGAGATGGCTGGATGGCATCACGGACTCGATGGACATGAGTCTGAGTGAACTCCGAGAGATGGTGATGAACAGGGAGGCCTGGCGTGCTCCGATTCATGGGGTCACAAAGAGTCAGACACGACTGAGCGACTGAACTGAACTGGATTGTAACTTGCCAGTCTCCCCCATCCATGGGATTCTTCAGGCAAGAATACTGTGGTGGGTTGCCATGCCTTTTTCCAGGGGGTCTTCTTGACCCAGGGATCAAATCCAGGTCTCCTGCACTGCAGGGGGATTCTTTACCACTGAGCCACTAGGGAAGCCCCATACATACTCTCCTCTACATAAAATAAACAACTAATAAAAATCTACTGTATAGCACAAAGAACTCTACTCAGTACTCTGTAATGACCTTTATGGAAAAGGAATTTAAAGAAGAGGGGATATATGTGTGTATATATATATAAACTGATTTGGGCTTCCCTGGTGGCTCAGTGGTAAAGAAAAGTAAAAGTTAAAGTTGTTCAGTCATATCTGACTCTTTGCGACCACATGGACTATATAGTCCATGGAATTCTCCAGGCCAGAATACTAGAGAGGGTAGCCTTTCCCTTCTCCAGGGGATCTTCCCAATCCAGGGATTGGACCAGGGTCTCCTGCAGTGCAGGTGGATTCTTTACCAACTGAGCTATGAGGGGAGCCCAAGAATACTGGCATGAGTAGCCTATCCCTTCTTCAGAGAATCTTCCAGACCTAGGAATTGAACCAGGGTCACCTACATTGCAGGTGGATTCTTTACCAACTAAGGTATGAAGGAAGACCTGTGGTAAAGAATCTGCCTGCCCATGTAGGAATCATGGGTTCAATCCCTGGGTCAGGAAGGATCTCCTGGAGAAGGAAATGACAACCCACTTCAATATTCTTGCCTAGGAAATGCCATGGATAGAGGACTCTGGTGGGCTATAGTACACGAGGTCACAAAAGAATCAGACACAACTTAGTGACAAAAAAGAATTATTAGCTCACTTTGCTGTACAGCAGAAACTAAGTCAACATTATAAATCAACTACTTCAATAAATTTTTTTCAAATGATAAAGTCTTAGCACCAACAGTGATTTTAGAAATAGTTCTTGTATTAAGTCATCTTGTCATTTCTTCTAAAGGTATGCTTATGAATTTATTTCATGCCACCCTTTTGAGCAAATTTACTCAATAAAAGACTAACCAAAATTGGAAAAACTTGTAAGGAGTTTATTAACCATTAAGAGCACTAAATTAAAATTATCTGATATGTAACAAAACAGTGAATTCATTAAGCACTTGAGAATATATGAAAAGTGAAAGTGAAAGTCACTCAGTCATGCTGACTCTTTGGGACCCCATGGACTCTAGCCTTCCAGGCTCTTCTGTCCGTGGGATTCTTCAGGCCAGAGTACTGGAGTGGGTAGCCATTCCCTTCTCCAATGGATCTTCCCAGCTCAAGGACTGAACCCAGTTCTTCTGCACTGCAGGTGGATTCTTTACTGTCTGAGCCACTGGGGAAGCAATTCTGGCATTGCTTTAATAATATAGAAAACATAGAACACTATTGGTTATTGTCTGTGATAATTGTCTCAATTTCCTTCACTATTATAGGCTAAATTCATGAGTTTTCCCTTATTCTTCATGAAGTATATCACCCTCTCACCTAAGTACACATCTTTATGTTTAAAATTCCATTGTTTATAGGTTAAATACTATGCCATATCCAGCTTCAGAAACATATATATATATATTTTACCATTTCTATAGGAATACTAATTTTTCTCCAAGTTATTTTAGTTGCAGGAGGAGTAAAGCAGTTCTTTGGTATATACCCCAAAGTTTAAATATGCATTTTTTACTATTAAGTTTATAAACTGAATATTTGATGCCTCACATGTATTTTTCATTTTGAACAAATTAAGCAAAAAACTAAAGTCCATATTGGAATAGAATTATCATACTAAATTTTATGTTACTTAGTTTTAGTGTCATGTGAATAAGTCCGTTAACATATATGACCTTCTCAGAGATAACTGCAGAGAAGCAGGCTGCTAGTTAACTATTTTCAAATTGATGTATCACCTCCATGTGGCTTTCTATGAAAGTTTACAATAAAGGTGAAAGTTAATGACAATCCAACCAGGCATGAATAGTGACATAGATCAAGAATGCCATTTTACATTCATAAACCAAAACAGCATCAAAGGGTTCTTTGAAAAGCAAAGACTTTAGGTTTGGAGGCCTCAGAAAATCCATTTGATGATGTGTTTTACTGACCCCTGAGGAAAAGGATCAAAAAACATTAGAGATACGGGAAATTACCATTTACTTTATAAATATTACCTCCTAGGTTTTAGAGGGAAGGGCAAATGAACATCACAACAGTCCTTTACTCTAGAAGTGAGAGTAAGAATAGTAATCAAGATAGCTGAGAAAACTAGTAAAGTTAAAATTACCTTCATTCTAAATGGGAATTTAGAATTTACCTGTTGGGGAGGTTTTTTATGACATGAATTCATAGGTCTTTTGGAAATGAGAAGTCAAATAGAAATATAAGAAATCATTTATAATGAGACATATACACACAATAGTATCTCGATTATAAAGTTGTGAATATGAAAACAAACATTTAAAAATATTTATACCAATTTTTTTGCTATTCTTCAGTGTATTAATGGATAGCAAAATAATTACAGAAGAATAGGTGATAAGATAAAAACAGATTGAAATAAAAAAATGGGAAAATATTAAAAGAGAGGATCAAAGAAAAGGGGGAGTTGCCTACATACTGTGTTGTGTGTCACTTCAGTTGTGTCTGACTCTTTGTGACCCTATGATCTGTAGCCCACCAGGCTCCTTCATCCATGGGATTTCCCAGGCAAGAATACTGGAGCGGATTGCCATCTCCAGGAAAGGGAAAGAAATGAGAATGGAAAGGACAATTACAGAAGGTAAATGAAAATTTGGTTACTATCAACCATTAATACTATAATAACATTTGTTAGCTCTCTATTTTCTTGAATTACTGATTACTCTGTATTAACAGTTATCATTACCCTTTGAAAATCTAATTAATGCAACAACACAGCTCTACAACTCTTCTTTATCTTTAAACACATTTTCAGGTCCCACATTCAATAACAATGCTAGAAAACTAACCCTAGTTTCTAGTTTTAAGGTTATTATATTTTCAAAGCTTTTACATTTAATGTTGAATAGTGGTTATAGCTCTAAAAAATATTTATTCACAGTAAATTTTCATAAAACATAAAGGACTACATAATTTTTTGTAGGCACTTTTTGAACTTTTATAAATTATGATAATAAAAAACATTATCATAAGAAGGTATATGACAGCTAATAAAAAGCATATGGAAAAATATCATTTCCAACTCAGTTAAATAAAATAACTTTAATTCCCCTGGGCTTTTTCATTAGGGTCATAATAATACCTAAGTATTATTGAGTTATTATTTACGTAGCAGACATGGTTCCAAGTGCTTTACATATATTCAGCTCCAAAGTACTGGAGCTTCAGCTTCAGCATCAGTCCTTCCAATGAATATTCAGGACTGATTTCCTTTAGAATCGGCCGATTTGATCTCCTTGCAGTCCAGAGATGCTCGAGAGTCTTCTCCAACACCACAGTTCAAAAGCCTCAATTCTTCGGTGCTCAGCTTTCTTTAAAGTCCAACTCTCACATCCATATATGACTACTGGAAAAACCATAGCTTTGACTAGACAGACCTTTGTCGGCAAAGTAATGTGTCTACTTTTTAATACGGTGTCTAGGTTGGTAATAGCTTTTCTTCCAAGGAGCAAGTGTCTTTTAATTTCATGGCTGCAGTCACCATCTGCAGTGATTTTGAAAGCTGAAAGTTGAAATTTAAGTCGCTCAGTCGTGTCTGACTCTTTGCGACCCCATGGACAGTAGCCCACCAGGTTCCTCTGTCCATGGAATTCTCCAGGCAAGAATATTGGAGTAGGTTGCCATTTCCTTCTCCAGGGGATCTCCCTGACCTAGGGATTAAATCCAGGTCTCCCGCATTGCAGGCAGACACGTTAATCTCTGAGCCACCGGGGGAGCTCCCCAAAATAAACATGCTGTTTCCATTGTTTCTGCATCTATTTGCCATGAAATGATGCGACTGGAGGCCATGATTTTAGTTATTTGAATCTTGAGTTTTAAGTCAGTTTTTTCACTCTCCTCTTTCAGTTTCATCAGGAGGTTCTTCAGTTCTTCTTCGCTTTCTGCCATAGGGTAGTGTCATCTGCATATCTGAAGTTATTGATACTTCTCTTGGCAATCTTAATTCCAGCCTGTGCTTCATTCAGCCCAGCATTTCACATGATATACTCTTCATATAAGTTAAATAAGTAGGGTGATAGTATACAACCTTGACATATCCCTTTCCCAATTTGGAACCAGTATGTTGTTCCACGTCTGGTTCTAACTGTTGCTTCTTGATCTGCATACAAATTCTTCAGGAGGCAGGTAAGGTGTCTGGTATCTCTATGCATATCTATTGCAATTAGTGTCAATGCATATCTGTTGCCAATAGATATGCCAATAATATCAATAGTCAATGCATATCTATTGCCATTAATGATGGTTTATTTTTGAGTCAAAATTTTCATATAACCTCACTTCAACAAACATTTCCCTATGTTTTAATAGTATATAAAATTTTGCCTCAAACTTTAGTGCTTTTAAAAACAATTTTAAAGCTCACTCACTTGACCTGTGTGTTTAAAGTTAAGAACTTCTTACAGATTTCATTATTGGGCTTTTGTTTACAGAAGATTGGAGAAATTTTCATGCTTGGTGAACTTCATTTCAAATGCATTTAATTATAAGAAAATGAATTTTAGTTCATCCCAATGAGAAGTATGCTTGGGAAACCAGGTAAACTGATAAGAGGAGGAGGAGGTAGCATACAAACTGTGTCACATAGTAGCATCTTGGGAAATCAAGATGTGATAAAATTAAAAATTGCTCAGAGTCTGTGTGAACACCATGGGTTTGTAACCCTTGATTTGAGATGCTGCTTCCAAAGTAAATATGGGAAAACAGGATTTCCATAAGGCCTTCTAAAATCAAAGAGGAAGGATAAAAGTTATAAGTATATTTTATCCCCCTCCATTCCTTCCTATAACAATTTAGAGAATCTCCCTCTGAAAAGATCTATCAATTAGAAATTTTTATATTTTGGCAACTTGTTGGATTTCACAGTATTTGTTGGCTGGGATAGAGGGCTAGGAGTGTCCTGAACTAACTAAAATGATGTATAAGATGGAATGCTAAATTACGGATATAAAGAAAGTAACATGGAGACATAGAAAACAGAGAAAAAATGATTTTTGCTAGGCTGATCAGAAGAATTATTATGAAGCATATATTTGAGCAAAGTTTGGAAGGGTTGGTGGAAAGTACTTCAGGTTGTGATGATTGTGAATCAATTTTGTACGAAGTAAGTAAAGATCTAGCACATAATACTGATAAATCAAATTGACCTAATAGCCTAAAATTTTTGTGCCATCCTTTCACTACATCATTTGTTTAGTTATATTTCAGATTCCATAATCAGGAGATGGTATCTATGACCTTGCATCTTATTTTTGAGTTTGACCATATGTCTCGCTTTGGCTGATTTTATGCAAATGTCACATAAAAAGAGCTTGAGAAAGTGAGTGTCTGTTTCTGGAGCAAGCAAGATAAATATTGTTGGCCAATGTCTATTCAATTAATTTCATTTTCACATTTGTCTGTGCATTCTTGTGTCTGGTTGGTTTGAACTTTTAGTAAGCCTGAGGTATATGCAAAAATATTACTTAATTCAAAGCTTGGCACCTACTTAGGCTAAGAAACTGTTCTGGGTGCTGTGGACACAGCAATAAGCAAAGCAAAGCCCCTATCTCTATTGATTTTATGTTTACGATAAACTTGTGTCAAGGTGGTTATTATCTTGTTAAGGAAATAAAAATCATCAGAAACAATCAAAGACAGAAATGAATGTAAAGGATCCAGGCAGCCCATGTTCTCTTCTCATAATCAGTCTTTATCTTTTAATTTATAAATTTAATTTTATAGATAAAGCTGTTATTTAGTCACTAAGTCATGTCCAACTCTTCTGCAACCCTATGGACTGTAGTCTGCCATGCTCCTCTGTTCATGGGATTTCCCAGGCAAGAATGCTTAAGTTTGGTTGCCATTTCCTTCTCCACGGGATCTTCCTGACCCAGTGATTGAACCTGCCTCTCCCGTATTGGCAAGAGGGTTCTTTATCACTGAATCACCAAGGAAATCCACAGAAAATAGTGTTGCTCAAACTTTAACATTAATGAAAATTAGTAAATGTTGGATGCTGTACCGGATTCCAAATTTCTAACAAGCTCATAGGTGATGGTCATGCCTGATATGGATCAACTTACTAGGCTTTTTCAAGATTTTGCTTAAAGATAACAGAAAATACATCATTGCAAAATTAAATTCAGGGTACAGATCATATTCTTTACATTTCTTCACAGACAACTAGAGGCTTTCAAACTTATTTTCAAGAGTCTAAGAACTATTGAACTATGTGTCTCATTGTTGATGATCTCTTATTTTTTTTTTTTTTTCGATAATGGACCTTCTAGTCCATTTTGATAATGTAATATTATTTTATAACAGTCCACAGTAATTATGGATACAAAGGATATTGAAGGATTAAATATAGATTTCAGATCTGAAAAGGTCATGAAAAGTACGGAGTCGAAAACAGGGACAGTTAGATAATAGTATCCTTTTCAGAACTTCATGGTACGATTTTTGAAAGTTTTAAGGAGGTTAAAGTGAACGATAATGGATATATAGTAACGTAGTAGAACAGAAGAAGTAAGAAAAATGAGTTAAACGAGTGACATGTCATAATAGAGAGACAATGTTGAGTTCGTTTCTGTCTGATGAAATCAGGAGAGTTGATGAGAAAGAAGAAGGGGTATATCAAGAGAGGAATTGGAAACATAGAACCGAGTCCAACCGGTTGGGTATATTTCAATGTTGATGGGAAAAGATTTTAGGGAATAGGGAGTAGTGGCGAAATAAAAAAAAAAGTTCACCCGTAGTGGAATATAATATGCTGTAAAACTCAAATTACAAATTATAGTCAATAGAGTTATGTTTCATTTGGGATATTTCGGTCCTAAAATCATACAAAAACAAGTGATATAAAAGGGGGATCTTAGGGTGGATCATATCTTCAAAAAAATTTTTTTATGATGAGAAAAATTTCGTACATGTAATATTTATTCACATATTTAATTATGGTTGTTATTTTTAATAAATTGTACTTCTTAACCAAAGATTAAGATAACATATATAAATGTAAAAACCGTAACGAAAGTACCACAAATCATGAAAACATAGAAACACGTAATCATGTATCCGTAGGAATCCTTTCCTAAGATCATTAAGATACCCCCTATCTCTGACCTGCTATCAATAAGGGCATTAAAGAATTCAACTCTTGTCAGGATCTTTTTACTTAATTGGTTATCAAATAATTTTGAAGAGAGTGAATTTTTTAACACTTAAATTTTTTTCAGATAATTTTTTTTCTCTTGTTTTAAAAAAGTCTACCTTTTGTGGTGTTAGTATTAATCACCTTGGGTTTGCTGGCAGTAGACTAACTGGTTCCTTTGGAGAATATACCCTGTTATTCTACTTATACTTTTCCACTCCTTTGGGATTTCACTTTCCTTTTTCTTCCATGTGTATGTGTGTATGTTCATTTAAAAGAAGAAAAACTTGTTTTCAGTCATTGGAGTGAGCCAAAGTGGGCCAAATCAGCTTCTGGTGACTTCTCCAAGCCTGAGACTAGGCTAATTTGTTAAAATTTCATGTAGGTGAAAATATCCTGTCTTTGGGGCTTCCCCAGGTGGCTCAATCGTAAAGAATCTGCCTGCGAAGCAGGAGACACAAGTTCGATTCTTGGGTCGGGAAGATCCCCTGGACAAGAAAATGGCAATCCACTCCAGTATTCTTGCCTCGAAAATTCCATGGACAGAGGAGCCTGGCCAACTACAGCCCATAGGGTTGCAAAAGAGTTGGACATGACTTAGCGACTAAACCACCACCACTATATCATCCCTGCATTTATTTATTTCCACCACCGTGTGTGTGTGTGTGTGTGTGTGTGTGTGTGTGTGTGAGTGTGTGTGTGTGGTGTGTGTGTGTGTGGAGGGGTATGTGCAGAGTCATGTGTGAGTAGAGAATCAGGCAGGAATTAACTAGAGAAGAAATGTTTTTGGCACAAATTTTATTCCCAGAACAAACATTATTAGTAAACTGTTTCTCCTTAAGTCAGCAAAGAATTTCTAATGTAGTTTCTAAAACTAATTGACTTGATGAGATTTGATTATTTTTCAAGATGTACCAGATTTCTAGTCCTTACCATCTGCTAAGCCAATTGGTAGCAAATAAAAATATAGCTGTGAAAATGAATACAAATACTTATTAATTAACCTTCAGTCAAGTGCCTGGAGACCTTATGACTTCCTCCCATTCTTAGATCGAAAGCCATAGCTTTTTGTATGTATTTGTCATCAGAGAGTTGAAATTTTTTACTCTTTCCTATTCCAGAAAGACCATAAGAGAGTTTCAAGGAAAAGGCTAATTTAAGTTTAATATTCCTACCAGATTTACTGGAAGAACCTAAAAAGTAATTCAGTTTCACACAGTTCTATAATTAGGATGATAGGAAAATCCTTCTACTCCACAAAGAGCTGTCATCTCTTTCCTTCATCTTTTTCTTTATCAGAACTAAAATTATGTAACTGAAAGAACTGAAGATGTGACAAAAATACACTGATCTTGTTTAATATTCAGGACCTTTATATTAATTTATTTACTTATTATAGTAGGAGTAGGAAACAAAATATCAGCTATGCATCCAGATATTTTGGTGACCAAATATCTGGGTTATTTGATAAAGTACAGAGATATTTAATTTGCTCCTGTTTTGGAAAATAGGTCAGCTCAGTTGGCTCATTGTGGTTGTCCAGATAAAAAATTTTTGACACAGCATAGTGGACTGCCTCTTAGTACTTGTTTACTGCTCTGTCTATATTGGAACATTTTCTCCTTAATCTCCTGCAACATTTATTATCAAGCTTACTTTTATTTCTGATTATTTCTCTTTTTGTTGATCATTTCTCTATATATACATATTTTTTCATCTAAAATTGTAGAAACCAGATTCGCACTACCTTATAAATTTAATTAGTTCACAAAAGTCTTCTTTCCTGGTGGCTCAGATGGTAAGAATACACCTGCAATGAGAGAGACCTGGGTTAGACCCCTGGATTGGGAAGATCCCCTGGAGAAGGGAATGGCTCCCAATCCAATATTCTGGCCTGGAAAATTCCATGGACAAAGGAGCCTGGCAGGCTACAGTCCATGGGGTCCCAAAGAGTTGGACATGGCTGAGTGACTCACTTTTACATAAGTGTGTGTTAGTCGCTCTATTGTATCCAACTCTTTGCGATCCCTGAGACTGTAGCCTTCAAGGCTCATTTGTCCATGGAATTCTCCAGGCAGGAATACTGGAGTGGGTTGCATTTCCTTCTCCAGGGGATCTTCCCAACCCAGGGATCAAACTCTGGACTCATACATTGAAGGAAATTTTTTACCACCTGAGTTAAATTGTAGAAACCAGATTTGTAATACTTTATAAATTCAATCCACTCACAAGACACTTGGTAAATATTTCTTTCATTAAAACTCACTCAGTATTTGTCACATTATACAGTGTCTATAATTACTCTTCAAAAAGTTCTTAGAACTATGGGATAGTCAAGTCTTAATGCATCTTATATAATTCAGTTCAACAAATCTCGAAGAATTTGAAGTTCATGGTATTTAAATAAGTTCTTGCTGAAATTCATAGGCTAGTTAGTTATTTAAGACAGCATGAAACAAAGCTGAAAGACAACATTACATTAAAAATAATTAGTACTGTTAAAGTCAAACACAAGAGGAGACCAGACTTAAAAATTCTTTGAGCAGACAAAACCAGTTTAGTCAAAAAGCTTTTGCAAGACAAGTGAAGCTAACTTGATATGGGTTACTTCTCTTGCTTATGCCTCTGACAATGAAAAGCAAAACAAACTGTTCCCCCAAACTGATTCAAGGTAACTACTACCCAATTCTCTTTTAAAAAATTCTAAAATTCAAACCAGTTTGAAGAACAGTCACAGCCTATACAAAATATAAACTGTTCACCACACTCCATGTGTCTTGATTTGAGTGCTCCCAGTTTATAAACTCTTTTTAGTGTGTGCACAATAAGCTTTTACTAATTATTACTTGTGATTCATTGGTCTTACTTCTTTTTTTTTTTTTTCTCAACTTTTGATGATATAAGCAGGCCATCTTATTTGAAATGTTGTGTTTATTCTCAAGTAATGACTTGGAAATATAGTTGTGTGTGTTAGCCACTCAGTCGTGTCCAACTCTATGGGACCCCATGGACAGTTACCCACCAGGCTTCTCTGTCCATGGGATTTTCCGGGCATGAAAATTGGAGTGGATTGCCATTCTCTCTTCCAGAGGATCTTCCTGACCCAGGGATTGAACCCAGGTCTCCTGCATTGCAGGCAGACCCTTTACTGTTTGAGCCACAAGGGAAGCCATGGGGAATATAGTTATATCTATCCATAAAAAGACAATATTTGTGATGCATGATCAACTCAAGTTTTTGTTTCTCCTAGAGGATTATGTCTTGGGAAAGAACAATTACAAAGAATAAACAAAAATTTTAAAAAGCATTATTGTATTAATAATACATACAAAATTTAGACTATTCTGCTATAAATCTTGGGATTGATTTTAGCATGTTAGTTTATCTATATTTTTGCTAACGGGCATTTAGTAACTATGGACTTCCCTGGTGGCTAAGCAGTAAAGAATCTACCTGCAATGCCAGAGATGTGGGTTTTGATCCCTGGTTCGGAAGATTCCCTGGATAAGGAAATGGCAACCCACTGCAATATTCTCATCTGAGAAATCCCCCAGAGAAGCCTGATCGGCTACAGTCCATTGGAGTTGCAAAGAATTGGATGGGACTGAGTGACTGAGCATAGCACAGTCTATCTCTTAAAAACAAATATTTTTTTCTTGTACTAGGGTCAATCATAATTCTTAAGTAATCTTTGGATTTTTGCCTCTAACTCTTTCTCTTCCCCAGAATATGTTTTTGGTTTTACCTGAATTTGTGTCTCCTGAATTGCAATTCTTAAAACCTCAAATAAAGCTCTTTGTACTTTGTAGCCTTGATATTGATTATTGTTCAAGAACACCAAGTCACTGTTTGCTTAACATAGGTATCTCTAAGATTATATACTGATCTAGATTAAGGGCTTGCCTGACACCTCAGTTGGTAAAGAATCCACCTGCAATGCAGGAGACCCCTGTTTGATTCCTTGGTCATGAAGATCTACTGGAGAAGAGATAGGCTACCCACTCCAGTATTCTTGGGCTTCCCTTGTGGCTCAGCTGGTAAAGAATCCACCTGCAATGCAGGAGACCTGGGTTGGATCCCTGGGTTGGGAAGAGCCCCTGGAGAAGGGAAAGGCTACCCATTCCCGTATTATGGACTGGACAATCCCATGGACTATACAGTCCATGGGTTCTCTAAGAGTAGGACACAACTGAGTGACTTTCACTTAACTTCAATATAGGAGACAGATGCATTTGCCATATAAAAGAATAAACATTCATAGCAATTAATTCTTTTCTGAAATATCCTTCCCACCATGGCTTCCCTGTTGTTTTTCTTTACTTCTGTTTATCCTTTAGTATTTGTCTTGGACCTCATCTCTTTAGGGATGTCCAACAAGATACATCTCTTTTTACCTTTTTATACTGTTCATGGGGTTCTCAAGGCAAGAATACTGAAGAGGTTTGCCATTCCCTTCTCCAGAATTCTCCACCATGACCCTTCCATTTTGGGTGGCCCTACACAGCATGGCTCATAGTTTCATTGAGTTAGACAAAGCTGTGGTCCATGTGATCAGTTTGATTAGTTTTCTGTGATTGTGGGTTTCATTTGGTCTGCCCTATGATGGATAAGGGTAAGAAGCTTAAAACCCAACATTCAAAAAACTAAGATCATAGCATCTGGTCCCATCACTTCATGGTAAATAGATGGGGAAACAATGAAAAAAGTGACAGACTTAATTTTGGGGTGGGGCTCCAAAATCACTGTGGATAGTGACGGCAGCCATGAAATTTAAAGACACTTGCTCCTTGGAAGAAAAGCTATGACCAACCTAGACAGCATATTAAAAAGCAGAGAGATCATTTTGCTGACAAAGATCTATCTAGTCAAAGCTATGGTTTGTCCAGTAGTCATGTATGGATATCAGAGTTACACTGCAAAGTGAGTTGAGTGCCGAAGAATTGATGCTTTTGAACTGTAGTGTTGGATAAGACTCTTGAGAGTCCCTTGGACTGCAAGGAGATCAAACCAGTCAATCCTAAAGGAAATAAGTCCTGAATGTTCATTGGAAGGATTGATGTTGAAGCTGAAACTCCAATACTTTGGCTTCCTGATGTGAAAAACTGACTCTTTAGGAAAGACTCTGATTCTGGGAAAGATTGAAGGCATGAGGAGAAGGGGACGGCAGACAATATATGGTTGGATGGTATCACTGACTCAGTGGATGTGAGTTTGAGCAAGCTCTGGGAATTGGTGATGGACAGGGAAGCTTGCCATGCTGCAGTCCACGGAGTCACAAGGAGCCAGACACAACTGAGTGACTGAACTGAATTGGACCAAGACACATTAAGTCAATAGATTCTTTCTGGGCAGTTTTTCAATAAACCAAATATACTGGAAAGCTCACAGAGTTTTAAACATCCTGATTCCTATATCATTCACATGAGAAAAGAAATATAGAAACTTCTCTGACCCTGGTCTCAACAAACTGGACAAGGAATAGTCACCTTCACCTTTGCTTATTAGATAGCCTGCATAAGGACTGCTTAGCATGGATTTTATATGGAATGCTGACTGATTTATCCAATAAGCTCATTTATTAAGAAATTGTGAATATCAAACACAAAGGAAGATCAGTAGAAATAAAAAGCAGAAATGGACAAATAGAGCAAAGTCTAATGGTAAAGTAGAGAAAGTGAATGTCGCTCAGTCGTGTCCAACTCGAGACTGATATCAAATAAGAAATACACAAGATCCAGGGAAAACCTGAGAGTGAAGAAAATCTACTATTCAGAGAAAAAAAATTACATTCTTACAGCCTGAAGGAACTTTAGTAATAGAGAAAACATGCTCCAATGCAAGAGTGAAGATGTTACTGAGACTGTACAATGCTGCTGCTGCTGCTAAGTCACATCAGTCGTGTCTGACTCTGTGTGACCCTATAGATGGCAGCCCACCAGGCTCCTGTCTCTGGGAATCTCCAAGCAAGAATACTGGAGTGGGTTGTTATTTCCTTTTCCAGTGCATGAAAGTGAAAAGTGAAAGTGAAGTCTCTCAGTCATGTCCGACTCTTCGCAACCCCATGGACTGTAGCTTACCAGGCTCCTCCGTCCGTGCGATTTCCCAGGCAAGAGTACTGGAGTGGGTTGCCATTGCCTTCTCAGAATGTACAATGGAATGGACTCAAAGTAACCAAAATTGGAAAGGCAAAAAGTAAAGGAAATTGTATAATGGTTCACTGGAGGGGGTAAATAAAAACTTATAGTACCATTTTTATGGGAAGTGAATTCAACTCACCTTTGAAGCTGAATCTAGTATATTTCCTTCAAAGGAATAAATTTAATTTTAGGAGATTATCACAAGACAAATTCCAGTCTTTAGCACCTGTGGGTCTTAAAGGAATTGCTTCTGTTTCTCAACTGTGGAATAAGAACTTTTGTGTATAAACACTATTAAGAAAGGAAACCTTTCAATTAATAATTTCATAATTGAAAGAATGAACAATTTTCAATATCAGTGCTAAATTTCTATGACTTTGTTTTGATGCAATCATCATGAAAGATCATATCAATACTGTCTTCACATGTTTAAATGTAAAAAAATTAAGATTAAAAGTAGACTACTATTTTGATTCAATCTCACTTCAGATGAATCAGCACCTGGAGAGGAAGAGCAGATATAAAAGCCTTTTTTTTGTCCCAAAGATCCCAACACAGTTGAATGAGACTATTATTTATGATATATTCAGATGATTCCTTCATTTGTCACGAAAGGGGGAACTGGGGACCTTAAATATTATTTTAATGATATTATTATTATTTTATAATATTATTTCTGGGCTTCCCCAGTAACTTAGCAGCAAAGAATCCATGAAATACAGGATACTTTGATTCTTGGGTTGGGAAGAGTTCTTGGAGAAGGAAATTGTAACATACTCCAGTATCCTTGCCTGGAAAATCTCTGAAGAGAGGAGCTTGGGGGGCTACAGCCCATAGGGTCACAAAGAATCAGACATGACTGAGTGACTGTGCGCACACACACACACAATACTATTATTTCTACAAATCATTAAAAAAATCTCCTTAAAACATTTTTTGATCAATAACATGTATCAATATGGAAATGGTTCAATAATGGTGTAGAGTAGAATGCTAAGTTAAGACAACTCTTTCAGGATTGGGGTGAAAATCTCAGTGAAAAAGATATAACATTTAAAATCAGTAAATATGATCTTGCTAATAAAAATATTTCCCATTTGTTACAGTATTTCATTGAGAAGAAAGAGAAAATTCTCTCTGAAGTAGACCCACCAAACTCTTAGTAGAGTACAGAAATATGACATGGGCTAATGCATAAAGAATGAAAGTTGATACTTAAAAAAAAAAAAAACTGCATAATTTAAGAATATATGAATTGTTGTGCAGTTTAGGTTTTTAAAATATGCTTTGAGTCCTCTAAGTATTCTCTTCTTCTTTTGCAATTCTTGCTCAGTAATTTAGATATTCAGTTCAGTTCAATACAGTTCAGTCGCTCAGTCGTGTCCAACTCTTTGCGACTCCATGAATCACAGTACACCAGGCCTCCCTGTCCATCACCAACTCCCAGACTTTACTCAAACTCATGTCCATAGAGTCCGTAATGCCATCCAGCCGTCTCATCTTCTGTCGTCCCCTTTTTCTTCTGCCCCCAATCCCTCCCAGCATCAGGGTCTTTTCCAATGAGTCAACTGTTCGTATGAGGTGGCCAAAGTATTGGAGTTTCAGCTTTAGCATCAGTCCTTTAAATGAACACCCAGAACTGATCTCCTTCAGAATGGACTCGTTGGATCTCCTTGCAGTCCAAGGGACTCTCAAGAGTCTTCTCCAACACCACAGTTCAAAAGCATCAATTCTTCGGTGCTCAGCTTTCTCACAGTCCAACTCTCATATCCATACATGACTACTTGAAAAACAATAGCCTTGACTAGATGAAACTTTGTTGGCAAAGTAATGTCTCTGCTTTTCAATATGCTATCTAGGTTGGTCATAACTTTCCTTCCAAGGAGTAAGCGCCTTTCAATTTCATGGCTGCAGTCACCATCTGCAGTGATTTTGGAGCCCAAAAAAACAAAGTCTGATGCTGTTTCCACTGTTCCCCCATCTATTTCCCATGAAGGAATGGGACCAGATGCCATCATCTTAGTTTTCTGAATGTTGAACTTTAAGCCAGCTGTTTCACTCTCCTCTTTCACTTTCATCAAGAGGATTTTTAGTTCCTCTTCACTTTCTGCCATAAGGGTGGTGTCATCTGCATATCTGAGGTGATTGATATTTCTCCTAGCAATCTTGATTCTAGCTTGTGTTTCTTCCAGCCCAGCGTTTCTCATGATGTACTCTGCATATAAGTTAAATAAGCAGGGTGACAATATACAGCCTTGATGTACTCCTTTTCCTATTTGGATCCAGTCTGTTGTTCCATGTCCAGTTCTAACTGTTGCTTCCTGACCTGCATACAGATTTCTCAAGAGGGAGGTTAGGTGGTCTGGTATTCCCATCTCTTTCAGAATTTTCCACAGTTTATTGTGATCCATATTATCATCTCTCAATAGATCATCTGATCTATTGCAATGTTTTCTATATGGATGTCCTGCCTGAATACCTTCCCCTTTCAGAAATATGAAGTGTCTTAAATTGGGAGAGGATTATGCATTTTGCCAAATTATAAAATTTTAGATTTTTAAAGTGTTTAGAAAGTCATCTAGCCAAATTATCACATATTAAGTATAAAGTAAGCATACATTCTATCGTGTAATAGCTGTGCCACTTTAAACACGTCTCAATCTCATTCCCTCATCTCTATAATGGGAAAACTATATGAGACTTATTATACCCAGAAAATTTGCTATATTGGTCAATAAATAAGTATTTTGAGAAACTGGGTGTTGTATTAGCTATTAGTTTTATTAATGTTGCCACTCCCTGGTGATTCAGATGGTAAAGAATCTACCTGCAATGCAGGAAACCTGGGTTCAATCCTGTGTTGGGAAGATCCCCTGGAGAAAGGAATGGCATCCCACATCAGTATTTTTAATATCATTTCTTCACCTAATATTATGCTTAGCATTACTGGCATTACTGTGCTTCCTTGGTAACTCAGATGATGAAGAGTCTGCTTGCAGTGCAGGAGACCCTGATTCGACCCCTGGGTCAGAAAGTTCCCCTGGAGCAGGGCATGGCAACAACCCACTCCAGTATTCTTGTCTGGAAAGTTCTATGAACAGAGGAGCCTGGCAAGTCCATGGGGTCACAAAGAGTAGGACATGACTGAGGACAAGCAACGTTGAAAAGAAATATAAGGTCTCTTAGAAAGATCTAGGTCTTATGTATAACCTGAGTGGATCCTAATCAAGTGAGGATACCTTTACAATGGTATAAGAATTTTATTATCTCTGGTGATCCATAAGCTCTGACTGTGCTTTTAGAGGGATGACTGTGTGTGTTGTCTCATATGATCATGAACAAGTCTGAACATGTTAACTGCTCTCATGATGCCTACCATTGTCTCTACTGCCAAAACCTTAAAGAATAAAGGTTCATTATTTATTCTTCATTATTCAAAACCTCTAGTATTATAAATACTAATGAGCTTATTTACTCCTCTTGTTTTAAAGCCAACAATCCTTGAACTTGCCATAAAAATTTGGATAATTCCCTTTTCCCTAACATGTTCCCATAGTTTGTCAATTCATTATGGCCATTGTTCAGAATCTCAAAAAGGAGCCGATAGAGCAAGCAGTGTCTTCTTCCAAAAGCTGAAATCTTTTGGGGTTCCAAATTAAGAGGGTAGATAGAAATAGTTGCCATGGCATTCTATGATCCTCTCCCTTCTCTTGCATTCCCAGTTCCCTCTGCCTAAAACAAATGCACATGAAAGATACATGTCAGAAGCAAGTCCTGAGATGAAGATTAGTATGCATTGGGTTTGTTAAGTAAATGTTCCAAGCAAAAATTTTTATGAGTATAAAGGAACCAAGAGAAAAAAAGGAAGAAGCCTGGTAAAGGTTTGATTCCATTTAAAGCCTCATTCTGATCTCCTGAAATAGCTCTAGGGTATAAACTGTGCCTCAGTGTTGGCCATGGTTAGAAACAAGGAGGGGGTTTTCATGACCCTGCAGCAGTCAGTTATTGCCTAACGATTGCCTTGGCATGATGTAAACTTCAAGGAACTTCTGAGTATGTGGGCACAATTGCTCCAGTAGTTTCACGGTAATGTTCCCCTGGTATAATGTTAGAAGCAAAAACACACAGAATGTCCAATAGACACCCTGGTAAGCAGGATGCAAGAAGTCTAATTATATTTTGATTCATCGGAAATTTCTATAGTCATCACAATATTGGGCTTTTAAATTATTGTTGTTGGCTAATAAAAGTTTCCTGGGACAGATTGGTACCCAAGTTATTCTAGAAAATACAGTGAATTACACATGCACCCTTCTAATCTTACTTGTTTATCTTTCCTTCCATATATGCTTACTTTATAAGATAAATGTTACCAAAAGTATACTAAAATAGGTTTCTACTTATAGAGCAATTGTTATGTGGATACATTTGATTATTCACCATTGATTTTCAGTGGAAATAAATCATAGTATCTGAGAACATTTAGTGCTAAATAGTCTGGAATTTTCTTCAATTTCTGGGGTTTATTGAGGCATTAGTAAAGAAAGCCACTGAATAGCTAATAAGCAATGTAGTAGCCTTGAGTGATCAATTTCATTCACTTACTATTTGCTCCAGATACTTACAACAGGTAAAATAAATGTTCATAGCTAACTGTTAACACAATCATTTAATAGAATTATGTTTATTTTTAGTTTAAGTTACACAGTTCTATCTGGCTGAATCTTTTCTAAAGTAAAAAGTAATCAGTGCCTTAAATTTCATGGTTTAAACTACATTTTTAAGTATTCATTTAGGTAAGACTTTATTTTGAAGATAAAATGTGCTTAATTTTTTGTTCATTTTAACCTGTATTCTTTAAACAGGGGATATAAACTCTACTTTATAAAGAATGTAGAGAGACCTCCTGCATTCAGTATTTCATGTTTCCTCCCCAGATATGCAATCCAGCATTTAACAAGCAGCATCTTAGCATGCTAGATGACATTCTAAGCACTAAGAGATTCTGGAAGTGTTTCACTTCACAATTGAAAAATAGTGAAGTGCAGAAGACTGGAGCTGGAGAGGACATCACTATTTTTGTTTGTTTTATAATCAATTTAGTTGTTTCTATTTTTGTCTGCATGGGGTCTTCCTGGCTGCATGCAGGCTTTTTTCTCTAGTTGGGGTGAGCAGAAGATACTCTTTGTTGTAGTACAAAGGCTTCTTATCCCTGTGGCTTCCCTTATTGTGGGAACACAGGTTCTAGGCTCATGAGTTGCAGGACTTGGGCTCAGTAGTTGTGGCTCCATGGCAAAAGGAATCTTCCTGGACCAGGGATTGAACCCATGTCCCCTGCATTGGCAGCAGATTCTTATCTACTAAACCACTAGGGAAGTCTGACATCACCATTTTAATTAAAAAAAAAAAAAAAAAGAGAAAGAGAGTCCTTTCAATTTGTGGCATCCTGTTAGAGAGTCCTAAGACCATTCTGAAGTCCTGAGACACTAATATGAAGGAAATATTTGGTCAATAGAAAATCCAAGTTTTTTTATTATTTTTTTTTATTTCTATGTATCTGGTAGGTTTGTTACAATCCCAACTTTTGAGAGGTGGCCCTTCATAGATGTTATTCTACATATCCCAGCAACACACTCTCCTTTGGTCACCAGAGCTATATACTCTATGGGTGCCCCCTCTACGTAATGTGTGGATCCTTTTGTTGCAGAAGATTGATTTCTATGGCTGGCCCCATCCAGGTGTCAATGGGACACCTGGTGCTGGTGTCAATGGGATGCCAGGTCCTGCCTTGTGTGGAGGACCTTGTGTGGAAGTAGCCAGGTGCTAATGGGCCAGGTTCAGGGTGGGTGGTTAAAGGATTGGAGTCCTGGATCTGGTAGGTGGGACCAGTTCCTGACATGGTTGGCTGTTGGGTTTGGGGTGTCCCAAAGTTAAGTATCAGCCCACTGGTTAGTAAGGCAGGATCCAGGATTGGATTGCTGTGGGATCCAAGGTGTCTCAGAACTGGTATTGGCTGATGTCCATGACTGCTGGTTGGTAAATCTGGGATCCATGGAGTCCCAAGCTAGTGCTTGCTTAATGGTAGGTGGAATGAGGTCCCACATTTTCTAGTTGCAGAATCCTAGAGGCACTGTAGCTTGTGTTTTGACCTACTGGTGGGTAGGGCTTGTTTCTACAGTTATAGACACAGTTATACAGAATCCAGAGTATCCCAGGAGTGGTAACAGCCTTGTGGTAAGTGGGACAAGATTCCAGGGTGATTGGCTGAGAGAAACAATCTTAAGAAAGGAAAACAAAGCTAGATGTATCATGCTCCCCAATTTCAAACTATACCTCAAAGCTACAGTCATCAAACAATATAGTACTGGCATAAACAGACACACAGTTCAATGGAACAGAAGAGATATCCCAGAAATGAACTCACACTTATAAGAACAATCAATCTACAAATTGGCAAGAATATGAAATGGACTAAAGATAGCTTCTTTAATAAACTGGACATTCCTTCACACCATGCACAATAATAAATTCAAAATGGATTAAAGATTTAAATATAAGATCTGGAATTATAAAACTTTTAGAAAATATAGGCAGTAAGCTCTTTGACATTACTCTTATTATTATTTTTTTAAAAGATATGTCTTCTCAGCAAGGAAAACAAAAGGTAAAAACAAACATATGGGATCTAATCAAACTAAAAAGCTTTTGCCTTACAAAGGAAACTATGAATGAAATTAGAAGACCATCTACTAAATGTGAGAAGATATTTCCAAACAATGTATCTGGCAAGAGCTTAATTTCCAAATTGTACAAGGAACTGATACAACTTAACAGTAATAAACCAGACAACCTAATCTAAAAAGGGAAGAAGATCTGAATAGGTCAAAGATTCTTTGAATGTTTCCAAAGACATACAGATGATAACAGGGACACAAAAATGTTCAGCATCACTAATCATCAGAGAAATGCAAATCAAAATCTCAATGAGATAACATCTCAAAACTATCAGAAAGACAATTGTCAAAAAAGACAACAAACAAGTGTTTGAAAGAATGTGGAGAAAAGAGAACTCTTGTGCACTCCGGTGAGAATATAAATTGATTTAACTACTATGGGAAACTGTACAGCAATCCCCCAACCCCCCAAATTAAACACAAAACTACCACATGACCTAGGCTGAGGATTTACACGAAGAAAAGAACACTAAGTAGATATATGTATCCCTATGCTTACTGCAGTATCGTTTTAAACAGCCAAGATATGGAAACAACCTTAGTGCCCATCAATAAATGGATGGATAAAGATGGAGTGTGTGTGTGTATACACATATATATACAATGCAATATTACTCATACATAAAAGAAAATGAAACTTGCCATTTACAACAATATAGAAGGTATTATTCTACATGAAATAAGCCGGACAAAGACAAATACTGTATGCTTTCGCTTACAAAAAACTAAAAAAAAAAATCAACAAACTTAACAAAACAGAAATAGAGTTATAGATAAAGAGGAATAAAACAGTTGCCACAGGGAATGGGTGTGGAAAAGGAAAGAAATAGGTGAGAGAGATTTAGAGAAACAAACTTCTTATTGTGAAGTAAATGAGCCATTTACATGAAATATATAGGATGGGGAATATAGTCGCCACACTATGTAGTTAATTATATAACTATAATATCTTTGTATGGTGACATACTATAATAAGACATACCATGGTGACCATCTTGAAATGTATAGAAATATCAAATTACGATGTTGTGTCACAGTTGCTAACATAAGGTAGGTCAATTATAGTTTAACACTGGTGTATCTTATATATGAAAGCTGTTAAGAGAGTAACTCCTAAGAGTTCTCATCACAGGGAAATTTTTAGCTTCTTTAATTTTTACCTATGTGGGATGATAGATACTCAATACTCATTGTGATAATTATTTCATAGTGTATATGAGTCAAAATATTATGCTGTACATTTTAAACTTTCCCAGTTCTGTTTGTCAATTATATCCCGATAAAACTGAAAGAAATAAATTAGCTTTTAATAGATTTTCCTTAAATCTGTAGAAAATCCAGTGGAATAGCCAGTTGGAAGTTTTTGGAAAAGTGTATTCAATGAATTGAGAAAAATTACCCATGGAAACAGAGACATAGTGCATGCTAAGTCACTTCAGTTATGTCTGACTCTTTGTGACCCTATGAACCATAGCCAGCCAGGCTCATCTGTCCAGTGGGATTTCCCAGGCAAGAATACTGGAGTGGGTAGCCATTTCCTTCTCCAAGAGATATAGCTGCTGCTGCTGCTAAGTCACTTCAGTCGTGTCCGACTCTGTGTGACCCCATAGAGGGAAGCCCACCAGGCTCCCCCGTTCCTGGGATTCTCCAGGCAAGAACACTGGAGCGGATTGCCATTTCCTTCTCCAATGCATGAAAGTGAAAAGTGAAAGTGAAGTCACTCAGTCCTATCTGACTCTTAGCGACCCCATGGACTGCAACCTACCAGGCTGCTCCTTCCATGGGATTTCCCAGGCAAGAGATATAGCAGTGATCCTCAAATATGATCTTTGTATAAAGGATACAAAAGGAGAGCAGGAAAGAAAAAACAGCTTTGGACAAACACCTTTGGGAAACAAAATATTATAGAAAGAAAAAGAGGAGCCATACACATTAAAAGAGAAACTAGAGTCGAAAGGAACAGGGAAGTATCATCATGATGGAAGTTTAGTTCTAGTATCTCGAAGAACTAGGAAGTGTCATGACAGTCACAGTATAGGAAAGTGTTACATGGAGAATGCAGTCAACTCTCTATTTGGTCAAGCCTAATATTCTTATTGTTTATGGGCAAATGCTGAAAGGCATAAATTGCTATAGTTCTTCTTTTTTGCTTTTTCTTCAATAGGATAAAAGTTGTATTCATTATGCTTCTACTAGCAATGTTCTCTTTACTGTCCTCCTAATCCCTTTCACTTCTTTTCAGCTATTAAGATTTGGTTACTATTTATAATGAGAAGTTACTGAAACTGGAAGGAACTTACAGTGTTTTATTAGAGAGAAGGAGGCCATATTTTGTTTCCAGCCTGTGAATAATGAAACTTTCCATTTGACCACAATGCAATAAAAATGATTCAATAAAGTGTATTACTCTACTGTCAGTATGTATCAGGAATTACATTTGACATTGGGATAAACAGATGAAGAAGATATCTTAAATATAACGTTAGATGTAAAGAGAATATGGAGAACTGAATGAGATAAATAGAGATAAATGAGGAGTGCAGAACTGTCATTTTTGTGGCTTCCGTTGTGGCTCAGCTGGTAAAGAATCCACCTGCAATGTGGGAGACCTGGGTTGGATCCCTGGGTTGGGAAAATCCCTTGGAGAGGGGAAAGGCTGCCCACTACAGTATTCTGGCCTGGAGAATTCCATGGCTGTATAGTCCATGGGATCAGAAAGAGTTGGACACAATTGAGTGACTTTCACTTTCACTTTCACCCAGGAATAAATACGTTAGCAGTAAGTACATATATCAGAAGAAAAGTTATGACCAACCTAGACAGCATATTAAAAAGCAGAGACATTACTTTGCCAACAAAGGTCCGTTTAGTCAAGGCTATG
This sequence comes from Cephalophus harveyi, assembly GCA_006410635.1. Classification (NCBI taxonomy): domain Eukaryota; kingdom Metazoa; phylum Chordata; class Mammalia; order Artiodactyla; family Bovidae; genus Cephalophus; species Cephalophus harveyi. The sequence goes on along the minus strand of SJYT01015501.1, from coordinate 226,096 downwards.
GTTTCTCTAGTAGTCATGTATGGATGTGAGAGTTGGACTATAAAGAAAGCTAAGAGCCGAAGAATTGATGTTTTTGAACTGCGGTGTTGGAGAAGACTCTTGAGAGTCCCTTGAACTGCAAGGAGATCCAACTGGTCCATACTAAAGGAAATCAGTCCTGAATGTTCATTGGAAGGACTGAAGCTAAAGCTGAAACTCCAATACTGTGGCCACCTGATGCAAACAGCTGACTTATTTGAAAAGACTCTGATGCTGGGAAAGATTGAAGGTGAGAAGAGAAGGGGACGACAGAGGACGAGATGGTTGGATGGTATCACTGACTCGATGGACATGAGTTTGAGTAAGCTCCAGGAGTTGGTGATGAACAGGGAGGCCTGGCATGCTGTAGTCCACGGGGTCACAAAGAGTCAGACACAACTGAGCAACTGAACTGAACTAAACTGAACGTATATCACCACATAAGTATGTGCAACTCACTCCAGTTTTCTTGCCTGGGAAATTTCATGGACAGAAGAGTCTGGTGAGTTGCAGTCCATGTGATCACAGAGTTGGACGTGACTGAACACACACACACAAAGCATGCTTTAATGCTAAAAATGTCCAAAATGCATGCCTTAATGCTAGAAATGTCCAAAATGGAGTAAGATATACCCTCAAGGGAGATAATTGAAATATTAAAAAATGGTATCTTGATTATCCCTTCTAATAGTATCTCTGAGAATGCCTGAGAGTTGCCTTGTAAAGTGGAAAACCACTAAAAAAAAAAAAAAAAAAAAAAAGCTTATGCTATGGAGCTCTATAAACATAACAATAAGCAAGACCACAAGTATTATCATCACAAAGCATAATTCAAAGCAGTGCATTCTAGTCCCCTATTTTGGTGGTTTGTGAAAACAGTTATTTTTTTAAGCACAGTCATGGGGATATTAGAATTAGGTTGGGTGACATTTTTTCTAGAGCTCAACTTTTCCTTTTCATTTTTTAAGGTTCATACATTCCATCCCCTTCTGTGTTTTTAGACACTTAGATTTTGATAATATCACACTCTGAGAATTAGAAACCCAAGACTTTCATTTGATTCTTTCAGAAGGAAATAGTATTAGTTCTAGGTAAGGATATATTTTAGCAAAATTACAATAATATAAAATAAAACAATTTTTATGAACTTCTTGCTGTGTAGTTTACTTCTTTCTTATTGGAGGCCAGCTTAATAAGATTCAGAAAGGCTGACATATGGCATCTCTACTCATTATACCTTGTTTCTTTTTGGGTCAACGTTATCTCTAGATTATCTGTCTTTGTAGAATTTAATTAATTTCTATTTTCCTAAACTGTACATAGAATAAATGTCTTCACTGTTTTCTTTTGACTGTATCTTAGTAAAATGTAGCAAAATTTATATCTCAATACTTTAAACACACTTGAGAATCTTCATCCAAGGTTGTAGGGAAATGAGGTCACTGTGTGTATGTTTTAATGATTACTTCAGATTAAGAAATAAAAAATGAGACAACATCATTTTACCTAAGTATCTAAATTGCAACCCACTCCAGTAATCTTGCCTGGAAAATTCCATGGACAGAGGAGCCTGGTGGGCTATAGTCCATGGTGTCACAAAGAATCAGAAATGACTGAGTAACTAAATAACAAACAGTCAAGTATTATCTGAGAGTGCTACTTGTTGTATCAAATATTTTCATAGAGTAGCTTGCCAGGACACACTTTTTTGCTGATAGCCAACCATCTTCCCTTTTAAGTCTAGGCCTGTTCTCTCACATGTTTATCCGAGTTCATGAGTATGAGAAGTGCTCAGTCACTTTGCAAATCCGTGGACTGTAGCCTGCTAGGCTGCTCTTTTCATGGGATTCTCCAGGCAAGAGTACTGGAGTGGGTGGCCATGCTCGCCTTCAGGGGATCTTCCTGACTCAGGGATCAAACCTACATCTCTTATGTCTCCTGAAGTGGCAGGTGTGTTCTTTACTACTAGCATCAACTGGGAAGCCCCCATGAGTATGAGAACCTGACACTTTAAGAGAGGATGGATTTTAAATAATCAGCAAAGATCTGGTGAAATGAGACTAATTCTTGTTGCCATATGCATTTTTTGTCTGTTTGTCAGAAAGATTCATCCTTTTCATGGCTGTCAAGGCTCTATGATTTCATCTCTGCCATCTCCTGGAGTTTATCTTCTACTGTCTTTCCACTAACTTAATTCTCTACTAACACTGGTTTTCTTACTGGGCCTTGATCACAGCAAAGTGAATCCTACCTCCTAACATTTGCAAATACTTTCTCATGTTCCTGAAATTGTTTTCCTTCATTAGCTTCATGGCTTGCTTGCCCATTTCCTGTATCTCTGACCATATAACACCTTGTGCATGCATGCTCAGTCACTTCAGTCATGTACAACTGTTTGCAATGCTATGAACTGTTGCCTGCCAGGCTCCTTTGTCCAGGGGCTTCTCCAGGCAAGAATACTGGAGTGAGTTGCCATGCCCTCTTCCAGGGGATCTTTCCAATCCAGGGATTGAACTTGTGTTTCTTGTGTCTCCTGCATTGACAGGTGAGTTCTTTACCACTAGTGCCACTTGGAAAGCCCTTATAACACCTTCAGTTCAGTTCTGCTCAGTCACTCAGTTGTGTCCAACTCTTTGCAACCCCATGAATCGCAGCACGCCAGGCCTTCCTGTCCATCACCATCTCCCGGAGTTCACTCAGACTCACATCCATCGAGTCCGTGATGCCATCCAGCCATCTCATCCTCAGTCGTCCCCTTCTCCTCCTGTCCCCAATCCCTCCCAGCATCAGAGTCTTTTCCAATGAGTCAACTCTTGGCACGAGGTAGCCAAAGTACTAGAGTTTCAGCTTTAGCATCATTCCTTCCAAAGAAATCCCAGGGCTGATGTCCTTCAGAATGGACTGGTTGGATCTCCTTGCAGTCCAAGGGACTCTCAAGAGTCTTCTCCAACACCACAGTTCAAAAGCATCAGTTCTTCGGCACTCAGCATTCTTCACAGTCCAACTCTCACATCCATATGTGACCACAGGAAAAACCATAGCCTTGACTAGACGGACCTTAGTCGGCAAAGTAATGTCTCTGCTTTTGAATATGCTATCTAGGTTGGTCATAACTTTTCTTCCAAGGAGTAAGCGTCTTTTAATTTCATGGCTGCAATCACCGTCTGCAGTGATTTTGGAGCCCCCCAAAATAAAGTTTGACACTGTTTCCACTGTTTTCCCATCTATTTCCCATGAAGTGATGGGACCAGATGCCATGATCTTCGTTTTCTGAACATTGAGCTTTAAGCCAACGTTTTCACTCTCCACTTTCACTTTCATCAAGAGGCTTTTTAGTTTCTCTTCACTTTCTGCCATAAGGGTGGTGTCATCTGCATATCTGAGGTGATTGATATTTCTCCCGGCAATCTTGGTTCCAGCTTGTGTTTCTTCCAGTCCAGCATTTCTCATGATGTACTCTGCATAGAAGTTAAATAAGCAGGGTGACAATATACAGCCTTGACGGACTCCTTTTCCTATTTGGAACCAGTCTGTTGTTCCATGTCCAGTTCTAACTGTTGCTTCCTGACCTGCATACAGATTTCTCAAGAGGCAGGTCAGGTGGTCTGGTATTCTCATTTCTTTCAGAATTTTCCACAGTTTATTGTGAACCACACAGTCAAAGGCTTTGGCATAGTCAATAAAGCAGAAATACATGTTTTTCTGGAACTCTCTTGCTTTTTCCATGATCCAGCAGATGTTGGCAATTTGAGTCTCCCAATATAAATAGAAAACCCCTCACTTCTGGACTCTCTGTCTTTAAGTGCTTATTTCTTACTGTTCTTAGAAGCATCTAACAAGGCATTTGATTTTCTGAACTACCACCCAAACTCACAACAGTGTAAGCTTTGTGAAAGCATGAAATTTTGTTTAGTTTTGCAAAGAGATATATTTCTTACATCCTAAACATTTTTTAACCCATTTTGAATGCTCAGTATTAGATGAGACCATCAAGATACTAAGCCAATTCAGAACAATGTGAAATGTCCCAAATAGATCAGGATTTTTTTAAAGTCAGTGATATCTCTGTACTTCTAACTAATTCTACTGTCTCCCATTTTTATTTAGATGCTCACTTTCATAATGTTATATATTACTGAATCAAAGGTGTTTGAGTCGCAATGATTATGTTTAATGTCATTAATGTGTCTAAATTTTAAAAGCTCTGTAGGCTTTCTATCTTTGAGAAAACAAGAGTTACTCACCACATATCTTAGCTAAGTGGGCATCAGTAGCTCTTTACTAAATGTCATGAAGTTAGGACAACTGGGTGTGATATCAGATGGAAGATACAATGTACAGACTAGAAATAGTAGGGCAAAGAATAACTCAACATTGGTAAAGAAAAGAAATGAATCTTAAATAGGTCAACAAACACACTGATCATTATATGATAGTTAATTTATTGTATGTATCTCTTATGCTTACCGTATCCAGATGAAAAGGCAAAAATCTGAACATGGTAGAAGCTGATGGTTTCAATCAATATGAATTATTTACTGATACTTTAATAAGTAGATTAATAATTTTATCCTTTCCACTGAAAACTGAAACTATCCCAAACCCGTGCCTAAATTTATGCCTAAATTTTGACCAAAGGGACAAACAGTAGCGTCATATATCAATCCCAAAAATTGCTCCTAGAGGAGAGTTAACTTTATTTTTGTCCTTTTTCCTTTCTGTTTTCCTAAGGAAAACACATTTTTTGTTTGAACTTTGATTTGCAGCTTTGGACCCTAAGGTATGGCTGGTTTCCAATTTAATTCCTCTAAGCTCCAAATTTATCCTTTTTGCCAGCTCTATGAAAATGGATTGATTTCTTTTTAATATTTTTTTAATTTTTTTTTCAACTGGTTCAACTGATTTTTCAACTGGCTTTGTTAGTAGAGTGCTAGAAACATACTTCATGACAAAAGAGCTTGAAACCTATTCCAGAACTCTTCAGGCTCCTGTAGAACACAGTTTCCCTAATGCTGAGTTCCTGCAACATGAGCCACAGCTCCAGGCTCTGGCTCCCACAGTGCTTGTGGCCACTGCAGTGCACAGTATCCAGCACCACCCAAAGACTATAAGGTTCCCTGGAACCTTCTTCAGGCAATTTTGTTGAAGAGTGTCTTTGATGAGACATCTCCCATGAATACATTTTGCAAGCACTCTAGAGGGAACAATTCTGGCAAGTTCCAGATAGCATATTTTCCAGCAAGTTCTGTCAGTTCAGCAAGATAAAAACTTTGATTCAGAACTATGAACTTGCTCTCTTTAACTAAACCTGGATCACGTCCTTTGTTTAAGTTAGGTAGATAAGGCACAGTCTTTCTTGGGTACCTTATCTGCCCTAGTGAAGTGGCTACATTACTATATCATGTATCTGATATTATGTTAAACATATGTTAACATCTGGTATTCTGATATTCTTTAGAGTCATCTCAATTTTTTACTAATTCATATAATTCCAATAATATTATAACTGATAATTTTCTGTATTAAACTTTCCCCATTTTGATCATGGTGTGATTTCCTTATCTGGAATGGACTTAGTCTGACACATAAGAAAAACATCATATACTAAAGAAGGCACAGTAATAAGAGAACCTGAAACCATGGCAGATTGAGTCAGCCCTGAACTAACTTCCAAACTTTCACATGAAGAGAAATAAATAACTTTTTAAAATTGCTGTGATTTTTGTTTTCAGCACCTGAATATCATCCCACTTATATAAATAAACTAATCTTATTTATCTCACATAACACCAAATAGGTCTTTTCAAGTTTTTTGGATAGTAGAGTATAGAGTCTTAGACATCTAGTAGTTTCTCAGTAATTAGCTTTTTAATAAGTGTTATATAGCTCATAATAAGAAAACAGCTGATAGAGAAGTCTTAATAAAATCCCCATAAAGAGAAGGAGCCCAGTACTATGTAGAAAACACCAAATAATAAAATAAAATAATCCATTATTTCTGAAAGATAGGTGAAGAAAATGATAGGTGAACTTTAAGAAAAAACTGTCTAATTGAAAGATTAGAGTACCAGATTCCCAAAGTTCCCTTCAAAATATTTATAATAAGCAAGATAAATATGGATATGAAGAGAAAAACCTGAGGCATCCTACATCCCACATTCTTCTTAGTAGTTCATCTTTTATTGCCATTATTTCCCCAATGTTAAAGCTACCAGCTTCTTAAGAATAAACATTATAGGTTATGATCTGTGGCAAACATAAATACTTTAATTCTTTGATCATTTTTCTGAGGAATCATTTCTGCAGAATCTATAGAGATAATAAGACATGGTCACTATTTCTCCAGACTTTCAGTCTAGGGGAGGAGTTGCATATAGTAGAATGACCTTGATACAATAGAAGTGAAAATTATTACAATACAGAATGAAGGTTTCTTGTAAATGGAAGAGATAAAGAAACTGAATACAACTGACAGGAGTGGGGGATTTTCTCTTGAGTTGCAGGATTTAAGTTAAATATCAACTATAAGAAGGTTTTGAAAAGTCGGAGAAAAATAAATCATTCTATGTGATACCTCTAAGTTAAACAATTCATGGAGCTCAGAAAAGAAACAGTGACAGATGTTACTTTCTTGGGCTCCAAAATCACTATGGATGGTGACTGCACCCATGAAATTAAAATATGCTTGTTCTTTGGAAGAAAAGCTATGACGAACCTAGACAGTGTGTTAAAAAGCAGAGACAGCACTTTGCTGACAAAGATCCATATAGACAAAGTTATGGTTTTCCCAGTAGTCATGAACATAAAGAAGGCTGAGCGCCAAAGAATTGATCCTTTCAAACTGTGGTGCTGGAGATGACTCTTGAGAGTACCTTGGCCAACAAGGAGGTCAAACCAGTCAATCCTAAAGAAAATCAGCTCTGAACAGTCATTGGAAGGAATGATGCTGAAGGTGAAACTCTAATCCTTTGGCCACCTGATGCGAAGAGTTGACTCATTTGAAAAGACCCTGATGCGGGGAAAGGTTGAAGGCGAGAGGAGAAGGGGACGACAGAGGATAAAATGGTTGGATGGTATGAGTTTGAGTAAATCTGGGAGTTGGTAACGGACAGGGAGGCCTGGTATGCTGCATTCCATGGGGTCACAGAGTCGGTCACGACTGAGCGACTAAACTAAACTGAACTGAGATAAGATAGGGAACCAATCTTGAGATTTTTGATCCCCTAGAAGGGGTCTGGCCAACCAGGCTTCAAGCTTAACAACATTCCAAGTTTTATGAAACTAAACGAACAGCATTAACATGAAAACAGGCTTGCAATTTGCTTACACATCAATGATGATATCAGTTTGCATCCTGAGATTATAAAGAGAACCCAAAACTGCAATCTTTGAAGTCTTACTCATGGAGCAGACTGACTCACTGCCTGGGACCTTTTCACAATTGGGACTTCAGATGTGCTGTATTACAGGACTTCCCAGCACTGTTTGAGTCTGAATGTTGGTCAAAACCCAATTTGGTGATGTATCCTCTGCTGTTTCTATTTCTCTTTTCTTGTAATGTTAGTATATTGAAAATAAGCTAGATAATTCTCTAATAAATATTGGTATTATTTATTTATATAGAATGAGTAGCTTATTTTGTTAGAAAATACTTTGAACCTGAGATGAAAGTGAAAACACTCAACAAAACACCATATAATCTTGTATTGGTTTTTCTCTTCAGTATAAGATGGCAACAATTTCCTCCAATGTGTAAAGACAAATCAACAGTGATTAAAACATCACTACTCTTTGTATGGAGATGACTTGATGAGTTTATATTTTTTTTCTATTTATTTTTCTCAGATAATGTTGTTCAAGGAAAAACAACAAAAACAAAATCCTCTCTTTGTGTTTTAGGGTATCTCAAAAGAAGCAGAGACTATACCAGTTAAGCTGTAGTCAGAGAGATCAGTTTACTTAAGAGGGGAGCATGGTTCACAGAATCTGGTTAACTGAATCAAAAGTGAAGAAAAATGACATAAGAAGATCATTTTGAACTAAACTCTCCAGTTTCTGCTGGTGAAGCAATAGCAAAGAATTTGATTAAAAGTTACTTGCTTTTCCTCTGTATTTGTTAATTTTCTTGTTGTTGTTTTAATTTTCTTGTTGTTGTAAAGAATGAGAATGAGAGCTTAGAAGATGTCAAGAAATTGTTGATTCAATACCTACATTCAAATCAAAAGCATCATTTATCTTTCTAGTGTATTCGTTTCACCATAATCCCTGGTGAATGGACAATTGTGGTAACATAACATGATGACACTGAAGTTAGCTAATATCAGGCAACAATTTTTGTCTGTGAATAAATATTCAATGAATAATAGACTGCATCTTTAACATTCAGGTATCCTTAACTACCAGGCAGCCTTAACTTTTACATGCTGCTGCTGCTAAGTCGCTTCAGTCGTGTCCGACTCTGTGCGACCCCATAGACGGCAGCCCAATAGGCTCCCCCGTCCCTGGGATTCTCCAGGCAAAAACACTGGAGTGGGTTGCCATTTCCTTCTCCATTGTGTGAAAGCGAAAAGTGAAAGTGAAGTCGCTCAGTCACGACCGACTCCTAGCGACCCCATGGACTGCAGCCTACCAGGCTCCTCCATCCATGGGATTTTCTAGGCAAGAGTACTGGAGTGGCTTGCTATTGCCTTCTCCGAACTTTTACATATAGTACTGAAACTTCTCTACTCATCTGAATTTTGAAGGTATTATATTTCTCTTTTGGTGAGGAGTGAGGGAGGAGAGTATGAAATGAATATTCAGTTCAGTTCAGTCGCTCAGTCGTGTACGACTCCTTGCGACCCCTTGAATCGCAGCACGACAGGCCTCCCTGTTCATCACCATCTCTCGGATTTCACTCAGACTCACATCCATCGAGTCAGTGATGCCATCCAGCCATCTCAACCTGGGTCGTCCCCTTCTCCTCCTGCCCCCAATCCCTCCCAGCATCAGAGTCTTTTCCAATGAGTCAACACTTCTCATGAGGTGGCCAAAGTACTAGAGTTTCAGCTTTAGCATCATTCCTTCCAAAGAAATCCCAGGGTTGATCTCCTTCAGAATGGACTGGTTGGATCTCCTTGCAGTCCAAGGGACTCTCAAGAGTCTTCTCCAACACCACAGTTCAAAAGCATCAATTCTT
>SJYT01015501.1:130762-189085 GCA_006410635.1 Cephalophus harveyi | reverse complement strand
GGTTCCCTTTTCTCCACACCCTCTCCAGCATTTATTGCTTGTAGACTTTTGGATTGCAGCCATTCTGACTGGTGTGAAATGGTACCTCATTGTGGTTTTGATTTGCATTTCTCTGATAATGAGTGATGTTGAGCATCTTTTCATGTGTTTGTTAGCCATCTGTATGTCTTCTTTGGAGAAATGTCTATTTAGTTCTTTGGCCCATTTTTTGATTGGGTCGTTTATTTTTCTGGAATTGAGCTACAGGAGTTGCTTGTGTATTTTTGAGATTAGTTGTTAGTCAGTTGCTTCATTTGCTATTATTTTCTCCCATTCTGAAGGCTGTCTTTTCACTTTTCTTATAGTTTCCTTTGTTGTGCAGAAGCTTTTAAGTTTAATTAGGTCTCATTTGTTTATTTTTGCTTTTATTTCCAATATTCTGGGAGCTGGGTCATAGAGTATCCTGCTGTGATGTATGTCGGAGAGTGTTTTGCCTATGTTCTCCTTTAGGAGTTTTATAGTTTCTGATCTTTCATTTAGACTCTGTGGGAGAGGGCAAGGGTGGGATGATTTGGGAGAATGGCATAGAAATATGTATAATATCATATATGAAACGAATAGCCAGTCCAGGTTCAATGAATGATACTGGATGCTTGGGGCTTGTGCATTGAGATGACCCAGAGGCATGGTATGGAGAAGGAGGAGGGTGGGGGGTTCAGGATGGGGAACATGTGTATACCTGTGGCGGATTCATGTTGATGTATGGCAAAACCAATACAATATTTTAAAGTAATTAACCTCCAATTAAACTAAATAAATTTATATTAAAAAAATAGCCAAGGCACACACACACAAAAATAAAGTACATAAGCCAATAAATTATTAAAAAAAGATAAAAAAATAAAAATAGAAAAGTAAAAATATATTAATTTTTTAAAAGATGAAACAAAATTAAAAAAGCAAAAATTTATAAACATAAGAAAAAATATTTACCTGGGGCTTGTGCTCAGTCAGTGTGCTTGTCTCCACAATGAGCCACAGCCAACTCCCTGCCCCTACAAGTGGCCATCTAAGAACTTTAAGTAGGTCTCTGGCCCTACTGTGAGCATTTTTGAGGCAGCTCAGCTCAGATTCTGACCAGGCCCAACTCCCACGTGTATGTGCCTCAAAGTCCACAGCTGCTAAAGCTAGACTGGTCTCAGTTGTGGGAGTACTCATTGTCCATTCAGATATTCTGCAGATGCTGTGTTTACCAAATCAATTGTATGAGTTTAATCTGTTGGTTTGTGAAGCTGCACAGAGAGATTTCAGCTCCTTTTCCTTAGTTGCACAGTCCCTGGGGCTCAGTTTAGCTTCCTTGCCTGGGTGAAAGGGGGGCAAAGACAGCAGTTAACTGGGGCACACTTGCTTGCTTAGGTGGGAAGGGAGTCAGCTACAAACTGGGACTTGTGTGCTTACTCATTTGGGAGAGTAATAAGGTGGTCACAACTGGGGCACATGTATTTACTCCAACAGGATCCCTGTCTAGTGTCCATGGAGGCAGGGGCCAGCAGAAGCTGGTGACAGATTGGGGTGCACTCATTCTGGTGCAAGACCCTCCCAGTGCCCACGAAGGCAGAGGATGGCTTGTGGGAACAGAGTTTACAGTGGCAGTTCCTCCCCTTTTGCATCACTCAACAGTGATGTCTTGCTTCCAAGGGAGACCATGCTTCCTCCAGGAGCATTTCTAGCTGCAGAGTTCCTCACACTTGTCCCCTCAGGTTGTCCCTGAATAGTTGAGCTCCTCATTCCCATTCTCATTCCCAGGCTATCTCTACATAGCCAACAGAAGTCATTTCCCTGGGTCTTCTCTCTTAAACCTACACTTCAGCACCCAACCCCTGTTAGCATTGGTGGACATCTGTCTCAGGCTGGGACACCCAGGTCTGTGGCACAGACCACCCATGTAAGTCTTTCTGTGTCCTGACTGCCAAAGACTGGCCTCTGTTCTTTCTCCCACTAGCCTTCAAACCTTCCTTCTATTTCAGCATATCTCAACCATCAGTGACAGGGGCCTCTCCAGGTGTGGAAAGCTCTCTTCTCCTTCAGTCTCCCTCCTGGGTGTGGCATCCATCCTTTTTCTTCTTTTCTTTTTCTTTTCTTTCTCCTCTTTGTATTATCTGATTACACTGGGATCTTTTCTTGTCCTTTTATGTGTCTGAGTTCCTCTGCTAGTGTTCAGTAGGTGCTCTGTGGAAATTATACCACTTGTAGATGTATTCTTGATGTACTAAGGGCTTCCCTGGTAGCTCAGAGGTTAAAGCGTCTGCCTGCAATGTGGGAGATCTGGGTTCAATCCGTGGGTCAGGAAGATCCCCTGGAGAAGGAAATGGCAACCCATTCCAGTATTCTTGCCTAGAGAATCCCGTGGATGGAGGAGCCTGGTCGGCTACAGTCCACGGGGTTGCAAAGAGTTGGACACGACTCAGCAACTTCACTCTCACTAGTGGGGAAAGGTGAACCCCAGATACTTTTTAAATCTTGATCCCAGGTTTCCCACTCTTGGCCTCTCTAACACTCCTGTAAGGTGGTTATTTCTGTTTCCATTCCAAAAGAAATAAAAACATAGAGAAAATATACACATTTTGTTTGGGTTGAAGGTGGAAGTGTTAGTGAGGATCATGAATTTAAGCATTGAGGGTATTTTATTTTTATACAATACAAGCATTAGCAAAACATTTCTCCTGCCCAACTAACTCTTTGGGTTAGCTCTGCTAGTTTTGTTCAGGTTCTGCATTCCTATTATTCATGATGCTTGCAATAGGTTTTAGATGGAATAAACCTTAGCACAACTTTCACAAAATAATCTAAATAATTCTTAAAATTTTTTAGATAAATTTAATCATACTGGTACAATAGCACACCCACATTTTGTGATCAGAGAGGAGGATATGTTCATCTCCCCTTCTAGGTTCTTCAGTCTGGTCTAAGAATTAAATTAACATGAGACAGATCAACAGGAGAAAATCAAACAAAGTTTAATAATATTTACACATGATATAGATGTATAAAACCAGAGTAACTCCTTAAAATATTTGAAACTCTCACCTTCAATGCCATCTTCAGCTAAAGACAAAGGAGGAAGTTAGGGGTTGTGGTTTGGGACTTCAAAGGAGAAGAAGGCAGTTCATTCATGGAGATGGAAAAGCACATGTTTGGTAAACAAATGTTTGCTGGGACTTGCAGAAACAATGAAAGCATATTAGACTCTGCATCTCTAGGCTTGGGCAAGTTTCTCCCACCACACTTAGCTCATATTCTTTGTAGACAGCTCTGCATACAGCTCTATTCTCTCCTACAGCCATTTAGTTAAATTCTTTAGGCATCTAAAGGGGACTAAAAAGAAAGACTTCCTGATTCTTGTTTTTTATTTTTTTAATTATTAATCATCATACTAAATAGACAGTTTGAGGTGACAAATATTACTCCCCAAGTACAGTTTAAGAAAAAGAAAAAAGCCAAATTATATATAATTCTATAATAGTATGTATTTGCATAATATAAATGCTTTAACCTCTGAGCCACCAGGGAAGTCCATATTACTTGCAAATATTTTCTCTCATTCAGTAGGATGTCTTTTCATTTTGTAACTTTCTTAGTGGTATCCTTTACCGTGCTAAAACTTTTAACTAGATTTCATTTGTTTATTTTTTATTTTCCTTTCATTCCTAAAGAGAGATGTGTATAAGAGACAGGCATAATATAAATAATGTATCAGTGAGTATATACATGCATACACACATTAAAATACTAGATAGATTTATGGATAATATTTACTGATTTACCAATCAATGGATAGACAATTGATACTAGGTATATTATAGATTGTATCTATATAGCTACAGTATCCATTGATTATGACAAATCAATAGAAAAGTCAGTTGATAGATAAACTATCTAGGATTATACATTACAACACAACATTAGAAGCCTAAGTCTGATCACAGATAGTCACATTTATTTGAAAAAAAAAAAAAATGCTTGCAATCTCCTATTTAAATTCTTATGTTATTGTTCAGTCACCCAGTCCTATCTGACTCTTTGCAGTCCCATGGACTGCAACATGCCAGGCCTCCCTGCCCCTCCATCCCTTGAAAATTGTCCATGTTCATGTCCATTGCATCAATGATGCCATCCAGCCATCTCATCCTCTGACACCCTCTTCTCCTTCTGCCCTCAATCTTTCCCAGCATCAGGGACTTTTCCAATGAGTCAGCTCATCCCATCAGGTGACCAAAATACTGGAGTTTCAGCATCAGTCCATCCAGTGAGTATTCAGGATTGATTTCCCTTAAGATTGACTGGTTTGATCTCCCTGCAGTTTCAAGGGACTCTTAGGAGTCTTCTCCAGCACCACAGTTGGAAGGCATTAATTCTTTGGTTCTCTGCCTTTTTTACACTCCAGCTTTCACAACCATACATGACTACTGAGAAGACTATAGCCTTGACTATATGGGCCTTTGTTGTCAGAGTGATGTCTCTGCTTTTCACGGTCTAGGTTTGTCATAGCTTTCCTGCTAAGAAGCAATCATCTTCTCATTTCATGGCTACAGTCACTATCCACAGTGGTTTTAGAGCCCAAGAAAAGGAAATCTATCACTACTTCCACCTTTTCCCCCTTTATTTGCATTAAGTAATGGGGGCAGATGCCATGATTTTAGTTGTTATTGTTGTTGTTTTAATATTTAGTTTTAAGCTGGCTCTTTCACTCTCCTCCTTCACCCTCATCAAGAGGCTCTTTAATTACTCTTCGCTTTCTGCCATTAGAGTGGTGTCATCTGTATGTCTGAGGTTGTTGATGTTTTTCTCTCCTATCTTTATTTCAGCTTGTAACTCACCCAGCCGGACATGTCTCATGATGTGCTCAGCAAATAGGTTTTCAATAAAAGGATGACAACAGACAGCCCTGTCATGCTCCTTTCTCAACCTTGAACAAGTCAGTTATTCCATACAGGGTTCTAGCTGTTGCTTCTTGACCCACAGACAGGTTTTTCAGGAGATATGTCTGGGAGACAGGTCTGGTATTCCCATCTCTTTAAGAGTTTTTCACAGTTTTTAATGATCCACACAGTCAAAAGCTTTTGTGTAGACAATGAAACAGAGGTAGATGATTTTCTGGAAACCCCTTGCTTTCTCTATGATCCAGCAAATGTTGGCAATTTGATCTCTGGTTACTCTGCCTTTTCTAAACCCAGCTTGGATATCTGGAAGTTGTAATGCTAAAGCCTAGCATGCAAGATTTTAGGCATGACCTTACTAGAGATGGGTGCAATTGTCCAGTGGTCAGAACATTCTTTAGTACTACCCTTCTTAGGAACTGGGATAAGTATTGACCTTTTCCTTGTCTGTGGCCACTTCTGGGTTGTCCAGATTTGCTGACATATTGAGTGTGACACTTTGACAGCATCATCCTTTAGGGATTTGAATAGTTCTACTAGAATTTCCTTGCACCCACTAGCTTTATTGACAGCAGCACTTGACTTAGCTAAAGCCCACTTGGCTTAACACTCTAGAATGTCTGGCCTGAGTGATTTACCACACCACCATAGTTATCCAGTTCATTAAGATCTTTGTTGCACAGTTCTTCTGTGTATTCTTTCCATCTCTTCTTTATCTCTTCTATGTCTACTAGTTATCTATTGTTTCTGTCCTTTATTGTGCCAATCTTTAGGTGAAATGTTCCCTTGATATTTCCAATTTTCCTGAAGAGATCTCTAGTCTTCTATTGGTTTCCTCTGTTTTTTATGCATTGTTCATTAATACCTATCAATGATTTGTGTAAAATTATTCACTAAGCCATCCCAAACAGGTACTCCCTTGAAAATTTGCATTCTCAAGACAGTGTTATTTTTTAAAAAGTCACCTTTAAGAGTTAGGATTTATGAGGATTTTAAAATTATTTACTAGTTAGCTTGTTAAATGTTTCTGTGAAGAAAAAACTTAACCAAGTTCTTGGCATTCAACAATGGGAAAAAACTAGGTAATTCTCCAGATTTCTTACACTCCTCTAATTCACTTTTCTTAGGTAATTCCCTGAAGCTTCCTAATAGTAATGCAGAGTACTATACTGTCAATTCATGAACATATTCACCTGATTTTAACAATGTTTGAAGACCAAAGTATATTTAAAATCCTATTATTTTGAAATCCTTACTTAAAAACTTTCTACAAAATTAATCTCTTAAATAAGTTGCCCAAACAAATCCCCAAATTTAGGAAACTAAGTTTATATAATCTGAGAGATCTTCCTTCAGAAAATAAACTACAAAATTAGACACAAAACTGCATATTAATTTAGTAATAAAATGTGAATAATGTAATATAAATTATAAAGCAAGTACTACATCACAAGACCAAAAATAGTTTCAGTTCAGTTCAGTTCAGTCATTCAGTCGAGTCTGACTCTTTGCGACCCCATGAATTGCAGCATGCCAGGCCTCCCTGTCCATCACCATCTCCCGGAGTTCACTCAAACTCACGTCCATCGAGTCGGTGATGCCATCCAGCCATCTCATCCTTTGTCGTTCCCTTTTCCTCCTGCCCCCAATCCCTCCCGGCATCACAGTCTTTTCCAATGACTCAACTCTTCTCATGAGGTGGCCAAAGTACTGGAATTTCCAAACATAAATTTTGTATTAATTCTCTTCCTGATAATCCTAATGGAGAAGGGAGTGGCCACCCACTCCAGTACTCTTGCCTGGAAAATCCCATGGATGGAGGAGCCTGGTAGGCTGTAGTCCATGGGGTCGCTAAGAGTCAGACATGACTGAGAGACTTCACTTTCACTTTTCACTTTCTTGCATTGGAGAAGGAAAAGGCAACCCACTCCATTGTTCTTGCCTGGAGAATCTCAGGGACAAGGGAGCCTGGTGGGCTGCCGTCTATGGGGTCGCACAGAGTTGAACACAACTGAGGCGACTTAGCAGCAGCAGCAGATAATCTTAAAATCTATTTTCCCTAAATTTTTGGCTGCACGCTTTTTGTTTCTATTTAATAATTTTAATATATTATTTTATATAAAAATAGAAATAACCTTTATTTGGAATTGATCAATTTTTTTTTCTATTGTTTACAATTTGGAAAAGCTTCTTTCAACTTCATAGCACTTTATTTTTAAATTTGTAGAATTTCTGTTAAATTTGGAAATGGCTATCAATTTTCTTTTTTATATGAACTCTTAGTGTCAGGCACATACTCTCTATTAACTAAAGGTTTGAATTCTACAAAAAGGAATTCTAATAAATATTCTTAAACATATGCATGACATCTGCATTAGGTTAAATTATATTCCCTGCCCCCACCAAATATGCTCAAATCCTAATCCCCACTACTTGTGAATATGACTTCATTTGAAAATAGTGTCTTTGCAGATGTAATCAAGATGAGGTCATACTGGGTTAGGGTGGGCCCTCAAACCAGTGCCTAGTACCTTTATCAGGAAATGAGAAGGAGAGTTGGATACAGACTCATAGAGGGGACAGATTCAGAGGGAAGAAGTTCTTGTGAAACAGAGGTAGAGACTGGAATGATGCAACTGAAGTCAAGGAATGCCAATGGAAACTAAGAAGAGGCAAGGAAAAATTCTTTCCTGGAGCTTTCAGACAGTTCATGGCACCACCAAAACATGGATTTTGGACGTCTAGCCTACAGAACTATGAGAAAATAAATTTTCATTGTTTTATACTATACAGTTTGTGGTAATTTGTTATGAGAGCCCTAAGAAATTAATATGAGTGTGTGTGCTAAGTTACTTCAAGTTGTGTTCCACTCTTTGTGACCCAATGGACTGTAGCCCACCAAAGTCCTCTGTCCACAGGATTCTCCAGGCAAGAATACTGGAGTGGTTTGCCATGCCCTCCTCCAGGGTTCTTCCTGACCCAGAGACTGATTCCACATCTCTTATGTCTCCTGCATTGGCAGGTGGGTTCTTTACCACTAGTGCCACCTGGCAAGCCCCAAAAAACTAACATAATAATCATCAAAAAGAAAGCTTTACTACCAACTGTGGTAGTTTTGAAATTTGTTTATAAATTATTTGATAGTCTTCCCACTCAGGATATGATGCCAATTTCTCTTTTTATTGAGTGTGGGCCAGATTCAGTGACTTACTTCTAATGCAGAACATATAGCAAAAGTAGCATTGTGAAACTTTGGGGACAAGGTTTTATAAAAGGTACTTTGACTTCTGTCTTGCTCTCTCAGATCACTTCCTCTGAAATACACCAGCTGCTGGGTTATAAGGACATTCAGGAAGCCCCATCAAGAGGACTGCGTAATGAGCATCCAAAGCCTCCTGCCAACATCTATGCAACCAAACCATTTCAAAGAGGGGCCTCCAGACCCAGTCAGGTCTTGACAGAAAACACATTAGAAACAGAGCTAGATTATACAGCTAAACTATTCCTGGGCCACTAATTTCCTCACAGTTTATGTAAGATTAATAAGTGTTTGCTGTTTTATGCTACTAAGTTTAGGATAACTTATCATGCTAAAATTCCAAGTACATTCCTTTCAGGGGAAAAATGTTTTTCTATATTTATTGACAATTTAATACACTTCAATTTTATAAATCTGATGATTAGAAAATCTTCCACAGACTTGTTTCTGTCTCTATTGTTCATCTTGTTTTTCTTCCATTTCCCACATGCTTTGCAGCCCTGGGTGCTAGGATACATATCAACTCTGCTCAGAACACTTTTGTCATGATAGGAATATTTCTCAAGGTTCTTGTTACAATAAGATGGCTAGCAATTACCTAGATATGTCTCAGAGTTCAAACCACATAACTAAATCTTTCTGAACCCATTATGAAAGATATTCCCAACTCAATTACCCTTAGCCATATCTACAAAATGCCTGTTGCAACTTCACTACTACTCTACATGAAATAAGAAGAGAGCGGAAGAGAGGAAATAAAAGTGAATAAATGCTAGCAGTCTTAATGTGGTTAAAATATATTTTATCATAAATTCTACAAAAGCATATGACTATATGAACAAGTGATTAAGTCTCCTCCTAGAACTGAGGAGGACCTTTGAGACACATACCCCAATGGTTCACTTTCATTAGCTTCACTGTATACCTCTTGGCCCGAGACATTTTAAAAGCAATATATTTCAATCTGTATGTATTAAACCCAAAGGTTATATTTTATTCATTGGCTATGTCTAAACCTACTGAAGATCAATATGATGTTGTTGTCATAATTTTGTAAAAATGAATAGACCAGATTTAACTAAGATGCCAATTGAACATTAAATTATATTCTAAATATGTTACAACAAGCTCTGATTCTTATAAAAATAACTATTGCAGAAAGGAGCATGCCAACTATTTGTTTAAGATTCATTTGCTTTTAATTGTTTTCTGCTAAATAATGAAATGCACTGAAGAGGAAATGCCATCTGCCAGTTCATATTTTTAAGAAGTGATAAAGAGTTGCCCATTACCCCCTTTTCATGCTGCTGCCTCAGCATTAAAATGTGCATGATTTTAGATTTTCATAGTAAGGAAACAGAGTGTTTAGGATAAAGGAAGGAATTAGGTTACCTTTTTTTTCTTCTGTTTAATGGTACAAAAAATATACAAATATATATACAAATAAGGCAAATATATATACAAATATATAGAAAAATAAGGCAAACACTAATATTTGAGATAATTTAAAGACTAAAGTAACTGGCCAATTTCCATTTTAACTTATAAGGTGCTTGAAAGTTGTCATTCTCACTCAAAAATAAGAAGAGAAAAAAACAAACAAAAAAGAAAACACTGAATGTAAAATCAGAAACTCTTCTCACATGAACTACAGAATTGAGGTCACAGGGCCAACCATCATTGCAAACACTGGAAACTCAAGTAAATACACAGAATCACAATTTACCAGGAGAAGAGGCTACCCACAGACACAGTAAAACAGTAATTGATGAGTTTCTGAAGGCTCAGTGTAAATTTGCTTGATAGGTAAAATTTAGAGCCCCAGACTTGGAGGCATATTCACATGTTGGTGAATTTTACTTTCAGGAGGACCACCAGCTTCTCATGGCAAATATTTTGGAAAACTTATCCACATGGTTTAGATAGAAGGAGGGGAAGACAGCCATTCTGAAATATGACTATGGAAATAGTAGTTAGTTTGAGATATATCCAGAGTATTCCGTGGTTGGGCCTGCCCTCAGTGAAAAATACTTTGCTAGAGACTTAACCAGTCTAGGGGAAGAACAATTAGATAGTTCTAAATCTCCCTGGTTTTTTTTTTTTTTTTTGGTCTCATATATTAAGAAACTTTAGAAGGTCACAGTGCAGCAACCCTGTCTCATTAAAAAAGAGAGGTTTAATCATACATTTACAGAACGTTTTTCTTCCCCGATACCATACCACCACTTCAATAGGACTGTAGAATAATAACATGAGCTACAACTAAGAGAGCTGCAAGCTACAAACTCTAGAAAAGAAGGACTTTTAGGGAAATCCAAAGAAAACAAGGAGAGACAAGATATTAGAGACTGAAGCCTCTGATACCTTCAGCCACAGCAAGCATTAACACTAATACCTCTCTAATTAAAAATAAAACCATATATGAAAGGCCTTTTCCACTTAAGTTTTTATTACTATGATCATGTCCAGCTTTCAACAAAATTAGGTTTGCTAAAAGGCATGGCAAAACATGATATGAAGAGAAAAAGCAAACATCAGAATTAGACTCATATAATAGAGATTGTGTGATTCTTAGGCAAGGGATTTTAAATCACTAGGGTGGCTCAGCAGTAAAGAATCTGCCTGCAATGCAGGAGACTATCTGCAAAGCAGATGTGGATTTGATTCCTGGGTTGGGAAGGCTTCCCTGGGAAATCCCATGGACAGAGGAGCCTGTCAGGATACAGTCCATGAGGTTGCATAAGTCAGACATAACTTAGCAACTAAACCACCCACCACCATAGTTAAGACGCTGTGGGTGCTGTTAAAAAAAAAAAAAAAAAACTCAACATGCAAAAACAGATGGGGAATATAAGCAGAGAGACGGTGACTTGAAGTAATCAAGATAAAATGGTAGAAATCAAGAAGCACTGTAACAGAAATGAAGAGTCCTTCAAAAGTGACAGAGAAATACAGACTTTTTCATAAGAAAAAACAAAAACTAAGGAATTCTGCTTTCAATAAACCTGACTTGCAAAAAATGTTAAAAGAAGTTCTTCAGGGAAGGAAAATGATATAGGTCAGAAACTTAGAAATACAGAAGAAAGGAAGAGTGTTAGAGAATGAACACAATGAAGGTAAAGTGAAATATTTTACTTATTCTTAGTCAATCTAATAAAAATGTTTGTTCAAAATATTAATATCAATGATCTGTTAGGTGATTATAGCTTATGGATAAGTGAAATGAATAACAATGTTATAGGGGATGGACAGAGGAATGGGTAACATTGTGTTATAAGGTAGGTATACTATCTCTGAAATGGTGGAGACTTATTTGATAGTGGACACAGATTATACAGATTATATGCTGCAAAATTCAGGTCAAGTAGTAAAAATAAAAATAAGCATAACAGATATGCTAAGAGGAGAGAGAAAACAGAATCATAGAAAATCCTTAATTAAAAAGATCTTTGCTCCTTGCAAAAATGGTAGTTTATGAAAACTCAGATGGCAACAATGCAAACTCCTAAACTTTGTACATGTACAAAGTAAATGAGATTATAATTGAGTGAAAGATGGTTTTAATGATGTCTTTCTAATTTAATTCTTTGTAGTCATTTCCATTAGGATCATTTCCACTTTCTAATGGTAATGACCTTGTCTCAGAAAATACTAAGAAAAGATGTCGTCTAGTTCTAAACTCATCCATAATATCGATTCATAGTTTTCTGTGAACCCAAATTATTCCCAAGTGGAGAAGGTCATGGAGATCATCTTTCATGGTATAATGCTAATGTTAATACAGGTCTATTTTTTTCTAGATCATAGCTCTATTAACACATTTTATATTCATAAAGGTGAGGCAGTACTGATAGTCTACTCTACAGGACTTTAGTGACTGAAAGTTTTAGTCCTTCAGTCATGTCAGACTCTTTGGGACCCCATGGACTGTAGCCTACCAGGCTCCTCTGTCCATAGAATTCTCCAAGCAAGACTACTGAAGTAGGTTGCCATTTCCTTCTCCAGGGGATCTTCCCAACCCAGAGACTGGACCCAGGTCTCCTGCATTGCAAGCAGATTCTTCACTATTAAAGCCCACCAGGGAAGTCCCTCTTGAGTGACTGAGGAGTTGCAATTGGAGCAGAGGTTCAAAAATATTAATGAAAGAGGACATTCACTTATAGATATGGGATATGGAACATTAGAGGCAGCAAGAATTGCCAGTTGGTCAGAATACATTGAAATGTGTATTCTTGTCAAAACTACAAGAAAATGAATATGACGGTATAGGAGAAGTACCTCATAGCTCTAGCACATGGCTTCTTTTCATCCTAGTAGTTATTATTTGCATTTACTTTCTAAGGATCAATCTTTGTTTGAACTTTCTGAAAACTCTAAAAGGAGAAATTTATGCTTGATAGGAAACATTATTAATTTAATGTGAGCAAACTGAAAGTGATACAGTGATAAGAGCATTTTCATTTCTGAGGGGCACAGACATAAAGATGAAAGCTGAAGAATATTTTGATAGATACCTCATGGTGATAGATTTTATCATCAATCTTTTTTTTTTTTTTTTACTATTTTAAAAAGATTTACTTATCTATTTATTTATTCAATATTTTGACTGTGGTGTTTCTTTGTTGAACATAAGCTTCTTTAGTTATAGTAAGCAGGGGCCATTATGTTGTGGTGCGTGGGCTTGTCATTGTGGTGATCTGTTGTGGAGCATGGGCTCTAGGTGCTCAGGACTCGTTAGTTGCAGTGTGTGGGTTCAGTAGTTGTGGCCGACATGCTCAGTTGCTCCACAGCATGTGGTATCCTCCTGGACTAGAGATTGAACCAATGTCTCCTGAATTGGCAGGTGGATTCTTAACCACTGGGCCACCAGAGAAGCCCAGTCACCAAAAATTTTTAATCAGAATAAGAAGGAGTTTTTGACTCAAGAAAGATGCATTTTGAATGTACAGAAGATATCTGTAGTAGGATGATCTGTTAACATATATTTAAGTTACATAGTATGTGGAATAAATTTTCATATGTTTTTGGAAGTTGAAATGCAAACCTATTTTGAAAACACTTTTTAACAAATCAGTTCAGGTCAGTTCAGTCGTTCAGTCGTGTCCGACTCTTTGCAACTCCATGAAATGCAGCATGCCAGGCCTCCTTGTTTTTCTGGAACTCTCTTGCTTTTTCCATGATCCAGCGGATGTTGGCAATTTGATCTCTGGTTCCTCTACCTTTTCTAAAACCAGCTTGAACATCAGGGAGTTCACGGTTCACGTATTGTTGAAGCCTGGTTTGGAGAATTTTGAGCATTACTTTACTAGCATGTGAAATGAGTGCAATTGTGCAGTAGTTTGAGCATTCTTTGGCATTGCCTTTCTTTGTGATTGGAATGAAAACTGACCTTTTGCAGTCCTGTGGCCAGTGCTAAGTTTTCCAAATTTGCTGGCAGATTGAGTGAAGCATTTTCACAGCATCATCTTTCAGGATTTGAAACAGCTCAACTGGAATTCCATCACCTCCACTAGCTTTGTTCATAGTGATGCTTTCTAAGGCCCACTTGACTTCACATTCCAGGATGTCTCCCTGTCCATCACCATCTCCTGGATTTCACTCAGACTCATGTCCATTGAGTCAGTGATGCCATCCAGCCATCTCATCCTCTGTTGTCCCCTTCTCCTCCTGCCCCCAATCCCTCCCAGTATGAGGGTCTTTTCTAATGAGTCACATGAGGTGGCCAAAGTAGGAGTTTTAGCTTCAGCATTAGTCCTTCTAATGAACACCCAGGATTGATCTCCTTTAGGTGGGCTGGTTGGATCTCCTTGCAGTCCAAGGGATTCTCAAGAGTCTTCTCCAACACCACAGTTCAAAAGCATCAATTCTTCGGCACTCTGCCATCTTCACAGTCCAACTCTCACATCCATACATGACCACTGGAAAAACCATAGCCTTGATTAGACGGACCTTTGTTGGCAAAGTAATGTTTCTGCTTTTCAATATGCTATCTAGGTTGGTCATAACTTTCCTTTCAAGAAGTAAGTGTCTTTTAATTTCATGGCTGCAATTAGCAATATACAAATTGCCAATAGGAAATCTCTTCATATATAAAATATTTAGTGAGTCAAAGAGGGCACTGAAAACAGTGAAAGAGATTTGAAGATTATATGATTAAATTACTTACATGCTTGAAAATGTAAGAATAATTTCAAATTAATATACATTTTGGTTTTTTTTTTTCTAAATTTTATTGCTATTTTTTCCAAAGAGAGTGGAAAAAACATTTGTGTGATGCTTCAGAATAAAAGAAGGCATGTGATATATGGTTAGTTACATTAAAATATTTCTGATTTCAGCCTTTTCTTATAACTATTATGTCTTTATACCTTTTCAGCCAATTTAATGCAAAGAGCTGTTTTCTTCATTGAAGGAGAACCATATATTATGATATTGAATTAACAAAATTATTCATAGCTCTGAATCTTAAGAATATCTTTCTTACCAAAAACAAACAAGGCTTTGCAATCTTCTAGTAATAGAATGGCAGGGACTGGGTACACCTAAGACTGAGTTTTCATTACGGTAGAGAGAGAAGAAAGTGGTCAGAAACAGAAAGTCCAGAGTAGGTTTCAGTTACCTACAGAACTATCACTGTTAACCTAAACTGGATCTCGTGTCAGTCACAGAATTGGATTCCTTAATAAAAAAATAACAGTTTAAAAGATGTTTGCTCCTTGAAAGAAAAGCTATGACAAACCTGTTGTGCTTAATCACTCAACCATGTCCTACTCTTTGCAGCCCCATGCACTGTAGCCCACTAGGTTCCTCTGTTCATTGGGATTCTCCAGGCAAGAATACTGGAGTGGGTTGCCACAGTCTCCTCCAGGGGTCTTCCCAACCCAGGGATCAAACCCAGGTCTCTCACGCTGTTGGTGGATTCTTTACCATCTGAGCCACCAGGGAAGTCCCTAGGGCATCATATTTAAAAGCAGAGATATCACTTTGCCAACAAAGGTCTGTATAGTCAAAGCTATGTTTTTTCCAGTAGTCATGTTCAGATGTGAGAGTTGGACCATAAAGAAGGCTGCATGCCAAAGAATTAATGCTTTCTAACTGTGATGCTGGTGAAGACTTTTGAGAGTCCCTTGAACAGCAAGGAGATAAAAATCAGTCAATTCTAAAGAAAATCAACCCTGACTATTCATTGGAAGGACTAATGCTGAAGGTGAAGCTCCAATACTTTGGCCACCTGATGCCAAGAGCCAACTCACTGGAAAAGACCCTTGATTCTGGGAAAGATTAATGGCAGGAGGAGAAGAGGGTGACAGAGTAGAGATGGTTGGATGGCATTATTGACTCAATGGACATGAGTTTGAGCAAACTCTGGGAGATAGTGAAGGGCAGGGAAGCTTGGTGTGCTGCAGTCTACTGGGTCTCAAAGAGTTAGACATGACTGAATGACTGAACAACGACAAATAAAGATTAAAAAAAAAAAAAAGCCACACACACACACACACACACACAAAAGCATACACAAACACAAACAAAAGACTTCCCAACTGTCAATCTAGAGTTCCCTAATATGGAAACTAGGTTAAATGGGAAAAATTGTCACATACAAAAGAGAATACCTGAAAATTCATTTTAATACATTTTAAAACTTCTGTTTAAAATCTTCAAGGTGCCAGCAATCCTTTGATTTCAGATGATGAATGTAAGAAAAATGTGTATTAAAAAGAAATGAGAAAGAGCTAGGGCAATTAGAAACTGATTAGCAAATGGAACCCCAGACTATAATGCTTCAAACTAAACATGGATTTTAGCTATGGGCATGCTGTCAGCACTACTATTGTGATTTCCATTTGAACTCCACTTTTCCAACAACCAGCTGATTTCCTCCACATTCCATTCCAATAAACACAGGTTTGACTGTAATTCTTAGCATTTCATTGTCACCACACACAATCAACTTCTGTAGTACATTATTATGGTCAAATGGAATGACTGGATGGAATTTCCAGTTCATGATTACTTTATTACTGCTATTTAGACGTCTGCAAGCCAAGATCACAGAGAGGGTAATCTAATCACATATTTAACAGTTGCTGCTAGAGGGCTACTGTTGAAGAAGGGGTGGGATGTTTTCTTAGAATTAGCAGCAACCCTCAGTGTGGTAAGCACTATTTGCTTTGTCCTCAGTGTTACATTGCTATCTACTCTAGTTTGAATACAGATCAACCTCATTGGTTGATATAGATATAGCTCAACCTCATTCATTGTTTCTTAACAAAATAATCTGTCTCAAAATGCTTCATTAAGATATAAAACTATATTTATTGGCCATTTCCATATGAAAAACTTTTCTCTTTACCTCAACTTCACCAGTTTCTACATTAATTCAGTAAGCATGTATTGAGCATTTATGTTCCACTTATAATATGACAAACTGTAAGCAAACCATACTTTCAATGAATAGTACAAAAAAGAAATATTAAGTTCATTTGCAATTGTGATTCTTTTTGTCTTTTTAAAGTGTACATAAAACAGGCACTTCGAAAACTGAGCTGAAATTGAATTACTTTATTGCTATACCCAATTCTCTGAAAGACTATCCAAAGAAGACCCAAATCTGTATAATACAACAATTTAATATCTCAAGAATTTTTCATATTAATTATAAATCACATTAATTATATCTTATAAACACAAGAGTTTAAGGATGTTAAATAAGCTCCTCAATATAAGCACTTTTCAAACTCTGTCTATATTTCTTATATTGGGTTGGGCAAAAAGTTTGTTCCAGTTTTTCTGGAAAATGTTAAGGGACAAACCTGAACATACTTTTTGGCCAATCCAATCCAATGTTAAACTCTCATTGACCTTTACCTGAGGAAACAGTTGCATTCTTCACAAGAAAAGTGAAGACACATTAGCTTATTGGCTTAATTTCTGCTGATGCAACAGCTGTGTATAACAGGAATGTGCTCTAAGTGCTAAGTCACTTCAGTCATGTCTGACTCTTTGCTACTCTATAGACTGTAGCCTGTCAGGATTCTCTGTTCATGGGATTCTCCAGCAAGAATACTGGAGTGGTTTCCTATGCCCTCTTCCAGGGAATCTTCCTGACCAGGGATAGCATTCCCATCTTTTAGGTCTCTTGCATTGGCAGGCAGGTTCTTTACCACTAGCGCCACCTGGGAAGACTATAGTCATGAATATCAATATTGCAATTAGTTGTCTTTATGTCTCCCTTCTCCACTGTTAATGATTATCCTGGAGACAAGCTTAATAACTAGTTCCTTGAACAGTGTAAAAGCTCA
Source organism: Cephalophus harveyi (assembly GCA_006410635.1). Taxonomy (NCBI): domain Eukaryota; kingdom Metazoa; phylum Chordata; class Mammalia; order Artiodactyla; family Bovidae; genus Cephalophus; species Cephalophus harveyi. Next base: position 171,608 of record SJYT01015501.1, on the reverse strand, counting down.
GTTATGAAGAAATTGACAAAGACAGGGTCATTCTCTAATTCTCTTATCAAAGAGGTTAAAATGAGGTAAAACACATGCGGGGCTTCCCTTGTGGTTCAGCTGGTAAAGAATCTGCCAGCAATGGGGAGAGCTGGGTTCGATCCCTAGTTTGGGAAGATCTCCTGGTGAAGGGAAAGGCTACCCACTCCAGTATTCTGGCCTAGAGAACTCCATGGACTGTATAGGCCATGGGGTCGCAAATACAGGATGCTTGGGGCTGGTACATGGGGATGATCCAGAGAGATGATATGGGGTGGGAGGTGGGAGGGGGATTCAGGATTGGGAGCTCGTATACACCCATGGGGGATTCATGTCAATGTATGGCAAAACCAATATGGTATTGTAAAGTAAAATAAAGTATAAATAAAATTAAAAGAAAAAAAAAAAGAAAGAAAACATATGTGGGGACTTGACAACTACCAAGAGCCCCATAGCACCCAGGGGAGAAGAAATCTTTAGAGACCCCAATGGAGTCTTCAGAATAACCTGAGATACCTGAGAGACTTGCTTACTTCCTTCTGCCTGTCTCCCTCAATTTCTACTGGTCAACTTCAAAATGAACTATTTATCTAAACGGTTTTATTTTTTGTCATATAAATTTTCCCAATAGTCCACATTTGCTGTGTATAATACACAGACTTGCAATACTATTTTATTTTTGATACCTGGCTCTCACTAATTAAAACTACAAATTGTTCTGTTTCTGTTGAAATTCACTTCTAGTTCAAAAGTTAATCCTTCAATTTATTCACCCTCTCACTAGTTTTTAGCCATATATGATGACTTTCCTTGAATCCAGAAAAGTAGTTTCTGGTATTTCAGCTCAAGTTAACTCTGTACATGTCCTACATAGTATTTTCCCATAAGAAGAAAGAAGGTGATGCTACAATCACCCATTTCCATTGAACTGAGCTGTACAGCCTCCATACTACACAAAGTAATAGCTATTTTAGGGGTATGACATTTTTAAAACATTTCTCAGTGAACTGAAAATTCATTCCATCATTTAAACCTCTCCCCCCTTTCTTCTTAGGTTTAAAAGAGGTCCATTAAAAGACTTTCCTTTTCAAAAATTAACTACTTTTCATTTCTTTTACATGTACAAGGATGACAGTCTTCTAGCAAGCACATTTTGGTAGAGATGAATTTAAATACTGGTTTTTCATTTGTGTTTCATCAAGGAGTAAATTTCTATATCACAGAATGGTACATATAGGAACTTACTTTTTTGGACTGTGGTCTAGTATTCTGACACATTTAAGAGTATGTCAGATATGAAATAACATATATATTTTCCCTGGAATTGTGTATTATCTTTCAGTTGTCTAGAATGAATTTGACTCCATTGTGAGCTTTATATTTGAAACATATCTTTTAGTTGACATAGTAATATTTACAAATTTAAAATCTAAGACTAAGAATACTTTTCCAAAGCTTCATTCTGAGGAAATATCAACAGAGATGATCATTTCTATCTAGGCTATTTCTTTAGGAATAACTGTCTAAATCAGAGGAAAATACCTGGTCAAAGCAATTTATCTTTACAACTACATACTTTTAAATGATAGCTCTAGGATAAACCTAGAGGGAATTTCACTTGCCCTTCTAACCACTTGATTATCACACCTTTATTATCTAGCTAAACTTCCTTTATTCAACAAATATGTACTGTATTCCTGCAACTTTTAAAGCTCTTGCTAGTAATTAAGAACACACATATATCTCAGATATGGCCCTTGACTTTGCATCTTTGTTCTTTTAAAAAAAAATTTAATAGATACTTTTCCTTATGCTAAAAGAAAAATAAACTGTTTCATGTTTGAAGACAAATAAAATAGTAATTCTATCATCAAAATGCAACTTTTAAAAACTGAGATAAAATATATGTAATGTAAAATTTGCCATCTTAATAATTTTTAAGAGTACCATTCAGTATTGTTAAGTACATTCACATTGTTTTACAGTCACCTATAGAATTCTTGTAAAACTGAAGCCTCTATTAATTAACAATTCCTCATTTCCTGCCCCCACCCCCCAGACCCTGGTGACCACCATTCCTGCCCCCACCTCCCAGACCCTGGTGACCACCATTCTATTTTCTGTTTTTATGAATTTGAGGTTATCTCATATAAGTAGACTCATACAGAGTTTCCTTTTGCAACTGGCTTATTTCACTTAGCATAATGTCCACAATAATCATCCCTGTTGTAGTGTAAATGACAGTTCAAAGGCAACTGATATGGGGGAAGAGGAGGGAGACTCAAGAGGGAGGTGACACATGCATAATTATGGCCAATTTGTGTTGTTGTATGGCAGAAACAAACACTAATGTTGCAAAGTTATTTTTCCCAAATTAAAAATAAATTAAAAAAAAGACAATTTCGGCTATTATTTTATTTTACTTCTTTCTAGCCATATCTGTATATTCTACATTTTTCATGTAAAGATTTTGCTTTCTGCTTTATTTACTTAAAATAACAAGCATATTCTTATGTTTAAAATGTTTTGTTAAAAATAAGTCCTGGAAGTAAAATTTTAAATGATTGCCTACATGCTTTTATGGCAAAGTGAATTTGTTATTTTTCCCTTCAATTTTCCTTTTTTGCCTATTTATTTTGAACCAGATTGACTACATAACATTTAATTGGGGAAATCAATTTGTACATATGTAAACATAAATGACAGAAAAGGCAATGGCACCCCACTCCAGTACTCTTGCCTGGAAAATCCCATGGATGGAGGAGCCTGGAAGGCTTCAGTCCATGGGGTCGCTGAGGGTCGGACACGACTGAGCGACTTCACTTTTACTTTTCACTTTCATGCATTGGAGAAGGAAATGGTAACCCACTCCAGTGTTCTTGCCTGGAGAATCCCAGGGACGGGGGAGCCTGGTGGGCTTCTGTCTATGGGGTCGCACAGAGTCGGACACGACTGAAGCAACTTAGCAGCAGCAGCAGCAAACATAAATAAGTTTTGGCATATGTTTACCCACTGATCCATTTTATTTAAAACAGATACTGTGTATCACGCACTTGCTGGTACTAGATATAATGTTGGGAAATAATACAAAGCACATATTCTCGCCTTTCCTTAAGATTATAGTTTAACATGGGAGATAGATATGTCAAACAACTATTTGAACAGATCTAAAAGTGTTGATGATGTGATCACTCATCTAGAGCCAGACATCTTGGAATGTGAAGTCAAGTGGGCCTTAGAAAGCATCACTACGAACAAAGCTAGTGGAGGTGATGGAATTCCAGTTGAGTTGTTTCAAATCCTGAAAGATGATGCTGTGAAAGTGCTGCACGCAATCTGCCAGTACATTTGGAAAACTCAGCACTGGCCACAGGACTGCAAAAGGTCAGTTTTCATTCCAATTCCAAAGAAAGGCAATGCCAAAGAATGCTCAGACTACCGCACAATTGCACTCATCTCACATGCTAGTAAAGTAATGCTCAAAATTCTCCAAGCCAGGCTTCAACAATACGTGAACCATGAACTCCCTGATGTTCAAGCTGGTTTTAGAAAAGGCAGAGTAAAAGTTATGTCCAACCTAGATAGCATTTTCAAAAGCAGAGACATTACTTTGCCGACTAAGGTCCGTCTAGTCAAGGCTATGGTTTTTCCTGTGGTCATGTATGGATGTGAGAGTTGGACTGTGAAGAAGGCAGAGTGCCAAAGAATTGATGTTTTTGAACTGTGGTGTTGGAGAAGACTCTTGAGAGTCCCTTGGACTGCAAGGAGATCCAACCAGTCCATTCTGAAGGAGATCAGCCCTGGGATTTGTTTGGAAGGAATGATGCTAAAGCTGAAATTCCAGTACTTTGGTCACCTCCTGAGAAGAGTTGACTCATTGGAAAAGACTCTGCTGCTGGGAGGGATTGGGGGCAGGAGGAGAAGGGGACGACTGAGGATGAGATGGCTGTATGGCATCACGGACTCGATGGACGTGAGTCTGAGTGACCTCCGGGACATGGTGATGAACAGGGAGGCCTGGCGTGCTGCAAGAGAGAGTCGGACATGACTGAGCGACTGAACTGAACTGAACTGAAAAGTGTAGTTATTGCAGGGGCTAACATGGTTGTGCTAAGTCGCTTCAGTTGTGTCCAACTCTTTGCCACCCTATGGACTGTTCCAAGAGCTAAAAGTAAAGGTAAATTGATATATGAGTCTTACAGTAGTGTTATAGTAATCACCAAAATCAGAGAAAGCTTCCCAGAGAAAATCAGATTGGAGTTAGTATTTAAAGAAAGGATAAGAGTTACTTAGATGAACAGGATAAATAAAATATCTCAAGCAGGAAATAGCATGTGCAAGAACCTCTGGTAAAAGAAAGGAGATGAATAAAAAGAACTGAAGGTAGGTTGGCATGTCAAGACAACAGAAAACAAGGTGTAGGAAGACTGAAGAAAAAAGGAGCGCCCAATAATACTGTAAGTTTGCAGGTCATGGAAAGAATTTTAAGTAAAGATTTTCAATTTATGATGAGGGAAGCTTCCACTGGTTACAGGGTAAAGAATGGATTGGAGTGCAGCCAGGGTGAGTGCAAAATTTTAGCTAATAAGATATTTTTATAGTCCAGAATAGAGGTAATGAGCACCTCTATTTGATGGTGGAGAAAAATGGATGGAGATAAAAATCCCTAACACAAAACTAGATGGTGGGGGAGAGCGAGTTGCCAAGGTTGAGTCTTTGGATTCTGGATTGCATTAACTACCTGGGTGATGGTGCTATTTGTAGGAAGAGTTTGGACTAAATTTATGGAGAGGAAGACAATTGGTTTAGTATGTCACATGTTGAGTTTTAGCCTTCTTTGACACCTTCACTAAGAGATGGACAGAAAGGCAGTTAGCTATAAAGGGCTGAAGCTCAGACACTGTTTTATCTTAAAAATTACTGTTTCTTTTTTTTTTATTGTTTTATGACTACTGCTGTTTTTCCATTTACATTATCATTTATGATAATTTAGAATAGCAATTAGCAAACTCTTTTCTAAAAAAGGCCACAGAATAAATATTTTAGACTTGTGGGATACATGGTTGCTATGCAATTACTCAACTCTGTCCTTGAAACAGTGAAAATAAACATAGTATGCAAAGGAATGGTTGTAACTATGACTCAGTAAAATGTTAGTTACAAAAACAAGCACCCAGTGTTGAGCTGCGATTTGTTGACCCCTCAGAAAATTTATCACACTCTAAATTATTTGAGACAGAAGAGTTGACTCACTGGAAAAGACTCTGATGCTGGGAGGGATTGGGGGCAGGAGAAGGGGACAACAGAGGATGAGATGGCAGGATGGCATCACGGACTCGATGGACATAAGTTTGGGTGAACTCCGGGAGTTGATGATGGACAGGGAGGCCTGGTGTGCTGCAATTCATGGGTTCACAAAGAGTCAGACACGACTGAGTGACTGAACTGAACTGAACTGAGTTTACTCTAACTTATCTATCTACATACCTAGTTGTCAAAGCATACTCCTTAGACCAGCAGGCTCACCATCCTATTATAAATGTAAATATTCTAACCTATTCAGACTTACGGAAAACAGGAACTCTGGGGATGGAGCCCAGCAATTTGCGGCTGAACAAGCCCTCCAGGTGATTCTGATGCCTGCTAAAATCTTTGATTCACCATAGTAGACTATGGCTGCACATTAGAATTAACTGAAAAGTTTTTTTTTTTTTTTAATTCTTATCCCAGAACACTTCTAGAATAATTAAGTTAGTATTCGAAGATGAAGGCCAACAAATACTATATTTAGAATGTTCTCAGGTGATTCTTATGTGCTACCAGCATTTAAGAGATATTGATTTCTTATGATGAAACTAAACTAGGTTGAAGCCAAATTTCTACTGAAATTTAACTTCAGTAACAATTCACCTAAACTAGTAATATTGGGGTAATTAAAGTTTAAATGGAAGCAGACTTATTCTGACTTGACATTATGTGTAAAATTCATTGTGTGGGAAATAGTTTAGTTAAAACAGATTATAGGCAAATTGCAACTAATCTATGGGCCATTTTATATTAATAACTTGTTTTCATTTTGGGTATTTTGTTTTGTTTTTGATAAAATTTCTATAAATTCCTTCAAATTCTGGAAAAATTTGTGAGAAGGAACTTAAAAGAAAATTTACCTCTTTTAGTCATTTGAAATTAGAAGGTGATTTCTTTTTTCAAACTTAACCTTAAAACATTGGATCACAGAAGGTGTAACTTATGTATTTTAGTCTCATTCATCACAGAATCATGCATGTGCTCATATGAATACTGCCAGAGTTTGACTTAAAAGAAAAAAAAAGATGTAGTCATTATTTATGCCTGTACAACATACGTAATTGTAATTCAACCATACATCCTATTGTTCATATTTACTGACACCTAATTAAATAAGATTTCAACAAAGAAGACAGCATTCATTTTACTAAAATTGACTGCTTTAGGGAAAACTGTCTCAATGATAGTCATCTTGTTGCCTTGAATCTGTGAAATTAAAACCTCAGCATATTTATAGCTAATAAGATGCTGAACAGGTGTATTCTACATGGGTCCTCTCACTTTACTCACTTGAAAGTAATTATTTTTTTAATTTTCTAAGTATGCTGTATTTGCAGAGTTTCAATATGTCAACTTAATCAGAACACATTACAAACACGTTTTTCCCCAAATAAAAAAGACTTTCATTAAAAATCCTACTGATTCTTATATGAAAAAGATTTTAGACCCAAGACAGTTTCCATGTTCAAAGTGGCTCTAAGTATTATTTGTTCCATTTGAAGCTTCTGCTAAAACAATGATGGTTTGTGTGAATTATTTAGCATGTGAAAATTACCAAATTTTATTCCACTTTCATACACATTTATCACAATTGAACTTAAAGCATTCATAGAACATTGTAAACAAAAAGTAAAATATTTATGAAGCATTACAAGTAACAGATAGAAGAGATTCAACTTGTAATGAATTGAGGGAGACATTGAAGGAAATGGGTTAATAAATTTCTTCAGATTAATTGCATCATCTTCATCCAGACCAAAGGGAGGAATTAAATGACAAATACTATTTTCTTCCAGGAGCAATGGAATCATGAAGGTATTATTCGTGTTAAAATCATTTGAAGTAAGAGTTTTAGTCACTCAGTTGTGTCTAACCCTTTGTGACTCCATGGACTGTAGCCCACCAGGCTGTTCTGTTCATTGAATTCTCCAGGCAAGAATACTGGAGTGGGTAGCCATTCCCTTTTCCAGGGGATGTTCCTGACCCAGGGATCGAAACCAGGTCCTCTGTGATGTAGGCAGATCTTTACCATCTGAGTCATCAAGTAAAAATCAGGGCGTTGGAGGAGACAATGTAGGATTTCCTCTAATAATAATTTCATCTACAGTTCCATCAATTGCCAGCTGTTTGATCTTAGATAACAAATGGATCATGAGAAATGCTGGGCTGGAAGAAGCACAAGCTGGAACCAAGATTGACGTGAGAAATATCAATAACCCCAAATATGCAGATGACACCAACCTTATGGCAGAAAGTGAAGAGGAACTAAAAAGCTTCTTGATGAAAGTGAAAGAGGAGAGTTAAACAGTGGGCTTAAAGCTCAACATTCAGAAAACAAAGATCATGGCATCTGGTCCCATCACTTCATGGGAAATAGATGGGGAAACAGTGGAAACAGTGCCAGATTTTATTTTGGGGGGCTCCAAAATCACTGCAGATGGTGACTGCAGCCATGAAATTAAAAGACACTTACTCCTTGGAAGGAAAGTTATGACCAACCTAGATAACATATTAAAAAGCAGAGACATTACTTTGCCAACAAAGGTCCATCTAGTCAAGGCGATGGTTTTTCCAGTGGTCATGTACGGATGTGAGAGTTGGACTATGAAGAAAGCTGAATGCCGAAGAATTGATGCTTTTGAACTGTGGTGTTGGAGAAGACTCTTGAGAGTCCCTTGGACTGCAAGAAGATCCAACCAGTCCATTTTAAAGGAGATTAGTCCTGGGTGTTCTTTGAAAGGACTGATGCTAAAGCTGAAACTCCAATACTTTTGCCACCTCATGCGACGAGTGGACTCATTGGAAAAGACTCTGATGCTGGGAGGGATTGGGGGCAGGAGGGGAAGGGGATGACCGAGGATGAGATGGCTGGATGGCATCACAGACTCGATGGACATGAGTTCGAGTGAACTCCGGGAGTTGGTGATGGACAGGGAGGCCCAGTGTGCTCCAATTCATGGGTTCGCAAAGAGTCGGACATGACTGAGTGACTGAACTGAACTGATACAAGAAAAGTGAAAATCCATATATAAAACACATATATATGAAAAAATTAGTGAGTATTTTCACCCTCCCCCTAGGAAACCACCATTCTTGAATGGCTGGGGAATATCACACTTTTTCTCAGTAGTTTCAATATGGATTGTAGGTCATATTTCCATAGTTAATAGGACAGCAATCTCCTCTTCTTTCTTCTGACTATATAATATAGATTGGTGGAAGTAAGATTTTTAAAAACATTCTTTTTTTTTTTTCTTTGTTTAATCTCACTCATAAAATACATGGTAATCTGCTGAAAATGTGCAGGGCTGAATAGGCAACACTGTTAGTCAAAAGATGGCAAGCAAAACTGTAAAAGCCCTCTTAATACAGCCTGAATTTAATATTTAATTTTTATATTAGCTCCAGAAGGACAGGTTGATTTTCTACAGATATAACAATATACATAATAAACACCACACCAAGGCAATGGCACCCCACTCCAGTACTCTTGCCTGGGAAATCCCATGGATGGAGGAGCCTGGTAGGATACAGTCCATGGGGTCGCTAAGAGTCAGAGAAGACTGAGCGACTTCACTTTGACTTCACTTTCATGCATTGGAGAAGGAAATGGCAACCCATTCCAGTGTTCTTGCCTGGAGAATCCCAGGGACAGAGGAGCCTGGTGGGCTTCCGTCTATGGGGTCACACAGTCGGACACGACTGACGCGACTTAGCATCAGCAGCAGCAGGTCTCCTAAAAAGATCGCTGGCCACCATTAACTGTATACATGCTAAGCTGAAAAGAGATATCTGATTTTCAGTTTTGAAGCTACAATTACAATTGAGATGATTCATATATGCATTTGAAAGATCTTATCATTTCCCTTTGCTTTTGAAAAACAGCTTTATAAACTCAACACGATATTCTCTTGGAGAATAAGAATAAGATCTCATTAATCCATGAACAGGAATCATGTAGACTGTTAAAACTGCAGTGAATGTGAATAAAATTGGGCCAAATAATGACATTTGAAGTAGAACTGAAAGATCTACAATTTATTGCTATAGCTGAGCACTGAATGCACAGTTAAATTGCAGTTATTTGGAACACAGGGTCCTTTCAAAAACAATTGTTTAGCATTGAAACCATTTCCAGACTTGAATTACGTGCATCGAAGATATTTTCTATTTTCTGTGTGAGGAATGGATTCCAGCCACAGTTGTTCAGAAGGCAAAAGGGCTTCTAACTGCCAAGTTCAATTCCCAGCATTATGGTAAATAGAACAAAAGAGACCCAATTGGAATTTCACCTGAGTTTAAACGATCTTGCAGAAGACGTCTTTACAGCTTTGAACATTACATGATTTCTCTCTTCTTATTACTTTCTCCATATTATTTAATCAACTTCTTCTGCAGGAAGCTGATATGCCAAAATTCAGTAGGAAAAAACCTGATTTCAGTTGATTTACCTGAAATCAATAGAAAACCAAGTGGTTTGCTTTCTGATTATCTTTAAGGAGTGTTCTCTCCATCCAAATGAGATTCTTAAAGGAGCCATTGTGTTTGGCTAGGTCAGCGATATAGTGAAACCTTATAATTCCTCTTATTTCTGTAAACTATCCCTTTGCAGATAAGGATATGATGATGATACTAATGACCAGATATTTGGGAATAGTTTTCTATTTCTGGGAACAGATTACTATTGTTCCAGCTGAAAGTGAACAAGAGGAGATAATTATAAAATGGCTGATAGGTCATGGTAAATTCTGTGACTGCATATAGGGAAAAGCTAATTGAATCACACAAGGAATTAAGCCATAGCTTTTTTTCTCTCATCTGGGTCACTCTTGCCAGATTACTAAAATGGTCAAATAAAAATAATTGTTAAAAAAGATAAATTATTTTTATCTAAGTCCTTTACTTCAATGATGTTGTATAAATCATCTCCTTAATTTCTTTGCTTAGTTGTAATAAGATAATTGTCATGCAGTATTAATAATCCTTTTATAAGAGATTTGATGTATGTGTTGATTTAAAAATATTTATTTTTAATATAAATTTATTTATTTTAATTGGAGGTTAATTACTTTACAATATTGTATTGATTTTGTCATACATCAACATGAATCCACCACATGTATACACGTGTTCTCCATACTGAACCTCCTCCCTCCTCCCTTCCCATACCATCCCTATAGGTTCTCCCAGTGCACCAGTCCCAAGCATCTAGTATCATGAATTGAACCTGGACTGGCAATTCATTTCATATATGATATTATGCATGTTTCAATGCCATTCTCCCAAATCATCCCACCCTCTTCCTCTCCCACAGAGTCGAAAATACTGTTCTATACATCTGTGTCTCTTTTGCTGTCTTGTATACAGGGTTATCATTACCATCTTTCTGCCTCCAATGCGGGAGACCCGGGTTCGATCCCTGGGTCGGGAAGATCCCCTGGAGAAGGAAATGGCAATCCACTCCAGTATTCTTGCCTGGAGAATCCCACGGACAGAGAAACCTAGTAGGTTACAGTCCACGGGGTCGCAAAGAGTCGGACACGACTGAGCGACTGAACGGAACGGATGCTGTATTGATGTTTTTCTTTCTGGCTTGCTTCACTCTGTATAATAGGCTCCAGTTTCATCCACCTCATTAGAACTGATTCAAATGTATTCTTTTTAATGGCTGAGTAATACTCTATTGTGTATATGTACCACAGCTTTCTTATCCATTCATCTGCTGATGGACATCTAGGTTGCTTCCATGTCCTGGCTATTATAAACAGTGCTGTGATGAACATTGGGGTACACGTGTCTCTTTCAATTCTGGTTTCCTCGGTGTGTATGCCCAGCAGTGGGATTGCTGGGTCATAAGGCAGTTCTATTTGCAGTTTTTTAAGGAATCTCCACACTGTTCTCCATAGTGGCTGTACTAGTTTGCATTCCCACCAACAGTGTAAGAGGGTTCCCTTTTCTCCACACCCTCTCCAGCATTTATTGCTTGTAGACTTTTGGATCGCAGCCATTCTGACTGGTGTGAAATGGTACCTCATTGTGGTCTTGATTTGCATTTCTCTGATAATGAGTGATGTTGAGCATCTTTTCATGTGTTTGTTAGCCATCCGTATGTCTTCTTTGGAGAAATGTCTGTTTAGTTCTTTGGCCCATTTTTTGATTGGGTCATTTATTTTTCTGGAATTGAGCTGCATGAGTTGCTTGTATATTTTTGAGATTAGTTGTTTGTCAGTTGCTTCATTTGCTATTGTTTTCTCCCATTCAGAAGGCTGTCTTTTTACCTTGCTTATAGTTTCCTTTGTTGTGCAGAAGCTTTTAATTTTAATTAGATCCCATTTGTTTATTTTTGCTTTTATTTCCAGTATTCTGGGAGGTGGATCATAGAGGATCCTGCTGTGATTTATGTCGGAAAGTGTTTTGCCTATGTTCTCCTCTAGGAGTTTTATAGTTTCTGGTCTTACGTTTAGATCTTTAATCCATTTTGAGTTTATTTTTGTGTGTGGTGTTAGAAAGTGATCTAGTTTCATTCTTCTACAAGTGGTTGACCAGTTTTCCCAGCACCACTTGTTAAAGAGATTGTCTTTACTCCATTGTATATTCTTGCCTCCTTTGTCGAAGATAAGGTGTCCATAGGTGTGTGGATTTATCTCTGGGCTTTCTATTTTGTTCCATTGATCTATATTTCTGTCTTTGTGCCAGTACCATACTGTCTTGATGACTGTGGCTTTGTAGTAGAGCCTGAAGTCAGGCAGGTTGATTCCTCCAGTTCCATTCTTCTTTCTCAAGATTGCTTTGGCTATTCGAGGTTTTTTGTATTTCCATACAAATCTTGAAATTATTTGTTCTAGTTCTGTGAAAAATACCGCTGGTAGCTTGATAGGGATTGCATTGAATCTGTAGATTGCTTTGGGTAGTATACTCATTTTCACTATATTGATTCTTCCGATCCATGAACACGGTATATTTCTCCATCTATTAGTGTCCTCTTTGATTTCTTTCATCAGTGTTTTATAGTTTTCCATATATAGGTCTTTAGTTTCTTTAGGTAGATATATTCCTAAGTATTTTATTCTTTTCGTTGCAATGGTGAATGGAATTGTTTCCTTAATTTCTTTTTCTACTTTCTCATTATTAGTGTATAGGAATGCAAGGGATTTCTGTGTGTTGATTTTATATCCTGCAACTTTACTATATTCATTGATTAGCTCTAGTAATTTTCTGGTGGAGTCTTTAGGATTTTCTATGTAGAGGATCATGTCATCTGCAAACAGTGAGAGTTTTACTTCTTCTTTTCCAATTTGGATTCCTTTTATTTCTTTTTCTGCCCTGATTGCTGTGGCCAAAACTTCCAGAACTATGTTGAATAGTAGCGGTGAAAGTGGGCACCCTTGTCTTGTTCCTGACTTTAGGGGAAATGCTTTCAGTTTTTCACCATTGAGGATAATGTTTGCTGTGGGTTTGTCATATATAGCTTTTATTATGTTGAGGTATGTTCCTTCTATTCCTACTTTCTGGAGAGTTTTTATCATAAATGGATGTTGAATTTTGTCAAAGGCCTTCTCTGCATCTATTGAGATAATCATATGGCTTTTATTTTTCAATTTGTTAATGTGGTGAATTACATTGATTGATTTGCGGATATTGAAGAATCCTTGCATCCCTGGGATAAAGCCCACTTGGTCATGGTGTATGATCTTTTTAATGTGTTGTCAGATTCTGACTGCTAGAATTTTGTGAAGGATTTTTGCATCTATGTTCATCAGTGATATTGGCCTGTAGTTTTCTTTTTTTGTAGCATCTTTGTCAGGTTTTGGTATTAGGGTGATGGTGGCCTCATAGAATGAGTTTGGAAGTTTACCTTTGCAATTTTCTGGAAGAGTTTGAGTAGGATAGGTGCTAGCTCTTCTTGAAATTTTTCATAGAATTCAGCTGTGAAGCCGTCTGGACCTGGGCTTTTGTTTGCTGGAAGATTTCTGATTACGGTTTCAGTTTCCGTGCTTGTGATGGGTCTGCTAAGATTTTCTATTTCTTCCTGGCTCAGTTTTGGAAAGTTGTACCTTTCTAAGAATTTGTCCATTTCTTCCATGTTGTCCATTTTATTGGCATATAATTACTGATAGTAGTCTCTTATGATCCTTTGTATTTCTGTGTTGTCTGTTGTGATCTCTCCATTTTCATTTCTAATTTTATTGATTTGATTTTTCTCCCTTTGTTTATTGATGAGTCTGGCTAATGGTTTGTCAATTTTATTTATCCTTTCAAAGAATCAGCTTTTGGCTTTGTTGATTTTTGCTATGGTCTCTTCGTTTTTGCATTTATTTCTGCCCCTAATTTTTAAGATTTCTTTCCTCTACTAACCCTGGGGTTATCCATTTCTTCCTTTTCTAGTTGCTTTAGGTGTAGAGTTGGGTTATTTATTTGACTTTTTTCTTGTTTCTTGAGGTAAGCCTGTATTGCTATGAACTTTCCCCTTAGCACTGCTTTTACAGTATGCCACAGGTTTTGGGTTGTTGTGTTTTCATTTTCATTCATTTCTATGCATATTTTGATTTCTTTTCTGATTTCTTTTGTGATTTGTTGGTTATTCAGCAGCATGTTGTTCAACCTCTATATGTTGGAATTTTTTAATAGTTTTTCTCCTGTAATTGAGATCTAATCTTACTGTATTGTAGTCAGAAAAGATGCTTAGAATGATTTCAATTTTTTTGAATTTACCAAGGCTAGATTTCTGGCACAGAATGTGATCAATCCTGGAGAGAGTTCCATGTGTGCTTGATAAAAAGGTGAAATTCATTGTTTTGGGGTGAAATGTCCTATAGATATCAATTAGGTCTAACTGGTCTACTATATTGTTTAAAGTTTGTGTTTCCTTGTTAATTTTCTGTTTAGTTGATCTGTCTATAGGTGTGGGTAGGGTATTAAAGTCTCCCACTATTATTGTGTTATTGTTAATTTCCCCTTTCATACTTGTTAGCATTTGTCTTACATATTGCAGTGCTCCTATGTTGAGTGCATATATATTTATAATTGTTATATCTTCTTTTGAATTGATCCTTTGATTATTATGTAGTGTCCTTCTTTGTCTCTTTTCATAGCCTTTGTTTTAAAGTCTATTTTATCTGATATGAGTATTGCTACTACTGCTTTCTTTTGGTCTCTATTTGCATGGAAAATCTTTTTCCAGCCCTTCACTTTCAGTCTGTTTGTGTCCCCTGTTTTGAGGTGGTTCTCTTATAGACAACATATATAGGGGTCTTGTTTTTGTATCCATTCAGCCAATCTCTGTCTTTTGGTTGGGGCATTCAACCCATTTACGTTTAAGGTAATTATTGATAAGTATGATCCCGTTGCCATTTACTTTATTGTTTTGGGTTCGAGTTTATACACCCTTTTTGTGTTTCCTGTCTAGAGAATATCCTTTAGCATTTGTTCGAGAGCTGGTTTGGTGGTGCTGAATTCTCTCAGCTTTTGCTTGTCTGTAAAGCTTTTGATTTCTCCTTCATATTGGAATGAGATCCTTGCTGGGTACAGTAATCTGGGCTATAGGTTATTTTCTTTCATCACTTTAAGTATGCCTTGCCATTCCCTCCTGGCCTAAAGAGTTTCTATTGAAAGATCAGCTGTTATCCTTATGGGAATCCCCTTGTGTGTTATTTGTTGTTTTTCCCTTGCTGCTTTTAATATTTGTTCTTTGTGTTTGATCTTTGTTAATTTGATTAATATGTGTCTTGGGGTGTTTTGCCTTGGGTTTATCCTGTTTGGGACTCTCTGGGTTTCTTGGGCTTGGGTGATTATTTCCTTCCCCATTTTAGGGAAGTTTTCAACTATTATCTCCTCAAGTATTTTCTCATGGTCTTTCTTTTTGTCTTCTTCTTCTGAGACTCCTATGATTTGAATGTTGGGGGATTTAACACTGTCCTGGAGGTCTCTGAGATTGTCCTCATTTCTTTTAATTCGTTTTTCTTTTTTCCTCTCGGCTTCATTTATTTCTACCATTCTAGTTTCTACTTCACTAATCCTATCTTCTGTCTCTGTTATTCTACTATTTGTTGCCTCCAGAGTGTTTTTTTATCTCATTTATTGCATTATTCATTATATATTGACTCTTTTTTATTTCTTCTAGGTTGCTCAACCACCTTTCTTGCATCTTCTCAATCCTTGTCTCCAGGCTGTTTATCTGTGATTCCATCTTGATTTCAAATTTTTGGATCATTTTCACTATCATTACTTGGAATTCTTTATCAGGTAGATTCCCTATCTCTTCCACTTTGGTTTGATGGGCATTTATCCTGTTCCTTTACCTGCTAGGTATTCCTCTGTCTCTTCATCTTGTTTATATTGCTGAGTTTGGGGTGGTCTTTCTGTATTCTGCCAGCTTGTGGAGTTCTCTTTATTGTGGAGTTTCCTCCCTGTGGGTGGGGTTGTACAGGTGGCTTGTCAAGGTTTCTCAGTTAGGGAAGCTTGTATCGGTGTTCTGGTGGGTGGAGGTGGATTTCTTTTTTTTTTGGAGTGCAATGAAGTGTCCAATAGTGAGTTATGAGATGTCAATGGTTTTGGAGTAACATTGGAGCTCAGAGCTGTGTTCCTGTCCTCTGGTGTTGCTGGAGAATTTGTGTGGTATGTCTTGCTCTGGAACTTATTGCCCCTTGGGTGGTGCTTGGTTTCAGTGTAAGTATGGAGGTGTTTGATGAGCTCCTGTCAATTAATGTTCCCTGGAGTCAGGAGTTCTCTGGTGTTCTCAGGATTTGGACTTAAGCCTCCTGCTTCTGGTTTTCAGTCTTATTTTTACAGTAGTCTCAAGACTTCTCCTTCTATACAGCACCACTGATAAAACATTTAGGTTAAAGATGAAGTTTTTTCACAGTAAGGGACACCCAGAGAGGTTCACAGAGTTACATGGAGAAGAGAAGAGGGAGGAGGGAGTTAGAGGTGACCTGAATGAGATGAGGTGGAATCAATAGAGGAGAGAACAAGCTAGCCAGTAATCACTTCCTTATGTGCACTCCACAACTGGACTGCTCAGAGATGTTCATGGAGTTATACAGAGAAGAGAAGAGAAGAGGGAGGAAGGAGACAGAGGTGGCCAGGAGGATAAAAACGGGGAATCTAAAGGAGAGAGACAGATCCAGCCAGTAGTCAGTTCCCTAAGTGTTCTCCACCATCTGGAACACACAGAGATTCACAGAGTTGGATAGAGAAGAGAGGGGGTATGGAGGAGACAGAGGCGACCTGGTGGAGAAAAATGAGAGTTCAAAGGGGGAGAGAGAAGTCAAGCCAGTAATCTTGCTCCCAAGTAATAATGGGTACAGAAGATTGGGTTCTTAAAGGTACAAAATTGATAACAAATACTAAAAAGCAAAGATTAAAAATTTAGAGTAGAGTTTGGAATTTCAAAAATACAATATTAAAGAAAAGAAGAAAACAAAAGAAAACAAGTCACAAAAATTAAAAAGTATATATATATGAAGTTTGCTTTTAAAAAATAGCATCTTTTTTTTTTTTGCAAAGTAATAGTAGGTTATAAAAGTGGAAATTAAAGAAGCAATAGAGGACTTACAATTAAAAAATATTTTTTATAAAAAATCATAAAAATAGTAAAAATATATCTAGGGCTTTCTCTGGTGGTGTTGTGGGTATTTTGGGGTCAGTTCATTTTCGGATAGTTCCTTGGTCCGGCTTATATTTCTCAAGATCTATAGGGCCCTTCCTATGTAGTCGGTACTCATGATAGGATTTTAATCTATTGCACCTGTCACTTCCAAGGCAGTTCCCTCTGTTTTAGCTTCTTCTGTTTGCTGATCTCTTCAGTGTCTGATTTCCACCCTGACACAAAGCGGGGGTGGTGGGCACTTTTTTTAGGCTCACTTGTTTAGTCACACAGTGGGGAGGGAGGGATACTGCAAACAACACTGGCATGTGCTCGCAGTGCCTCAGCCACACTGGGCCTGCCCCACGGCATATGTGCCTTCCCTGCCCACACTACTCAGGCTCTAGATTCCTCTGCCAGGAACCATCTGAGGCCAGCCCTGGGCTGTACGCATCTCCTAGGTCTAAGCCGCTGAGGTTCAGGCACTCGGGTAGTCCTCAGAGGTGCAGACTCGGTTGGGCCTGCGTTTTGTACCCTTCCCACGTCTGAGCAGCTCAGGTGATGAGGTATTTGGTGAGCGCAGTCACTGCAACTTATCGCCTCCCCTGTCCCTGCCTTCCGTTTTCTGGGTGTACAACCGGTGCACCTTCTCAGGCGGATTTTGACTGCCCAGAACCCCAAGAAGTCTTAGTTAGCAAAGAAGCCTGCTTGCAGTTTGGTAGATAATGTCTCTCTGGGGCTGCAATTGCTCCCTTCCTGCTCTGGCTGCCTGTCACCAGAGGGGGATGGTCTGCAGCCAGCCTGTTCTGTTCAGTCCTTTGTTCTGTGCGCGGTCTTGGTGGTGTCTTAGGGCTTTTTGCGTGGTAGCTATCCCACAGTCTGGTTTGCTAGCCCAAGTTAGTTCATTCAGATTGCCTTTGGGGCATTCAGGCCAGATCCTTGCTCTAAGCAATGCAGCCTGCCCCTCCCTGCCCAGCCCCCTTTTGCTAGTGGCGGGTGCAGGTGTCTGCACTGCTTCTCCGCTGGAGGAGTTACTGTTGGGCTCATAATCTGTGGGTTTAAATTATTTATTTATTTTTCCTCCCTGTTATGTTGCCCTCTGTGCTTCCAACGCTCGCCACAGACTTGGGAGTGAGAGTGTTTCCTGGTATTTGGAAACTTCTCTCTTTTTAAGACTCCCTTCCCAGGACAGAGCTCTGTCTCTACCTCTTTTGTCTCTTTTTTTGTCTTTTATATTTTTCCCTACTTCCTTTCAAAGACAATGGGCTGATTTTCTGGGTGCCTGATGTCCTCTGCCGGCATTCAGAAGTTGTTTTGTAGAATTTACTCAACGTTGAAATGTTCTTTTGATGAATTTGTGGGGGAGAAAGTGGTCTCCCCGTCTTATTCCTCTGCCATCTTAGGACCGCTCCCAGAAATATTTATTAAGACGATTCTTGTATGTCAGAAACTGTTTTATCTCTCAGAAAAACAGAAATAAGCAAGAAAATAGTAAGTGCCAAAAAGAAAATAAAAAAGGGTATGTGAAATAGAGAGTGATGATGGCAAGCCTATTTTACATGAGTGTCCATTAAGTATTCTCTGAAGACTTTGCTTAAATATTGTGATCCTTCAGTAGAAAACGTGTTTCAGATAGAAGGAACAATAAGTTTAAAGTACCTGGCATGGGAACAAGTTCAAATATTTAGGGAAATTTGAGGATAGAATGGGATACAGTGAGAATGGGCAGAAAAACATAAGATTAGATTGTTTAGGCTTTTTGGTGCAAGATCTTTTTCATTTCAGTCACTCAGTCAGGTCCAACTCTTTGTGACCTCATAGATGCAGCATGCCAGGCTTCCCTGTGCATCACCAAATCCCTGAGTTTGCTCAAACTCATGTTCATTGAGTCAGTGATGTCATCCAAACATCTTATCCTCTGTTGACCCCTTCTCCTGCCTTCAGTCTTTCCCAGCATCAGGGTCTTTTCCAGTGAGTCAGTTCTTTGCATCAGGTGGCCAAAGGATTGGGGTTTCAGCTTCAGCATCAGTCCTTCCAATGAACATTCAGGATTGATTTCCTTTAGGATGGATTGGTTGGATCCCCTTGAAGTCCAAGGGACTCTCAAGAGTCTTCTCCAACACCACAGTTCAAAAACTTTAATTCTTCAGTACTCAGCTTTCTTCATAGTCCAAACTCTCACATCCATACATGACTACTGGAAAAACCACAGCTTTGACTAGATGGACTTTGCTAGCAAAGTAATGTCTCTGCTTTTTAATATGCTAAGTTTGTAATAGATTTTCTCCCAAGGAGCAAGTGTCTTTTAATTTCATGGCTGCAGTCACCATTTGCAGTGATTTTGGAGCCCAAGAAAATAAAGTCTGTCACTGTTTTCATTGTTTCTCCATCTATTTGCCAGGAAGTGATGTGATGAGGTGCCATGATCTTAGTTTCCTGAATGTTGAGCTTTAAGCCAACTTTTTCACTCTCCTCTTTCACTTCCATCAAGAGGCTTTTTAGTTCCTCTTCACTTTCTGCCATAAGGGTGGTATCATCTGCATATCTGAGGTTATTGATATTTCTCCCAGCAATCTTGATCCCACTTTGTGCTTCTTCCAGCCCAGTGTTTCTCATGGTGTGCTCTGCATATAAGTTAAATAAGCAGGGTGACAATATACAGCTTTGACGTACTCCTTTTCCTATTTGCTGGGGAAGGAAAAGGCAACCCACTCCAGTATTCTTGCCTGAAGAATCTCATGGATGGAGGAGCTTGGTGGGCTACAGTCCACGGGTTGTAAAGAGTCAGACATGACTGAGTGACTTCACTTTCACTTCACTTTTCCCTATTTGGAACCAGTCTGTTGTTCCATGTCCAGTTCTAACTGTTGCTTCCTGACCTGCATATAGGTTTCTCAAGAGGCAGGTCAGGTGGTCTGGTATTCCCATCTCTTTCAGAAATTTCCACAGTTTATTGTTATCCACACAGTCAAAGGCTTTGGCTTTTCTCATGATGTACTCTGCATATAAGTTAAATAAGCAGGGTGACAATATACAGCCTTGACGCACTCCTTTTCCTATTTGGAACCAGTCTGTTGTTCCATGTCCAGTCCTAATTGTTGCTTACTGACCTGCATACAGATTTCTCAAGAGGCAGGTCAGGTGGTCTGGTATTCCCATCTCTTTCAGAAATTTCCACAGTTTATTGTTATCCACACAGTCAAAGGCTTTGGCATTGTCAATAAAGCATAAATAGATGTATTTCTGGAACTCTCTTGCTTTTTCCATGATCCAGCAGATGTTGGCAACTTGGTCTCTGATTCCTCTGCCTTTTCTAAAACCAGCTTGAATATCTGGAAGTTCATGGTTCACATATTGCTGAAGCCTGACTTGGAAAATTTTGAGCATTACTTTACTGGCATTTGAGATGAGTGTAATTGGGTGATAGTTTGAGCATTCTTTCGCATTGCCTTTCTTTGGAATTGGAATGAAAACTGACCTTTTCCAGTCCTGTGGCCACTGCTGAGTTTTCCAAATTTGCTGGCAGATTGAGTGCAGCACTTTCACAGCATCATCTTTCAGGATTTGAAACAGCTCAACTGGAATTCCATCACCTCCACTAGCTTTGTTCGTAGTGATGCTTTCTAAGGCCCACTTGACTTCACATTCCAAGATGTCTGGCTCTAGATTAGTGATCACATCATCATGATTATCTGGGTCGTGAAGATCTTTTTTGTACAGTTCTTCTGTGTATTCTTGCCACCTCTTCTTAATATCTTCTGCTTCTGTTAGGTCCATACCATTTCTGTCCTTTATCGAGCCCATCTTTGTATAAAATGTTCCCTTGGTATCTCTAATCTTCTTGAAGAGATCTCTAGTCTTTCCCATTCTGTTGTTTTCCTCTATTTCTTTGCATTGATTACTGAGGAAGGCTTTCTTATCTCTTCTTGCTATTCTTTGGAACTCAGCATTTGAAAAAGTAGGTAACTGTCTCAATTAACTTTGACTCACTTCAGTTCAGTTCAGTTCAGTTGTTCAGTTGTGTCTGATTCTTCGCAACTCCATGAACTGCAGCATGCCAGGCTTCCCTGTTCATCACCAACTCCTGAAGCTTTCTCACACTCATGTCCAGCGAGTCGGTGATGCCATCAAACCATCTCATTCTCTGACTCACTTATTTATGTAAAATTTCTAAGCCCCTCTCTCCCAAGGTACAATCTTACAAAAGAATGATGGTGGTGAGGGGTTGGAGCTGGTGGCAAGACCAGTGGTATTTTACCAAATCACTCTTGTTCATACTGGCCAAAAATAAAACTCAATTATTTAGCCCACCGGATTTGTCCCTTGAAATGTAAATAGAATAACAAAATTTTGGAAGCCTTTTTACCTTTAAACAAAACAAATTGAAAAGTGGCATTCAAGATTCTTGTTAAAGATATTTAGAAAATCTTCGAACTCTGACCTGGTGAGTAGCCTCTTTGTTCCATGTTACATAAGGCCTAGAGATAAAATTATGGAAGAAATCAAGACCTCACTGGCATACAAAAATGCATTTTTTGTAATACCCCATATGTGTCCTTCTTGCAAGAATACAAAAACTGATACTTTCCCACCACCTAAATGGTAAAAAGAAATCTTTTATTTTTTTGTACTAAAAAAATAATAATAAATGCTTGTTTGTTTGTTTTACTTTCTAGGCAAGTAAAGCTTATTTAATTACCCATGGATACTGATTGAATAAGTATGTAAGATTTACATACTTGTGGCCAAAACATAAATAGGGAGAACTGAGTATTTTTAAAATTAGACACAAGGTTTATACATATTTTAAAATTGAAAAAGCATAATACAACATTAAACAAAAGACCATGGAGTATAACAGCCCAGGCTTTATGAGAGCTGTAATTATGTGGCACACTCTTAACAACTGTCCTTCCTCATTATTGTTGACCCCAATCCTCTTTGACTTGCTGCTAAGTCGCTTCAGTCATGTCTGACTCTGTGCGACCCCATAGACAGCAGCCCCCCAGGCTCCCCCGTCCCTAGGATTCTCCAGGCAAGAACTCTGGAGTGGGTTGCCATTTCCTTCTCCAGTGCATGAAAGTGAAAAGTGAAAGTGAAGTCACTCAGTCATGTCCGACTCTGTGTGACCCCATGGACTGCAGCCTACCAGGCTCCTCCGTCCATGGGATTTTCCAGGCAAGAGTACTGGAGTGGGGTGCCATAGCCTTCTCCGGCCCTCTGTACTAGAAGCCCAGAATCTTAACCACTGGAACACCAGGAAATTCCCCACCAATTAGACCTTTACTCAGTTGAATTTTTTTTTTTTTTTAACAATCCTGAGTGGCAGGAATAGAAGTAAATTGCCCCTTTTGGTCTTTATTTTCCAGATTTTTGTTATATAGGTAAATTACTTTAATAATAGCAATTTCCCAATGAATTTTAAATGTTTCTAATGCCCGATGCTGGAGTTTGGGGAGGAACCTGGCTTTAAACAAAGCTGCTACAAGATTCAAGCACCATGGATTTCACAATTACTGGTGTTTTAAAACTCTTATTTGCAGTGTTAGTTACATCACAATAAAAGAGTCACTCTCTGCTGTGCCCTCTACTTTTATCTCATCAATCTTTGATCCACCCAGGTTTTCTCCTTTAACCTAATTAAGAAAAAAAAAGTCGCAAACATTCCAGAATTCCACTTGGCAGTATTCCAACTCTACAGATAGAAATAACACTGCACACACCTGATCTCGGATATGTCCTCACTATCTATGCTATGCTATCAGTGAACAGTGCTCATGTCACTGGCCCATCCCCATGCTTGTAATGGAGAAGAGAATGCATGTCAGACACCCCTGTAATGTAGTCCCCAGTGACTACAGTACCAAATGTGCTCTGTGCTGGGGCTGTCAGGATCACCACCGGCCTCTGACATTAGGACCCTCAGGAGTGTAGACGCCACAAAAAAAGGGACAAAACAGCCGTCTCCCAGTTCCTCTTTAGGCTTTTCAGCCACCTGCGGTCTGGATGGTTCAGGTCATTGTCCAAGGCCTCTAGCAAGGTTTCAACAGCTCCACTCCCTTGAGGAGTGTCTCAAGACTATTGCCCTATGCTCAAACTCTCCAATTTTGGGCATAAAGTCCTAACGCCTGATCTGAAAAATCGGGCCTTCTATAATCACTTCCCAAGCCACTCACAGCCTCCCAAATACATCCTTCCAGTCCTGTCCTTGGGCCTTTGTACATGCTATCCTCCACTTGCAACATCCTTCCTTCCAGTCCACTGTGAGTCCGGCCAATGCCCACTCCTCCTCCAAGACCTCACCACTGCCTCTGGAGTGCTTTCTGCACCCCTCTCTACCAGGAGAGGCTGGTCACCCTTGTCTGTGTGACCTATGCTGTGAGGACACCTCTGCTCTAGCACCTATGGCTGCTGGCTCCAAGACCATGGGGCGGACCTCTGTTCATCTCTGCATCCCTCTGATTGGCCCCCACAAGTAAACAGAAGGTGCTCCAGTGTTCATGGATTGAAGACCAATGGCCAGGTCATGGGCCACTTCCTATCCAGGAAGGGTCATTGCCACCCCATGGGGAGGCCTCTGAAGAGAAGACCAGAAGAGGGGATCGTGGTTTAATTCTTTATTCAAGAGCCACTGTGGTGCACCTACTATGTGCTGTGCAGAGTAGTTTTTAAATGATTCTAACCTGCTACCTACTTTCAAGAAGCACAGAGTTGCAAAGGAAAGCTCTGTTTCAAAACTATATTTCAAAGAAAAGTTTGATCAAAGGCAAGTGGTATATGACCAATTGTCAAGTAAGTTTGGAAGAAAATACATATATGAGAAAGCAAGAAAGGCCAAGCTGGGACTCAATCCCAGATCTGCCCCTTACCAGCTGCAGGACTTCCAGCGAGCTACCTAAATTCTCTCTGCCTCAGTTTCTCCATTTGTAAAGATGATGAACACTGACCTCGTGTTCTACCTCTTCGCCCACCTCCCTCTGCTCCAGCCACTCTGGCTTTCTTATTGCTCCTCAGACATTCAGGTCACTCCTAACTTAGAAGCTTGACACCCCCTGGTTCTTCAACCTAGAACACTTTCCCCCAAATCTGAATCATTTGGGTCTCCACGCAAATGCTACCTCCTCCAGGAAGAACTCCCTAATCACCTGCTTAAAAGAGGCCCTCCACTTCCATATCATCCTAATGCCCCTCCCCAGATTCATGTACTTCACCACACCTCTCAGCATCAGAATAACACTACTAACTCCAGAATAACACTGGAGAAGGAAATCGCAACCCATTCCAGTATTCTTGCCTGGAGAATTCCATGGGCAGAGGAGCCTGGTGAGCTACAGTCCATGGGGTCGCAAACAGTCAGACATGACCGAGCAACTACACATACACACAACTCATGGTAACAGGTCAACATACCAATATTATCAGGAATTTGAAAGAAATTGATTCCAACGCTCAAGGATGACTTTGTGGGGTTCAAGACTTTAATAAGGAAAGTAACTGCAGATACGGTGGAAAAGCAAGCATGAGTGAGTGAGTGAAAGTCGCTCAGTAGTGTCTGACTCTTTGCGATCCCATGGACTATACAGCCATGGAATTCTCCAGGCCAGAATACTGGAGTGTGTAGCCTTTCCCTTCTCCAGGGAATCTTCCCAACACAGGGATTGAACCCAGGTCTCCTGCATTGCAGGTGGATTCTTTACCAGCTGAGCCACAAGGGAAGCCCAAGAATACTGGAGTGGGTGGCCTATCCCTTCTCCAGGGGATCTTCCTGACCCAAGAATCGAGCCAGTGTCTCCTGCATTGCAGGCGGATTCTTTACCAGGTGAGCTACCAGGGAAAAGCAAGCGAAGGAGAATTAAAGGGGAGCCTGAAGAAGTGACTGAATTGCTGCAATCTTATGATACACTTTCATGGAAGAGGAGCTGCATCTTATGGAAGAACGAAGACTGTGGTTTGCTCATAGATGGAATCTACTCCCAGTATAGATGCTGTGAAGACCCGCTGAATTGACAAAAAAGGATTTAGAATGTTACATAAATTTTATCAAACTAGTTGATCAAGTCTGCGGCAGGGTTTGAGAGAACTAACTCCAATTTTGAAAGTTCTCCTGTGGATAAAATGCTATCAAACAGAGAAATTGTTCATAAAAGGAAGAGTCAATCAGTGTGGCAAACTTCACTGTTGTCTTATTTTAAGCAATTGCTACAGCCACAGCCACCCCCAACCTTCAGCAAACACCACCCTGATTGGTCAGCATCCATTAACAATGAGGTATTGACCAAAAAAAAAAAAAACCTCAGACTGATAGTTGTGAGTTAAGTTTCATGTGGGCCTACAATGAGATAGCTCTGAGGAACTGCTGCACAGTGTGGGGAGTCAGTATATATATATGATTTTAGGGATGGGGGATACATGCAGTTAAGCACACATCTTTTGAGGAGGTTGCTTGCTGCCAGTCACATGGAACAGAGGTCTCCACTAATGATTTTAGTGTTTTCCTAGGTATGAGAAGATCCAAGAAACTGGGCTCATAAAATCTCCTGAAAGTATCTAGCTATCTGAAGGCCTGTTCTGCTAGTTTTCTGAGAGCACAGAGTACCTCATTCCTGATCTCTGCCCTGAACTCTTTGCAAGGTGTGCTGAAGGGCAACGATTGCAGGGGCCAGTGACTTGATACGTGTAGAATCATGTGGCAAGTGACAATTCTTAGCTGGTAGTGGCAAGACCCTCCACTGGCAAAAAGGTTGTGACTCATTGAAGGCTCAGATGATAGCATTTTTTAGCAATCAAGTTATTTTTAAATTAAGATGTGAACTTTTTTTTAGGCATAATACTATTGTACACTTTGTTGTTGTTGTTCGGTAGCTCAGTCGTGTCTGACTCTTTGTGATCCCATGAACGGCAGCACTCCAGGCCTCCCTGTCCCTCACCATCTCCCAGAGCTTGCTCAAACTCATGTCCATTGAATTGGTAATGCCATCCAACCGTCTCATCCTCTGCCATTCCCTTTTCCTCCTGCCTTCAATCTTTCCCAGCATCAGGGTCTTTTCCAGTGAGTCAGCTCTTCACATCAGGTGGCCAAAGGATTGGTGCTTCAGCATCAGTTCTTCCAAAGAATATTCAGCATTGATTTTCTTTAGGATGGACTGCTTTGATCTCCTTGCAGTCCAAAGAACTCTCAAGAGTCTTCTCCAACACCACAGTTCAAAAGCATCAATTCTTTGGTGTTCAGCCTTTTTTACAGATGACAGCATGGTATAAACATAACTTTTATATGTACTGGGAAACCAAACAAAGCCTGTTTGCTTTACTGTGGTGGTCTGGAACTGAAGCCACAGTATCTCTAAGGTATGCTTGTACTGAAACAAATTGTCAAATAAATGGTGAAGATGAGAAAATACCTATATCAAAAGGTTTTGTGAGGATTAAATGAGTACGTACAAAGAGAAATATAAAGTGCTTCAACACAGTGCTCAGCACATAGGAAGCTCAATAATGTTGGCTGGCAGCATTATCAGTGGAATCCAGAAGAGGGTGAGGCGTGGCATGAACAGAGACAGTTACAGAGTTCCAAGAAGAGGCAGGTCTCAAGCTTGATCTGGAAAGATAAGGATTTTTTTTTTACTGGACAGAGCGGTGAGGGCACCCTAAGAGTTCTAAGTCTCCTCTTCTCTAGGAGTTGCCCCTCCCCGACAGGCTCTGTCCCTGCTCCTCCATTAAATGCAGTGTCATCCCAGTAAGAATCAGCTATTGAGCAGCCTCTCTCTGCCCATCCATAGTCCATTTTTCCTTCCTTTCTAGACAACCAGGGCCTAGATGAATTTCACCCCAAAAGGGAGTGCAATAATGCTGTCCAATGAATTTCAGCAATCTGTAGGAAAGGCACAGTCTACTCTTCAGATCAGCAACCCTGGCCTAGGCATCTATCCTGGGCTTCCCTGGTGGCTCAGCAGTAAAGAATCTGCCTGCAATGCAGGAAATTCAGGAGACTTGAGGTCAATCCCTGGGTCAGGAAGATCCCCTAGAGGAGGAAATGACAACCCATTCCAGTATTCCTGCCTGGAGAATCTCTTGGACAAGGGAGCCTAGGGCGGGGCTACAGTCCATAAGGTTGTAGAGAGTTGGACACGACTGAAGTGACTAAGCACAGATATCTATCCTAGAGAAATACTCAAAGGTCAGCATGAAAAATCACATACAACAATGTCCACTACAGCTTGATTTGTGAGAGAGAAAAAATAGAAATAATCAGAATGTCTACCCATGGGAAAAGAAGAAATACACTATGGAGCATCCATACTGCACAGAGGTGAAACTAAGTTACACGGACACTTATGTACTAACGTGAAAAAATCTCCAAAATATACTGTTAAACTGGAACACACACACACACACACACACAAAACATGATCTCCTTTAGGTAAAACACACACACACACACACACACACACACACACACTATATGATCTCCTTTAGGTAAAACCTTCCCTGGTGGCTCAGATGGTGAAGACTCCTCCTGCAACGCCTGAGACTCAGGTTCAGATCCCTGGGTTGGGAAGATCCCCTGGAGAAGGGAATGGCCACCTACTCCAGTATTCTCTCCTGGAGAATTCCATGGACAGTGGAGCCTGGCAGTCTACAGTCAGTCCATGGGGTCGCAAAGAACTGGACACAACTAAGCAATTAATACTAACAAATATTCTAAAATTGTTAGGGGAAGCACACTAATTGAAACCACCCACCTTGGCCAGGTACCATAGTAATCATTTGCATGAGTTATTTTATGACAGGAGATCCGGATAAGGAATACAGAACTAATAAGCCACCACCAACCAGAAGAGTTCAGGAAAGGTCTAAAGGAGACACTGCTTATCTGTCCACTTCCCAGAATCCCTCTCACTAGCATCCATCTTTGCTGAGTGATGCATGCGCCACCAGGAAAGACTCTGAATTTGAATGATTGGTCAAAGACCACCCAGAAACTAATCCTATCACCATAAAACCCAGACATTGTGAACCACGCTGCAGAGCAGTTCTCCTGGGTTTCTTTACCCTACTGCTCTCCACCCGGGTGCCCTTTCCCAATAAAATCTCTTGCTTTGTCAGCACACGTGTCTCCTCAGACAATTAATTTCCGAGTGTTAGACAAGAGCCCAGTTTTGGGCCCTGGAAGGGGGTCCTCCTTCCTGCAACAAATGGTGACTCTGGTGGGACTCTTCTTCACTGAGACTGACATCCTGACCACTTGGGGTACTCAGGGGCCAGCTTGCCTGCCAATGGACCAGACCCAGTGGCCGCAACTGGGACCCTTTTGTCCCTGGTCTCCTCCTGATGCAGACAACTGGCCAGAGTGCCCTGACCGGTAAGAAACAAAAACTTTATTGACTCTCCCCTTCCCTCTCTCTTTCCTCTCCTTAACCCTTCCTATCCTTCCCTGTTTTTCTAGTCTCCCGGTCCTGGATGCAGGAATCTAGTCAAAGGGCCCTCAGCCTGAGCTGAGGATTGGAGACTGATCACCTCTTCTTGGCAGAGAACTCGAATTCTGGTTCTGGTCTGGTCTGATTTCTGGTAGGGCCGAGTTCCAGTCCTCTCTTCTCTGGAGGCCCACGGAAAAGTCCCATAACGCCTAGGTATCTGTAGGTGGCAAGAGACGTCTATAAGGCCACCCCTTTCTCCCCTCTTCTCCCACCTCCTCCCCCTTCTTCGTTCAACCTGGCTTCCTTTCCTCCCTTTGAAATCTTTGAAGCTGTTAGTACTTGGATCTGAAGTTCTGTGTCTCTAAAGGAGGTTTTATGAGAGACTGTATTCTTGTATTTAAGGGCTTCCCTGGTGGTGCAGAGGTTAAAGCATCTGCCTGCAATGTGGGAGACCTGGATTTGATCCCTGGATTGGGAAGATCTCCAGGAGAATGAAATGACAACCTACTCCAGTATTCTTGCCTGGAGAATCCCATGGACAGAGGAGCTTGGTGGGCTACAGTCCATGGGTTGCAAAGAGTCGGACATGACTGAGCGACTTCACTTTCTTTTGAACCCGTGAGATAACCTTCCTAACTCATCTGATAAACTTACTAGAAACCTAAGAATTTCCAATTTTTGGAGGAGTCAGATAGAAAATATAATTGTTTTGTTTATAACGTTTAATTTTACCAAAGTATTGCCATAATTAGTTTGAGAGGAAGGTTTTCCTTACTCCTGGAAAACATAAGATTCAAACTTGTAATTTTCCAGATAGAAACCATAAAAGTTATAAGCATATTCGCTGGTTCATTCAGTCCTTTTGTTAAAGTTTGTGAAGTCATCAGTTTTCCATTAGAATACCAGGACATATCAGAATGTTAAGAACTCCATATAATTTCTAGGATATCTGTATTAGTAATTTTACCATACATTATAACATGAGCAGATTTATTATTCATTTGATAGTCTTTTTCATGTAATTTAACCAACCAAATAAACGCAGTTTAATATCTCTCTTTGGGATGTTTCAGGGGCCCTCTGAAGCACCCCTAAGTTAGCTAGAGGTCAAAAGAACTTCAAAAGAATTTGACTTAGGAAGTTTTATTGAAAAGATCAATCAAAAGGGTTTAGAACTTTGATCAGATTTAGTTGATATGTGTATCATTTAGCTTATTGATATGTCACAATGGGAGTAAATACCAAGGCTCAAGGTCTAGTGAAAGTCAACTCTGCCATCTGGGACCTAATTGGCTCTAACCAGTCTTCTTATGGCTGTGTCATTCCTAACAAAAATCAATTTATCTAACTAATTGCAATCCAATCTTAGAAAATCCTGATCATGCATAACTCTTTTTAGTATTTTTCATACTTTTTTTTTTTTTACCTGAAAACATACTTCCTACTTTCCTTCAGCAATCAAGAATTAACTTTTATATTAGCATTTTATAGATTGGTGAGCATAAATGCCAGTGATAATTTCTAAAACCCTTGCTTTCTTAGAACATTTTAGGATGGCACCAAACATTATTCACTTATAGTACAAAATCTCTTTAGTTTCTCTGTAAAAGGAGATTAGTGTTTAGTAGTAAATGTTTCAAAATCTTACTTTATTTGGAAATGACCTAACTATTCAATAGATTTCCAACACTTAGCACACCCCTTAGAAATTTAAGTTACGCCAATCTAGAGAGACTATTTTAGACAGATATTTCTAAAGAATAATTATTCTTAATAGATTTTATATAAAAGCCCATATCTCATTTACATTTTTTAGAAGTTTCTTCACTTGAGGTAATTTCCTTGTTGACAAACTTGCAACAGATGTAATATTTAACTTATATTAAACCTAGGTACAATGAAAATATTCTACTTAATGGGGAAACAGTGGAAACAGTGTCAGACTTTATTTTTGGGGGCTCCAAAATCACTGCTGATGGTGACCGCAGCCATGAAATTAGAAGACGCTTGCTCCTTGGAAGAAAAGTTATATCCAACCTAGACAGCATTTTCAAAAGCAGAGACATTACTTTGCCGACTAAGGTCCGTCTAGTCAAGGCTATGGTTTTTCCTGTGGTCATGTATGGATGTGAAAGTTGGACTGTGAAGAAGGCTGAGCGCTGAAGAATTGATGCTTTTGAACTGTGGTGTTGGAGAAGACTGTTGAGAGTCCCTGGGACTGCAAGGAGATCCAACCAGTCCATTCTGAAGGAGATTGGCCCTGGGATTTCTTTGGAAGGAATGATGCTAAAGTGGAAACTCCAGTACTTTGGCCACCTCATGCGAAGAGTTGATGCATTGGAAAAGACTCTGATGCTGGGAGGGATTGGGGGCAGGAGGAGAAGGGGACGACCGAGGATGAGATGGCTGGATGGCATCACGGACTGGACGCACGTGAGTTTGAGTGAACTCCGAGAGATGATAATGAACAGGGAGGCCTGGTGTGCTGCGATTCATGGGGTCGCAAAGAGTCGGACACGACTGAGCGACTGAACTGAACTGAACTGAACCTTTTTTTAAGCCAAAAATAGAGCTCAGTTACAAATTAACCTCAAAAATATTACCCAGAGACAAAGACATACCAAGACATATTTAGACAGACACAGTGCAAGATCTAGCTTCTAGTCTTTTTTCCCTTTTTCCTCAGTGTCAGGAGTGAGAGATGGCCTAGATAAGTGTTCCTGAGAGCCCTGGTCTCAAGGCACAGGGAAAGAAAATCAAGTTCTAACAAAATGGGGGCAGGTATAAACCAAATGGTGGACAGACAAAGCAAAATGGCCATCAAAAATCATAACACAGAACACATAGTTAAAGCACACACATATAAACCCTTTGGCTTGGACCTCTATAAATAAGTCCTAACAGGATCAAAAGCCTTTCTAGCAAATATATTCTTCCTCAATTCACAAAGCTCTCATTGTAGTATTCAACAATGCAATGTATTTGTTCCCTGGGAATGTGTCCTGTTATTCCAGTTTTAAAGAATGCAATCTTTCAGGGACTCCTGCCTCTCAGAGTGTATGACTAAGGGCTGAGTACCTACCAATGATCCAAATATATTTTACTGAGTGGGCTTTATTGAACCTTTATTAATTTCTTTATAGTCCACACACAACCTAAATATCATCTGAATAAGCATTTTATCTGTAAGTTTCTAGTTAAGAAGAGAATGTTCTGTAGAACAACTTAGTTTTGTTGTCTCATTTTGCTTTAAGTTTTTTCTTTGCCTCTATAAGAGTTCCAAACATAATTAATTTATGAGCACTAGGCTTGGGGTTTGATGATTTTAAAACAGTTCAGCAATATGTCTGCACAGAAACCACAGCTGCTATAGCTATGCATTTGCATCTGGACTTGTTGTCTCATCCAAACAGAATTTGCTGCACTATCAGGCTCATTTGAAATCTCAGTTCTGTGGGTGTTGATACTCAAATTCAAGTCATTTGAATAATCTAAACATAACCCAAAAAAGAGACGTAACTCTTTACATGATTCCATGTAGTCCACATAAGGTAAAAACATGATTTAAGTGTTGTTCTATGACAAGTGTAAGTACATTCTCATTCAGCTCCTTAACACTTAAGCAGGTACTCAATGGTATAGCCAAATCTCTATGAAACAGTAGCTCTGAAGAAGAAATTAACAATTTCAACCTTAGAGCCACACTGTCCAAATCAAATCTAACTTAAAATTTCCCCATCCAAGATTGTGATATGGATGAGAAGAGTCAGATTATGTAAATTACTTACAATACTGAATGGCACAGAATATTCCAAACATCCTATGGGGAGTTAGTCAAGATATTTCTGCAAGTCCCATATGACCTTGAGATTTGCTTAATTACCATGGGGCCATTTAACCATTTTAGTAGCCTAAATTAGTGTACACTTCTGAAGTAGTATTATTTTAACTCAAATATATTTACTGGCCAATTACCCCATATGGTCTAGAATATCTATTCTTCTAGCAGAATTATGAATCATGCTGGTTTTTACTTTAAATACTGTCATAATTTGAACAAAAACAAACAAAAAATGGTTATGCTAATTTTACTGGCCATTCTTTGAGAACCTAAAATACCAGTATTCAAAAAATATGGTATATACTTTTTATATATCCTGATATGCACCACATTAATAAGCAATGAATATATTCAATAAAATAAATTCATTAACAATTCCATTAACATGCAAAGAATATACAACTTTTTTCTAGTACCTAAGGGAATGAACTGTGGTGTTGGAGAAGACTCTTGAGAGTCCCTTGGACTGCAAGGAGATCCAACCAGTCCATTCTGAAGGAGATCAGCCCTGGGATTTCTTTGGAAGGAATGATGCTAAAGCTGAAACTCCAGTACTTTGGCCACCTCATGCGAAGAGTTGACTCATTGGAGAAGACTCTGATGCTGGGAGGGATTGGGGGCAGGAGGAGAAGGGGACGACAGAGGATGAGATGGCTGGATGACATCACTGACTTGATGAACGTGAGTCTGAGTGAACTCTGGGAGTTGGTGATGGACAGGGATGCCTGGTGTGCTGTGATTCATGGGGTCACAAAGAGTCGGACACGACTGAGCGACTGAACTGAACTGAACTGAAGGGAAGTGATAATACTGAACTTTATTATTTAAAATCTCACATTTTATTTTCTTTAAAAAAATAATGTACACAAACTTCCCTAGAAAAAGCTCAGAAAACAAGAAAAAAATAAATAACATTTTAATTTTAAAATGAGAAAACCTAGAAAATACTTTGGAGGGATATCCTGTAAAATATTCTGTCTAGAAATAGTTTTTGGATAAATGTATATACAAAAATGGACATTTTTTCGTCCAAGTGTTTCTATTTTCATTATGCTGCTTCAGGCTTTAGGATTTATTTAGTCTATACACCAGATGTACTTATAAACAGCTGACTAAACAATCTTTACTTTTACTGTAACATCTTTATGCATTTCCCTAAGGCACAATTTTAGCATTAATAATGTAGAAGCATGTTGAAGTTTGATTTAGAAAGTATAGCTGACTGTAGTATCAGTTGCCAAAAGGAACTGGGGGAACATTTCATAATATTAAAAGTAGAATTGGCTTAATTAAATGTTTAAAAATTTTTGAAAGGCATTTTTAAGTAAAATTAATGATTTTATTCTGCACATGATTTCTGATACCACAAAATTAGATACTTGAAGTTTAATTTAAAAGATATCTGTTATTCATGCCCTTTCTAGACATTATAGTTCTATTATAAAAATTATAATTGAGTGTAGAATGATGATGAACAAGAAAGACTTTCCTTCTCTAAAATGTTCTCACCTCATAATCATGTCAATTTCTATTCATTCTTTGATTTAGTCATTTAACAATATTTATTTCATGTTCTCCATGTGCCTGGTAGTAAAGTAATAACTGAATAGTCTGTGCCTCAATATTGTAAGTAATTTACATCTACTAACTCTTCTCATCCATATCACAATCCTGGATGGGAAATTTTTAAGTTAGATTTGACTTGGACAGTGTGGCTCTAAAGTCAACACTGTTAATTTCTTCTTCAGAGCTACAGTTTCATAGAGATTGGGCTACATTGCTGAGTACCTGCTCAGCTTTTGTTAAATTTTCATATATATGTACATATCTCCTTATATATTTTATTTTCTTCATGAAAGGTTCTGGCTAAGATTCTTTTGTGATTGCATTATTTATTGCTAGTCTCCTTATATAACTTGAAGTATTTGGTTACATTTTATAGTGAAAATAAACAAATATAACAAATACTATATATCAAAGAGTCTGTAGATAAGTATAGCATGAGGTATTTTGTGACTAAAAAGTAAATAAGCAGGGAAGCTCTATCAAAAGTAAGAGAAATTTCCAAGTGTCAGATTGAAAGAACAAAAAAATTTGGAAAATACAAGTAACATAATGAGCTACACAAATAAAATATTGGTATGTTGTTGTTGCTGTTGTTGTTGTTGTTCAGTCACTAAGTTGGGTCCCACTCTTTGAGACCTCATGGACTGTAGCACTCTAAGATCTTCTGTTCTCCACAATCTGCTAGAGTTTGTTTAAATTGTCCATTGAGTCAGTGATGTTACCTAATCAACTCTTCCTCTAACATCGCTTTCTCCTCTTGCCTTCAGTCTTTCCTAGCATTAGAGTCTTTTCCAATGAGTCTGTTTTTCCCATCAGGTGGCCAAAGTATTGGAGCTTCAGCTTCAGCTTCAGCAACATTCCTTCCAATGGATATTCAGGGTTGATTTCCTTTAGGATTGACTGGTTTGATCTCCTTGAAGTCCAAGAGACTCTCAAAAGTCTTCTCCAGCACCACAAGTCAAAACACCAATTCTTTGGTGACCAACATTCTTTATGGCCCAACTCTCACATCTGTTCATGACTACTGGAAAAACCGTAACTTTGATTATACAAAGCTTTGTTGGCAAAATGGTGTCTCAGCTTTTTAATATGCTCTCTAGGTTTGTCATAGTTTTTCTTCCAAGCAGCAAGTATCTTTTAATTTCATGGCTTAATTCACTGTCCACAGTGATTCTGGAGTCCAAGAAAATAAAATCTATCACTGATTCCACTTTTCCTCCTTCTATATGCCATGAAGTGATGGGATCAGATGCCATGTTATTAGTTTTAAGAATGCTAAGTTTTTAAGCCAGCTTTTGTACTCTCCTCTTTTACCCTCATCAAGGGGCTTCTTTAGTTCCTCTTCACTTTCTGCCCTTAGAGTGATTATCATCTGCATATTTGAGGCTGTTGTTATTTCTCCCAGCAGTCTTGATTTCAGTTTATGATTCATCCAGCCCAGCATTTCTCATGATGTACTCTGCATGTAAGCTAAATAAGCAGGGTAACAATATAAAGCCTTGTCATACTTCTTTCCCAATTTTGAACCAGGCAGTTGTTCCATGTCTGGTTATTTTGCTTCTTGACCTGCATACAGGTTTCTCAGGAGACAGGTAAGGTGGTCTAGCACTTCCATCTCCTTAAGATTTTCCACAAATTTTGTGATCCACAAAGTCAAAGGCTTTAGTGTAGTCAATGAAGCACATGTTTTTCTGGAACTTTCTTGCTTTTTTTGTGATTTAATGAATGTTGGCAATCTGATCTCTTGCTCCTCTGCCTCTTCAAAACCTAGCTTGTACACCGGTATGTCTCTACCATGTAATTCGTGTAGTTGTTTCCCACCATATACAAGAGTAAACAAATTTTGCTGAGTAATTGTATCTAGGAACTAATTATAATTACATTAAATTATCATTCCATTATCTGAAGACAAGAGTGAGATTATAATGAAATAGCTTCAAAAAGATAATATATTAGGCATAGAATTATGCTTGAGATTATTCTATCTACATATGGAAAAACTGATAAAGCCCTTAATAAATATATAACCAATTGAAAATACATAGAAAATATATATCACAGTTTCAGACAATGAAGCTTTCTTGATTGTGATTAATAAAATTATACGTGTAGTTATTGGTAGCAAATATAAAATTGGAAAGAACAGGTCTGGAATAATGTTATTTTCCACAAGAGTTACCCTATATCAGAAGACCAAGAGACAAAGACAAATGAAAAGAGTGGTGAAAAAACATAAAACCATAGCAAGTAAGAACTGGTTAAAATAACAAAACACCCAGGGGGTCATAATAAATATATTTAAATATTATGACTGTGTGTGTATGTGTGTGTGTACAGAAACTACAATGAGATGGAAATAAACACCATTAAATTTTTGTTTAACGATTTGAAAAATTGTGATTGGTTGCTTCAAATTAAAGGAGAGTCCCGATCTTAAATATATCTAACTTTAGCTTAATGAATATTTGTTTGACTGTGAAGATTCAAGTGTTAAGTAAGTGACTGAATCACAGAACAAGTACAATTCCCTTTTTCAAATAAATTCCATGGAATTGAGGGAATTAAAATGGGGAGTTCTGTGATAGGGTATAAACTGGATAGAAAAAGGAAGCCAAGTCCTAATCTTCAGAAAATCAGAAAACAAACAAACAGAAACAAAAAGTATCTATTTAAAGGCTGTGGAAAGCAAATACATTAAAAAGATAAAGAAAAACAAACAGAAGCAAATTTTGAAAGATTCAGTTCAATAGAAGTCAAGGTGTAAGAGAATTTTGAAAAGGATATCATCAAAAGCCTTCTGTTTTGAAATGATGATTTATTTCTTTTTTCATTCAATGAAGACATTCAGCTCAACTGCATAAAAGGAATTGTGAAATTCTGGAGATGTAGTGTTAAGGAAGATAGATGCAAGGCCTGCTCACTTCGAGCTTTGATTTTAGCTATTGTGGTCGACATTATACAACCAATTTTTCAATTTATTATCTAACCACAATAGTAATATATATACAATCTAAAAACACGGTGTTAGGAAAAATACAAAGTGCTATTAAATAACAGAGAGTTATATAATCCAATATGATTTATCATTTCAGGCTTCTTTGAACACAAGACAATTAAACTAAACTTTGAGATATGAGAGCAAACTAACCTGGCGACATAATACAGGGGGAATAATTCAACAGAGGAACTGAAAAGAGACAATGTAGAGTGCAAGGAATAAAAGGAAGAGTAACTTGAGATGAGTTAGTAAGATTTGGGATTTCAGGTTCACTCTAATGAAAAGTCATGTTTAAAAAGGTGTGTAGAGGATACAATCTAACAACAATCAAGCCGGCCACAATTAGGGGAAAGG
Organism: Cephalophus harveyi; assembly: GCA_006410635.1. Classification (NCBI taxonomy): domain Eukaryota; kingdom Metazoa; phylum Chordata; class Mammalia; order Artiodactyla; family Bovidae; genus Cephalophus; species Cephalophus harveyi. The sequence goes on along the minus strand of SJYT01015501.1, from coordinate 134,526 downwards.
TGTAAGCATAAAAACCAGCTCAAATGTAATTACAGTATTCCAGAAAAAGAAAGTGGTAATCTAGCCAAAGAAAGTAGCAGTGAAAATGGAGTAATGTACAAGGTTTGAGTGATACATAAAGACTTTCAATAGGAAAGAAAGAAAGGAAATGAAGAAATTAAAGTTGCTAGAAAGAGTGATTAAGTATGGAAATAAGATTCTGAAGAGGCAGAGGGGTATAGGATATAGAGTTTTGAAATATACAGCAAAAAAAATTGAGTGGATGGTTAATTCAGTTGAGTTCAGTTCAGTTGCTCAGTCATGTCCAGCTCTTTGCGACCCCATGAACTGCAGCAAACCAGACCTCCCTGTCCATCACCAACTGCCAGAGTCTACCCAAACCCATGTCCATTGAGTCGGTGATGCCATCCAACCATCTCATCCATTGTCATCCCCTTCTCCTCCTAACCTCATCTTTCCCAGCATCAGGGTCTTTTCAAATGAGTCAGCTCTTCACGTCAGGTGGCCAAAATATTGAAGTTTCAGCTTCAACATCAGTACTTCCAATGATGACCCAGGACTGATCTCCTTTATGATGGACTGGTTGGATCTCCTTGCAGTCCAAGGAACTCTCAAGAGTCTTCTCCAACACCACAGTTCAAAAGCGTCAATTCTTTGGCGCTCATTTTCTTTATAGTCCAACTCTCTCATCCATATGTGACTAATGGAAAAACCATAGCCTTGACTAGACGGACTTTTGTTGGCAAAGCAATGTCTCTGCTTGTTAATATGCTATCTAGGTTGGCCATAACTTTCCTTCCAAGGAGTAAGTGTCTTTTAATTTCATGGCTGCAATCACCATCTGCAGTGATTTTGGAGCCCCCCCAAAAAAGTCAGCCACAGTTTCCACTGTTTCCCCATCTATTTCCCAAGAAGTCATGGGACCTGATGCCGTGATTTCTATTTTCTGAATGTTGAGCTTTAAGCCAACTTTTTCACTCTCCTCTTTCACTTTAATTAAGAGGCTCTTTAGTTCTTCTTCACTTTCTGCCATAAGGGTAGTGTCATCTGCATATCTGAGGTTATTGATATTTCTCCCAGCTATCTTGATTCCAGCTTGTGCTTCCTCCAGCCCAGTGTTTCTCATGATGTACTCTGCAAGTAAGTTAAATGGGCAGAGAGACAATATACAGCCTTGACGTACTCTTTTTCTTATTTGGAACCAGTCTGTTTTTCCATGTCCAGTTCTAACAGAAGGTTAGGTGGTCTGGTATTCCCACCTCTTTCAGAATTTTCCAGTTTATTATGATCCACACAAAGTCTTTGGCATAGTCAATAAAGCAGAAATAAATGTTTTTCTTGAACTCTCTTATTACTTTTTCGATGATCCAGCGGATGTTGGCAATTTGGTCTCTGGCTTCTCTGCCTTTTCTAAAACCAGCTTGAACATCTGGAAGTTCATGGTTCACATATTACTGGAGCTTGGCTTGGAGAATTTTTTGAGCATTACTTTGCTAGTGTGTGAGATGAGTGCAACTGTGCAGTAGTTTGAGCATTCTTTGACATTGCCTTTCTTTGGAATTGGAATGAAAACTGACCTTTTCCAGACCTGTGGCCACTGTTGAGTTTCCCAAATTTACTGACATATTGAGTGCAGCACTTTCACAGCATCATCTTTTAGGATTTGAAATAGCTCAACTGGAATTCCATCACCTCCACCTGCTTTGTTTGTAGTGATGCTTCCTCAGGCCCACTTGACTTCACATTCCAGGATGTCTGGCTCTAGGTGAGAGTGAGCAATCAAACCATTGTGATTATTTTGGTCGTGAAGATATTTTTTGTACAATTCTTCTGTGTATTCTTGCCACCTCTTCTTAAATCTTCTGCTTCTGTTAGGTCCATACTGTTTCTGTCCTTTATCGTGCCCATCTTTGCATGAAATGTTCCCTTGGTATCTCTAATTTTCATGAAAAGATCTCTAGTCTTTCCCATTCTATTGTTTTCCTCTATTTCTTTGCATTGATTGTTGAGGAAGGCTTTATTGCTCTCCTTGCTATTCTTTGGAACTCTGCATTCAAATGGGTATATCTTTCCTTTTCTCCTTTGCTTTTTGCATCTTCTTTTCATAGTTATTTGCAAGCCCTCCTCAGACAGACATTTTGCTTTTTTGCATTTCTTTTTCTTGGGGATTGTCTTCATTCCTGTCTCCTGTACTATGTCACAAACCTCTGTCCATAGTTCATCAGGCACTTTATTAGATCTAGCCCTTAAATCTATTTTTCACTTCCACTATATAGTCATAAGAGATTTGATTTAGGTCATACCTGAATGGTCTAGTGGTTTTCCCCACTTTCTTCACTTTAAGGCTGAAATTGGTAATAACGAGTTTATGATTTGAGCCATAGTCACCTCCCTCTCTTGTTTTTGCTAACTGTATAGAGCTTCTCCATCTTTGGCTGTAATGAATATAACCAGTCTGATTTTGGTGTTGCCCACCTGGTGATGTCCATGTGTAGAGTCTTCGCTTGTGTTCTTGGAAGAGGGTGTTTCCTAAGACCAGTGCGTTCTCCTGGCAAAACTATTAACCTTTGGATGGTTCAGTTCAGTTCAGTTCAGTCACTCAGTCATGTCTGACTCTTTGCGACCCCATGAATTGCAGCATGCCAGGCCTCCCTGTCCATCACCATCTCCTGGAGTTCACTCAAACTCACGTCCATCGAGCTGGTGATGCCATCCAGCCATCTCATCCTCTGTCGTCCCCTTCTCCTTAATGTTGAGCTTTAAGCCAACTTTTTCACTCTCCCCTTTCACTCTCATCAAGAGGCTTTTTAGTTCCTCTTCACTTTCTGCTATAAGGGTGGCATCATCTGCATATCTGAGGTTATTGATATTTCTCCCAGAAATCTTGATTCCACCTTGTGCTTCTTCCAGCCCAGCGTTTCTGGATGGTTAGGTGTTTTATAAATAAATTATCTACTTTACAAAATAAATTACTGTAAGTTTTTCTTTTCTGGAAACCACTCTTTTATTGTATTCAACAAGAGACATGGTTTACAAACATTCCATCCATGCACCATGAGGGCAAAGCAAGGCACACCACTGCCTTATTCGCTATTCCTATATTGAGTCACCAGAGGTTTGGATGTCAGTGTACAGCCTATTGAAACTCCAGCACCATTTCTTATAATAAATAAATTATTGGCACAGTGCTCCAACTTAAATACTGATCTGGAATTGCTCTGGCCTTTGACTCCCAACTCAATTATATTTTTAAATGATATGGTTCTAGGACTACTGCTTAGAAAAGGAAACTGAACACATATTTGAAAGAGGTAGGGCAGAGAGGGAGAGTGGAGACTGCTTGATGAGAGAAATATAAATAACAGGATAATAATGTACAGAACCATGATCAGCTGTACAAATCACAATTTCAAGTGACTTTCAGTGACCAAGTCTAACAGAAGAAATTTAAAGGGAAATATCAAAAGCTTGCTTCACCTCTGGCAGTTGACACTGACTGCATATTAGGAAACAAAATATTTTTGATTTAGATCAACAAATAAGTAAAATATTAAGGAATTAGATTTTTATATTGTATAAAAATATTGTATATTCGCATTTTGATATTTTTATCTTGGTAAAAGGAGAAATCTGCCTGTAATGAAAAGCAATTATTTTACCATTGGATTTCAAGTAAAAAGTTTTAAGTTTATAAATATATAAACTTTTATATATATATGTTTTTAAAATATATATGTTATATATATATTTATATATATGTTATA
>SJYT01015501.1:113294-130142 GCA_006410635.1 Cephalophus harveyi | reverse complement strand
ATATACACACACATATACATATATACTTGCATATATATGTATATATATGTTTATATATATAGTTTTATATGCATATAATTTTAAGTTTATATATATATATATATACACACATATATATATATAGGGCTTCCCTGGTGGTGCAGAGGTTAAAGCGTCTGCCTGCAATCTGGGAGACCTGGGTTCGATCCCTGGGTCGGGAAGATCCTCTGGAGAAGGAAATGGCAACTCACTCCAGTATTCTTGCTTGGAAGTTTTAAGTTTAGACCACAAAGTTTCCAGCCTCAGCTATTCCTCTTCTTGCTTTTTAGAGACCTTTATTTATTATTGAGAAATTTAACTACTGTATGACAGCTCTGAATAAATCACTGTAGAACAGCTCAGCATGGAAAAGAAAAGGTCATGATTACACTGATAACACTAAGCTCAACGACTTTGAGAGTCAGTCTCCAAAACTTCGTCTTTTTACCTATAATTCAAAGACAATTATGTCTAACCAAAATAATTTACAAAGATTTTTAGGAATGAAAATTATAATGTGTAAAAAGTGGTTAATCCTATGAGGAAAAATAGTGATGTGTAAAAAGTGGGATCACTGAAAACACAGTCACTCACTCGTGTCCGATTCTTTGTGATCCCAAGGACTGTAGCCCACCAGGCTCCTTTGTCCATGGAATTCTCCAGGCAAGAATATTGGAGTGGGTAGCCATTCCCTTCTGCAGGTGATTTTCCCAACCCAGGGATCAGATCCGCGTCTCCAGCATTGCAAGCAGATTCTTTACCATCTGACATACCAGGCAACGTTCCCCAACCCCCAATATAGGAGATTTTGGCTTAAACAAAAAATTTTCCTTTAATGTGTGTTTCATGATATTATTGAATTTAGCTTCCAGAATATAGTATATTTTACCTACCACATATCTTTTAATCACCCATGCCTTTGTTCTCACCAAACAAGTACAAACCACTATCATCTGTCACTAGACTAATACGCAGAGCTTACTATTTCTTTCTATATGAAGAAAGATCCAGGTTTTATAGAGTCTGATATCATACAATTGAGAGTATGAGATCTTTAGGAAAATAATATACAAAATTAAGTATGAAATAATATTTACTTAAAATGAAAGTGATAGCAAAAACTCACAATTTCAATGCATTGACAAATACCAGCAAATCTGTTTTTAGTTTAAGTACGTGGTATACTTCTACTGTATTTTTCCTTTCTTCATTTGACAAGAATTTTGTAAAAATTTTCCATGGAAGAGGACAGGAAAATAATTTAATCTCCTTCCCTTTGGCATGGTAAACAAAATTTGCTTTTTTATCATTAATAGTTTTGAAGCATGAAGCATGCTATTTCATACCCAAATACACCAGATATTTAAATACCCCTATATTCAGTCTTTCAAACACAAGGATTTTGATATATTTTAGTTTTTACAAGTACCATCAAAACACACACACACACACTACTAGTAGAATTTAAAATTGTATATGTTGCATTACTAATAAATTTCTTCCAAGGATAGAACTTTGGGTTTTTGACTTAGAATCCATAAAACCAAATAAGTCAATTACAACTTGAACAATACCATGACTGGAAGATTTTTCCATAGACTAGCTTTGAATCTTCACTCCTACTTATTTAATTCTGAAGGTGGGCACAGGGCATACTTATATCAGAATGCAACATCTCTTCTAGATGCAGATGAGCAGGTACAGTGAACACTGTGGAGAGCCATTAGAAGCTGCATCTATACTGCATTGCAAGCAACAACTTAACTGTACGTGGTAATGATAACAAACCACACACATATAATCCACTAAACAAAAGCCAATCACATCCACATTTTAAAAATCCCCTTGGTTGGATCCCCAAATGTCTGTAGCCACTTCAAAGCTGCCAAAGATAAAGGGAATTGTGAACGTAAAGTCAAAGCCAGAGTAGAAGGAGAAGAGATCTTCATCAATTTCAGTTAAAATAGTTTACTACGGTTAGTTTAAAAAGGGATATGTGATCATGTGAATATATTTCTGGAATGCTAGAGTACTCTGAGACCCTATCAAGGAACCACTGCAAGTGAGAGGCTCTGAAAATTGTTTCCTTAACTTTCTGGTACCCCTCTCTGCTTCTATGTGCTTCTTTACAGATGTGGTATTAGCATTTTAGGCTGAGCAAAATGTAAATGTTTAAAATGTATGCTGTTTTTAAGGGTTTTTATCATCCTTGACCTTCTTGAAGTTAAGTAACCGGAAGTAATCCCTGCCATCCCTTCATTCTTTCTGGAGTTATTTCTCCACTAATCTCCAGTAGCATATTGGGCACTTACCGACCTGGGGAGTTTGTCTTTCAGTATCCTATCATTTTGCTTTTCATACTGTTGATGGGGTTCTCAAGGAAAGAATACTGAAGGGGTTTGCCATTCCCTTCTCCAGTGGACCACATTCTGTCAGACTCACTGGAAAAGACCCTGATGTGGGGAGGGACTGGGGGCAGGAGGAGAAGGGGATGACAGAGGTTGGGGTGGCTGGATGGCATTACCGACTCAATGGACATGAGTTTGAGTGAACTCCGGGAGTTGGTGATGGACAGGGAGGCCTGGTGTGCTGTGATTCATGGGGTCGCAAAGAGTTGGACATGACTGAGCAACTGAACTGAACTGAATCCCTACCATCATAAATCAACACAAGATGACTTCCTTCTTTGTCAAATGTAGCCAGAGGAAGGGGGCAGTGTGTCACCCTTAGGATGATAATCACAATCCCGTCAATAGATTGAGTAGTTTTTAAGAACTTTACTGCATTATTTGGAGCTCACCTTTTCAATCTCAGACAAAGGAGATACAAATATAAAATGAAGAAATTTATATAGATAATAAAGATAGCTCAGTTGGTAAAGTATCTGTCTAAAATGCTGGAGACTCAGGTTTGATTCCTGGGTCAGGAAGATCCTCTGAGAAGGAAATGGCAAACCACTCTAGTATTCTTGCCTGGAGAATCCCATGGACAGGGGAGCCTGGTGTCTCAAGAGTCAGACAAAACTTAATGACTACACCACCACCACCACCAATAAGGATCTACTATATACCATATGGAGTTCTACTCAATATTCCATAATGGTCTATAAGGAAAAATAATCTAAAAATGAGTATATGTATGTATAACTGATTCACTTTACTGTACACCTGTAACTAACAAAACATTGTAAACCAACTATACCCTAATAAAAATCTCAAAAAAAAGAAAATTTGAAAAACAATTTCTATAATGCTACATTTGAATTAGAAATATCAATTTAAAAATCTATCACTGAAAAGACCTAGAAACAAAAATAATATAGTAGCAATGACCCCACTTAAGACTCAGAAGGTAGTCTTGAAAACTAGTTCTACTTAGAAGAACAGTAGGTTACCGTTTCAGCCACTATGTTATTCCAGGAAGCAAGTGACTAAGTGCAAGACTAGTGGGAGTCATATCAAGGTGACATAAGAGCCAAACAAGATTTTTCCTATCGGCCAAAGACAGAACAATGTGAATATAAAACAAGATAACTATTGCAAATGATTAAGATATACTACATATATCAGATATGTTTATAACAATACTCAAAGCAAAAATAAAGAAGCAGGGGTTGAGAGAGAAGCCAAAACACATAATCAAAAGCCCTAATTCAAGAAAATAAGCTAAAGAAAAGCTTTGAGATAATTGAGAAAGAGTAGACACCAATTTGACCTTTGTCACTTGTTTCAGTTCAGTTCGGTTCAGTTCAGTCGCTCAGTCGTGTCCAACTCTTTGTGACCCCATGAATCACAGCACGCCAGGCCTCCCTGTTCATCACCATCACCCGGAGTTCATTCAGACTCATGTCCATCGAGTTGGTGATGCCATCCAGCCATCTCATCCTCTGTCGTCCCCTTCTCCTCCTGCCCCCAATCCCTCCCAGCATAAGAATCTTTTCCAATGAGTCAACTCTTCGCATCAGGTGGCCAAAGTACTGGAGTCACTTGTTTAGTTTGCTATTATTTTCCCCCATTCTGAGAGTTGTCTTTTCACCTTGCTTATAGTTTCCTTCATTGTGCAAAAGTTTTTAAATTTAATTAGGTCCTATTTGTTTATTTTTGTTTTTATTTCCACTATTCTAGGAGGGGGGTCATAGAGGATCTTGCTGTAATTTACAACAGAGAGTGTTCTGCCTATGTTTTCCTCTAAGAGTTTTATAGTTTCTGGTTTTACATTTAGGTTTCTAATCCATTTTGAGTTTTTTTGTGTATGGTGTTAGAAAGTGTACCAATTTCATTATTTTAAACACAGTTGACCGGTTTTTTTCAGCACCATTTGTTGAAGAGACTGTCTTTTCTCTGTCATATATTTTTGCCTCCCTTGACAAATAATTGATCTCTAAAATATACAAGCATCTCATGCAGTTTGTAGCAGCTGGTACAACAAACAACCCAATCAAAAAGTGGGCAGAAGACCTAAACAGACATTTCTCCAAAAAGTACATACAGATGGCTAATAAACATACAAAAAGATGCTCAACATCACTCATTATTAGAGAAATGAAAATCAGAACCGTGAGGTATCATCTCATAACAGTCAGAATGACCATCATCAAAAAGTCTGCAAGCAATAAATGAAGAAGAGGGTATGAAGAAAAGGGAACCTTCTTACACTGTTGGTGGGAATGCAAACTGATACATTTACTATGGAGAACTTATGGAGATTTATTAAAGAGTTAGGAATAAAACCACTGTTGTTGTTTTTCAGTTGCTCTGTCATGCCCAGCTCTTTGCAACCCCATGGACAGCAGCATGCCAGGCTTCCCTGTCCTTCACCATCTTTGTTCAAACTCATGCCCATTGAGTCAATGATGCCATCCAACCATCTTGTCCTCTGTCATCCCCTTCTCCTCCTGCCTTCAATCTTTCTCAGCATCACTGTCTTTTCCAATAAGTCAGCTCCTTGAATCAGGTGACCAAAGTACTGGAGCTTCAGCTTCAGCATCAGTCCTTCCAATGAATATTTAGGATTGATTTCATTTAGAATTGAATGGTTTGATCTCCTTGCAGTCCAGGGGATTCTCAATCCTCTCCAACATCACAGTTGGAAAGCATCAATTCTTCTTTGGCACTCAGCCTTCTGTATGGTACAGTTAGCATATACATACATGACTACTTGGAGAAGGAAATGGCAACCCACTCCAGGATACTTGCCTGGAGAATTCCATGGACAGGGAGCCTGGTGGGATACAGTCCATGGGGTCACAAAGAGTCGGACACAACAGAGAAACTGAGCACATAACTACTGGAAAAACCAGAGTTTTGACTATATGAACCTTTGTTAGCAAAGTGATATCTCTGTTTTTTTAATATACTGTCTAGGTTTGTCATAACTTTTCTTCCAAGGAGCAAGTGTCTTTTAATTTCATGACTGCAGTCATCATCTGCAGTAATTTTGGAGCCCCCCAAAATAAAGTCTGTCACTGTTTCTATTGTTTCCCTATTTGGCATAAAATGACAGGACCAGATGTCATGATCTTAGTTTCTGAATGTTAAGTTTTAAGCCAGCTTTGCACTCTCCTCTTTCACCTTCATCAAGAGACTCTTCAGTTCCTCTTCACTTTCTGCCTTAAGGGTAGTGTCATCTGCATATCTGAGGCTATTGATATTTCTTCTGGAAATCTTGATTCCAGCTTGTGCTTCATCCAGCCTGGCATTTGTCATGATGTACTCTGTATATAAGTTAAATAAACAGGGTGACAATATACAAACTTGAAGTACTCCTTTCTCAATTTGGAACCAGTCCAGTGTTCCATGTCTGTTTCTAACAGTTGCTTCTTGACCTGCATACAGGTTTCTCACGAGGCAGGTCAGGTAGTCTGGTATTCCCATCTCTGGAAGAATTTTCCACAGTTTGTTGTGATGCACACAATCAAAGGCTTTTGTATAGTCAATGAAGCAGAAGTAGTCAACCCAACAATCCCACTACTGAGCATATATCCTGAAGAAACCAGAAATGGAAAAGACATGTGGCTAGGACAGGGAAGCAACATCTATCCATCAGCAGATGAATGGATAAGGAAGTTGTGGTACATATACACAACAGAATATTACTCTGCTATAAAAAGAAACACATTTGAGTCAGTTCTAATGTGGTGAATGAACCTAGAGTCTATTATACAGAGTGAAGTAAATCAAAAAGAGAAGGACAGTTATCATATATTAATACATATATGTGGAATCTAGAGAGATGGAACCAATGATTCTATGCATAGGGAAACAAAAGAGACACAGAAATAACAGAATTTTGGACACAATAGGATAAGGAAAGAGTCAGATGACTTGAGAGAATAGCTTTGAAACATACACATTACCATATGTAAAAGAGAGGGAGGGAGGGAGGGATGTGGGAAGGGGGTTCAGGAGGGATGGGACATATGTATGCCTATGGCCAATTTCATGTTGATGTACTGCAAAAACCATCCCAATACTGTAAAGTAATTATCCTCCAATTAGAGTAAATAAATAAATTAAAAAATAATCAATTTGGCCTATGTGGTGAAATGTGTGTGGTACGTTACCCACTTCTTTCTTTACCACATTTTTTGTAATGCTCTACCAGACACGTTACCTTTATCTTTCCAAACTCACTTTAGGTCAATCTACTTTTTGTTCCTATGTTTCAGCCCCAAGTTCTTTGAGCTTATTCTCTATATTGCTAAAGTTAGCTTAGAAATTGGCTTCAACATCTTCACTTACGCAATTCTTTTGCTAATACAGGTACACCACACCAAATTCAACCACAAGGTTGCAGCAAGATCTTCCATTCATTTCCCAAAGCTTCGTGTTGTCAGTTCCACTCTCTCAGAGCACACTTTTGCTTCCTAGCACTTATTCCAAACTGTAGCTATATATTTGTTTTATGGGGTTTTCAAAATAATAATCTTTCATCTCCATTAGAATAAGAGGTCTCATAGGTGGGGAGCTGTGCCACTTTTTTTCTCTGCAATATGATCAGTGTCTAGGACAGAGCCTGACACAGGAAAGGTGCTCAATGAGTACGCTTTGAGAGAAGTAACAAAATACCATTTTAAATGAAAAATGAAAAATTCATTAAACATACTTAAAAGTGATGTACAGGTAAATACACATGATTCATTCAGCATGTTTTTGATAATGAATGGATTCACATCTTGTTCTTCCCTAAATATTATGGTAACATCATCACAGCAGTCAGTCAGGTCTGGTAATATGTAGGCATATCTTTCTACATTTGATTGTTCACTAAGTTTTAACACAACGGTTTCAAAAATATTTTAAAATGTATTTTTGGAGACACAACATTTGATACTCAATTTTGAACCCACACATTGTTTCCATCTCTACTTTTTATAGACTGAAAACTAATATCAAATGTGACAAAGAGGTTATTTCCAAACATACTTATCTAGACCTGCCAGAAATTTAAGTCAATGGAAATGAAAGAGACCTCTTAGCTCCACTAAGGAATAGACTGAAGACTTCCACAAACATTGTATTTTTCTTTCATTACTAGGTTTTTGTAAATGTGACTTCAGTTGGGGCAAAGAATCATTCCTTGTTTCACAAAACTAGGCCTAACTTGGCAAAGATTTTGTTGTGAAGAATGGTTAGATGCTAATTTGTTTTTGAAAATGCTGATTTGGAGTGCCTTCTTCTTGGAGCCACCATCTGGGATATTATAAAAGGACAAAAGGTAAAATTATAGGATACCCAATACCATCTCACAAAAGAATAATTAAGAATCATAGAGGAGGGAAGTTAAAATAAGAGAGGAAACTTTGCGCCATAAATAATTACCATCTTTGCACTTTTTAAAAGCTACTTCGTTATCACAAGAAGAAGGAATTTCAAAGGTATTGCAGCAGACTCTACAAAGATACTCATCTTAGTTTCCAAGACAAAGGGTAAAAACATCCGAAGAAAATTTCATATACTATAAGGTAGATAATTAATTTATTCAATCTGAATCATCTAATTATACCTTCTAGACAGTTTGAATTTCTTGAAATAATTATATTTTCATCTTTATTGCTGCTATTAAAACATGGAATAAATGTTCAAAGTGGAGCAGCACTACCCTTATGACATATTTATTCCTGTATCTGACAGTGTATTTACTTTTTCTGGAATAACTGAAGTGTAATTTTCATAAAACAAAATTTACTCTCTTTACACATACAGTTCACTGAATTTTAGTAAGTATATATAGTGTCATGTAATAACCACCACAGTGAAGATGTAAAATAGATCCACTGTCCTAAAAAGTTTCCTCCTGCAGATGGGCAATGAATTTCCTCCCATTACCTTAGTCTAAGGCAACTACTAATTTGCTTTCTGTTGTAACAATACTGCCATTTCTAGAACTTCATAAAAATGGAATTATACAATGTGTAGTAATTTGTTCCACTTAGCATCATGTTTTGACATTTTTGATGGTCACATATGTAGCATATATCAGGTCTTTATTCTTTATTTTATTGATGAATAGTATTTCAGTATACACACACACGTGTCTGTGTGTGTAAACTAACTTATTTAAATTTGTTTATCCATTCACTAGTTGATGGACACGTGGTTGTTTCAAATTTGGGAAGGCTGTTTCAAATTTGGGATGGTTATAAATAATGAATGCTCCTTAGAACAACCATTAAAATTCTTATTTGTGGATACATGTTTTCTTTTTCTTTTTTTGGTAGTTTCTAAGAGTGAAATATCTGAATCATATTTTAAGTGTGTTTAACTTTAAAATGTAACCATACATTAAATAAAGTGATTTGCATCCTCAATAATGTTGCCATCACAAAATGAGCTATGAAGCATTCCCTATTTTTTAACTTTCTGCAAGCAATTTTGTAGAATTGATTTTATTTCTTTTTTAAACATTTGGCAGAGTTTGCTAGTGAAATCATCTGGACCTAGAATTTTCTTTGTTGGTGGGGAGAAGCATCTAACAACATATTCAATTATTTATATGCCTATATCTATCTATATATGTGTGTATACAATTTATATCTATATTATATACATAATATAAACTATATATCTCTTTATAATCTCTCTTTGAATAGCATCTGTGTGTGCACGTGTGTGTGAGTGTGTGCATGTGTATTCTACCAGTGATATGACATGGTGTTCACTCTCTCTCTCCCAACCCCTTTGCCCTTTCCCTCTCTCCCTCCTCACTATTTAAGAATCCTAATTATTTTTCAATGAGTTTTCACAGTTTAGTGTCTTTCAGAGAACTGAATTTTAAGTGATTGAATTTAGAGGTATTGGGATTTTCATATTCTCTTATTATGATTTTTCCATTTTCCACATTCCACTCTTTCTAAACAAGTCACTAAGTCAAGTCCATACTCAAGGCTAGGTGGATTAAACTCCACTTTCTGAAGGAGAACATCTATATATATCATCTGAAATTCTGTAAGATTGGTTTGTCCTCTTTTCTCCATCTATCCACCTATTTATTTGTTTATATTACTATGAATTTGCCTTCCCAGGTTGCATGGTGGTAAAGAATCTGCCTGCCAATGCAGGAGATGCAAGAGATGTGGTTTTGATCCCTGGGTCTGGAAGATCCCTTTGAGAAGGAAATGGCATGCTGCTGCTGCTGCTGCTAAGTCGTTTCAGTCGTGTCCAACTCTGTGCAACCCCATAGACGGCAGCCCACCAGGCTCTCCCATCCCTGGGATTCTCCAGGCAAGAACACTGGAGTGGATTGCCATTTCCTTCTCCAATACATGAAAGTGGAAAGTGAAAATTGAAAGTGAAGTCGCTCAGTCATGTCTGACTCTTAACGACTCCATGGACTGAAGCCTACCAGGCTCCTCCGTCCATGGGATTTTCCAGGTAAGAGTACTGGAGTGGGATGCCATTGCATAGATATTTACAATTGTTATGTCTTCCTCTTGGATTGATCCCTTGATGATCATGTAATATCCTTCTTTATCTCTTATAGTCTTTATTTTAAGGTCTATTTTGTCTGATATGAGGATTGCTACTCCAGCTGTCTTTTGCTTCTCATTTGTATGGAATATATTTTTCCATCCTCTTACTTTCAGTCTATATGTGTCTTGAAGTCTGAAGTGGGTTTCTTGTAGACAGCATATATAGGGGTCTAGGTTTTTTTATCTATTCTTCCAGACACAACTGAGCACATATACACATGAATATTCATTTTATAGTTTGTGTTGAAATCAATACTTGAGAAGAAGGTGTATTCTTCTGCATTTGGATGGAATGTTCTGAAGATATCAATGAGATCCATCTCATCTAATGTATCATTTAAGACTTGTGTTTCCTTATTAATTTTCTGTTTTGATGATCAGTCCATTGGTGTGAGTGGCATGTCAAAAGTCTCCTACTATTATTGTGTTACTGTCAATTTCTCCTTTTACTGTTAGTGTTTGTCTTATGTATTGAGGTGCTCTTATGTTGGGTGTAAGGATTAATTATTTTATATTGTCCAAAAGACTCTGAATGTTCTGTTCTGACTGCTTTCTTTATTTTTTTTTTTTTTTTTCTTTCCAGTTTTGGTAATTTCTACTCTCTTGCTAACACTGATTCATTCCTTGATGCTTTTGAGCCCTCTAATATACTTGAAAAAGGTATTCTTCATTTTGATTGTTATGATTTTGATTTCCAGCATTTCCATTTTATTATTTCTTATAGTTATTTTTCCTTCTGCATAATTTACCTATCTTTACTTATGTGTTGTATACCTTTATCTTGAGCACCTGAGACTAAGGCTATTTTAAATCCCTAATAGTGACAATATTTGTATCATGTGTGGGATTAATTATGGAAATTTTAAAATCTTTTTAAACTATGTTTTTTTACTCTTTGAGTGGACTTTGTAATTATTTCTTGAACACTGGACATGTTGTATGGAGCCATAGTTCCTGAGGTCAGTTACGTTTATGCTTGGAGATGTGTACACCTTTACTTCTGTAAGGGTTTTAGTATGGATGGGAGATTATATATTATAATCAGCAGTTGAACTGAGAATAAAGATTATTACTACTATAATCACCCCAAGAATATCACAGGCTACAAATATCTAGTGATACCTTGTGTTTATGGTGGAGGCATTCCACCATAAACATTCTAAAACAATGTGTCAGCACGGAGGTGGGGAGCATAGGAGAAGGGAATCTTTTTTAACATTCTGATTAAAATTCAACCTTAGGCAACCATTATGAAGTTAGGAAAACATACTATTTTTTTTAATCTTCACAAAGATGACATATCAATATATTTAAATAATAGTTAATATCTTAGCTAGAAAATGAGTGCAGTGGGGAAGATTGGGGAAAGATTTAATATGAGTATTCCAAACTACTTGATAAGATTAAAATATTAATTTCTGTATTTTGCCCTGGAAACACAATATCACAAACTGAACTGATAGAGTGAAGTCTTCCTTCTATTTATATACATACCTTCAGTTCAGTTCAGTTCAGTCACTCAGTCGTGTTCGACTCTTTGCAACCCAAGGAATCGCAGCATGCCAGGCCTCCCTGTCCATCACCAACTCCCGGAGTTCACTCAGATTCATGTTCATCGAGTCAATGATGCCATCCAGCCATCTCATCCTCTGTCGTCCCTTTCTCCTCCTGCCCCCAATCCCTCCTGGCATCAGAGTCTTTTCCAATGAGTCAACTCTTCGAGGTGGCCAAAATAGTAGTAATCCATTTATGAGTGCCAGTATCCCTAACAAAAAATGTGAAGCTTTGTGTCTCTGAATCATTCTTTCTTGTTTACAAACTTTCTGTCAAGGACTCTGGTAACATTCATTTGACCAACTTCTATGATCAAAAGTTAATGTTCAGCTTAATTGATCAGTTGTTTAACATGATTTATTACTGTGTATTCATTAAACTCTGCTTCACTAACCAATTTTTACATTTTTCTTAGCTAGATTTTTTTTTTAAGAAGTCTCCTCAAATTTGGGGGCTTCCCAGGTGGTTCAACGGTAAAGAATCTATCTGCCTGCCAATGCAAGAGATGCCAGAGATGTGGGTTCAGTTGCTGAGTTGGGAAGATCCTCTGGATAGGAAATGACAACCAACTCCAGTGTTCTTGCTGGAAAATCCCATGGCCAGAGGAGCCCAGCAGGCTACAGTCCATGGAGTTGCAAAGAGTTAGACATGACTGAGTGAGCATCATCCTCAAATTTTAAAAGCTAAAGTGCTCCCAGGTTCAATCCTCAACTATTCTACAAAACTCAGTTTCTGGGAGTTTCCTGGTTGCCTAGTGGTCAGGATTCTGGGCTTTCACTGCCAAGGCCTGGCTTCAACCTTTGGTTGGGGAACTGAGCTTCCTCCCTCTCCAAAAAATAAAGCTCAGTTCCAACAATATTCTCAAGTCTTTAAGCATCGAACACCACCTATATTTCCTGTATGGTGATAATTACCAAATGTATGTTTATAATCTACCTTGAATGCCATACTCATATCTCTCACTGTCTACTCAGTATTTTCATTTAAATGTATAACAGACATTTCAAACTCAACATATCTAGAAAAAAAAACACCTGCTTTTTGTATAGCCTGCTTCTATTTCTCATTTATGAAAAGTTATTCTAGTTTTCCATGTTAGTACACTAAAAATTATCATGTCATTTTCTCCTTCTTTCTCTCATACCTCATGTATAACCATCTTTAAATATTTGTTAGCTCAATCCTCAATAGATACAAAAAATCTATTATATTTACTCTACCATCACCATCTATTTCCCAAATTATTGTAATAACCTTTTAAACATTTTCTTTGTGTCTATACATTTATTCTTCACATAGCAATCAGAGCTATTCTTTTAGAATATAAGTCATATTGTGTTGTTTATCCTTTTAAAGCCATCCAATCACTAATCATTTCACTCAGAATGAAAGCCAGAATATACATAGTCACCTATAAAATCTAGATCTTCAGGCCTCACTATCTTATAATCTTGTATACTTTCCACTACAGTTCAGCTATACTGGCCTCACTTCTCTTTCCAAATGTCAAACACTATGAAAATTCAACTGTGGTGTGGAGAAGACTCTTGAGAGTCCCATGGACAGCAAGGAGATCAAACCAGTCAATCCTAAATAAAATCAACCCTGAATATTCATTGGAAGGATTGATACTAAAGCTGAAACTCCAACACTTAAGCACCAACACTTTGGCCACCTGATGCAAAGAGCTGACTCATTGGAAAAGACTCTGATGCTGGGAAAGACTGAGGGTGGGAGAAGAAGGGAGTGACAAAGGATGAGATGGTTTGATGGCATCATCGACTGAATGGACATAGTTTGAGCAAACTCGAAGAGATAGTGAAAGACAGGGAAGCCTGGTGTGCTGCAGTATATGGGTCTCAAAAAGTCAGACACAAGTTAGCCACTCAACAACAACATGCAAATTTAGGACCTTTTTACTTGATTTAGCCTCTGCCTGAAATGTTCTTCCCCCAAAGAGATGCAAGATTTTTCCTTCCCTTGTCAATTAAGCCTTTTCTGATGTTACTGTTCAGTCTCTAAGTCATGTCTGACTCTTTGCAACCCATGAACAGCAGCACACCAGGCTTCCCTATCCTTCGCTATCTCCTAGAGTTTGCTTAAACTCATGCCCATTGAGTCAGTGATGTCATCCAACTATATCATTCTCTGTCACCTCCTTCTCCTCTTGCCCTCAGTTTTTCTTAATGAATCTAATAAAATACAAACACCCTCTTCCCAGAGATCCCTTATGCCCTCCACAGTACTTTTGGGTACAAAGCTGTACATGACATAGCATATATTTATTTGTATATTGTCTATTTTCCCATTAGGATATAAGCTCCTAAAAGACAAAAAAAAAAAAAAAGTCTAGACTATTTATTACTGTATTCCCCTTGCCTAGAAGCATATCTGACACATAATAGTCACTGAGTTGATAGTGTTTATGCTGAATAAGTAAATGGACGAATAAATCTTAGCCATTTTACTGTCCCTAAAATGTTCTTTCATGGACTACTCTATATAATACAATGGCTTTTTGACTAGAGGCTAGATCTAAATTCCTCCAGTTACTTACAAGATGTTAAACATCTTTTTAATGTCATTTTCTGACCATTTCCAAGTAATGCAAATAATGGAATATTGGTTCACCAAAAACTGAACCCTCCTCAGCCTGAAATCAGTAAATTTATAGAGAAGCTGGTTATTTGTACATATGACTAGTGGCTAATGATTGCTTTATAGATCATTAAATAGTAGCACCAATGGAATCCAAACTTGAAAAAAGGTTTTAAGATTAAATTACTTACTGCAGAAGGAGATTCAAAGTGTTTTTACTGCCTTAGAATTGTCTTTGAGATCATTGGAAATCAAGGATCTTGACCAGGGAAGATAAAATATCTGATAGGTTTGACATTAAAAAAAAAAATTCTATAAACTTATGTTGTAGCTGTTTTGAATGCCATTTTACATTATTTGTAGTTCTATTCAAATAAAGAAGGTGATATTTTGGTTTATAGCCAAAACAGAAATTGAGTATTTACCTATGCAAATCTCCATGCCACACACACATTCTCCAGTTTAAATAAAAGAGTCCATTTCTAAAACCTTGTATTCTATCCATCTGCCTTCAAACATAATTAGAAGGTCAAATAAAACTTCTAATTAAACACACAGGTTAAATACTTAGATCTAGAGTCGGGATTTAAAAGATAAAACTGCCAGAGAGACACAGAGTATGTAGAATTACAAATTTAAGGCAAGCCCATTTAAAATGTACACTGCATGCACACAGATGACTCTGGCTCTATCCTAGCATAACTGTATGCATCATAAACAATCCAAGAGAAATTTTTGCAAACTAATGATGAAAGGTGAGTAACCCAGTCTGCATTTATCATTTAGATTTCACCACAACTATAACCTAATACTGAAACTTTCAAGTTTTGTACACAGTAAAAGAAACTGTAGAGTTCACACTTCTCTTGAAACCAGCTGCAAATATCCTCTCAGGCAATTCTGTATTACTCCCTAAAGTGTCAATGGTGAATTCAGTTCAATCTCACTCAACACTGTGATTATCTACTACAAAGAACACCAAATTATTAAGTGCAAATACTGTGATTTCTTGAACTGTGGTTAGGTCTGGATCAGGACTGCTACCTGCAGAACTACTGTCCTCTGATATCTGATATGATGGCTCATTTTTCTTTTCCAAACTCGGAGTAACCATCATGGTCAACAAAAGATTCTGAAATGCAGTACTTGGATGCAATCTCAAAAATGACAGAATGATCTCTGTTCATCTCCAAGGCAAACCATTCATATCACAGTTATCCAAGTCTGTGCCCCAACCAGTAACGCTGAAGAAGCTGAAGTTGAACAGTTTTATGAAGACCTACAAGACCTTGTAGAACTAACACCCCAAAAAGATGTCCTTTTCATTATAGGGGACTGGAATGCTAAAGTAGGAAGTCAAGAAACACCTGGAGTAACAGGCAAATTTGGCCTTGGAATAAGGATATCCCAGGGCTGATCCTGTCTCTTATACACATCTAGATGTGTATAAGAGACAGAACTAACACCCCAAAAAGATGTCCTTTTCATTATAGGGGACTGGAATGCTAAAGTAGGAAGTCAAGAAACACCTGGAGTAACAGGCAAATTTGGCCTTGGAATAAGGAATGAAGCAGGGCAAAGACTAATAGAGTTTTCCCAAGAAAATGCACTGGTCATAGCAAACACACTCTTCCGAAAACACAAGAGAAGTCTCTATACATGGACATCATCAGATGGTCAACACCGAAATCAGATTGATTATATTCTATGCAGCCGAAGATGGAGAAGCTCTATACAGACAACAAAAACAAGACCAGGAGCTGACTGTGGCTCAGATCATGAACTCCTTATTACCAAATTCAGTCTCAAATTGAAGAAAGTAGGGAACACCACTAGACCATTCAGGTATGACCTAAATCAAATCCCTTATGATTATACAGTGGAAGTAAGAAATAGATATAAGGGCCTAGCTCTGACAGATAGAGTGCCTGATGAACTATGGAATGAGGTTCATGACATTGTACGGGAGACAGGGATCAAGACCATCCCCATGGAAAAGAAATGCAAAAAAGCAAAATGGCTGTCTGGGGAGGCCTTACAAATAGCTGTGAAAAGAAGAGAGGTGAAAAGCAAAGGAGAAAAGGAAAGATATAAGCACCTGAATGCAGAGTTCCAAAGAATAGCAAGGAGAGAAAAGAAAGCCTTCTTCAGTGATTAATGCAAAGAAATAGAGGAAAACAAGAGAATGGGAAATATTAGAGATCTCTTCAAGAAAATTAGAGATACCAAGGGAACATTTCATGCAAAGATGGGCTCGATAAAGGACAGAAATGGTATGGACCTAACAGAAGCAGAAGATATTAAGAAGAGGTGGCAAGAATACACAGAAGAACTGTACAAAAAAGATCTTCACGACCCAGATAATCATGATGATGTGATCACTCATCTAGAGCCAGACATCTTGGAATGTGAAGTCAAGTGGGCCTTAGAAAGCATCACTACGAACAAAGCTAGTGGAGGTGATGGAATTCCAGTTGAGCTGTTTCAAATCCTGAAAGATGATGCTGTGAAAGTGCTGCACTCAATATGCCAGCAAATTTGGAAAACTCAGCAGTGGCCACAGGACTGGAAAAGGTCAGTTTTCATTCCAATTCCAAAGAAAGGCAATGCAAAAGAATGCTCCAATTACCGCACAATTGCACTCATCTCACATGCTAGTAAAGTAATGCTCAAAATCCTCCAAGCCAGGCTTCAGCAATACGTGAACC
>SJYT01015501.1:59767-105294 GCA_006410635.1 Cephalophus harveyi | reverse complement strand
GTGGTGTTGGAGAAGACTCTTGAGAGTCCCTTGGACTGCAAGGAGATCCAACCAGTCCATTCTGAAGGAGATCAACCCTGGGATTTCTTTGGAAGGAATGATGCTAAAGCTGAAACTCCAGTACTTTGGCCACCTCATGTGACGAGTTGACTCATTGGAAAAAACTCTAATGCTGGGAGCGATTGGGGGCAGGAGGAGAAGGGGACGACAGAGGATGAGATGGCTGGATGGCACCACCAACTTGATGGACATGAGTTTGAGTGAACTCCAGGAGTTGGTGATGGACAGGGAGGCCTGGTGTGCTGTGATTCATGGGGTCACAAAGAGTCAGACACGACTGAGCGACTGAACTGAACTGAATTTTCCAATGTTTGCCATCCCTCAGGCAAGACTGATAGACCAAAGTTAACCCTAAGTTATGATCTGAACATTATTTCCCTAGTTGAGAACCAATTAGTTTATTTCCCCAAAAAACCTGAAATGAATGATGAGATTGCAGTTGGTCTCTTTTAAGTATTCGAGTAGAAGGATAATGTGGATTTTGGGCTTGAACTTTTGTAAAAGCATTCCAAATTCACAAGGAAGAGAAATACACAAGAAAGCAAAAACCACATTAAGTATAAAATAGGGAGTTGACTGGGTGAGAAGCGAGCAGAAAAGAGAAGATTCACATTAGAAAGGAGAGATGAGAATGACAATGAGTGATAGAGTGAGAGAAGGAGAGAGAGCCAAATATGATGCAGCTTCTCAGAATTACAGAGGTAACTGTCACTGGTTCCCACCCGTCTGGGTCTGATTTCCTTGAGCCTTCCTGTAGACCAGCACCCAAATTACATTTCCATGATGGTCACAAGTTTACAATACACAACACATTTTATATGAATGTATCTGAGTTCATTTTTACATCTTGGTGCCCAAGAGTACTCAGGTAAACACATCATCAATTCTTCCATTAGATGCATTTTTGCTTAATCCCTACATTAAAAGATCTGGAAATTTCTTCTTCTCAGAAACTTTCATTACATATAAGTCAAAGCCTAGTGAAAGTGAAAGTGAAGTCGCTCAGTCGTGTCCGACTCTTTGCGACCCCCATGGACGGTAACCTACCAGGCTCCGCGGTCCATGAGATTTTCCAGGCAAGAATACTGGAGTGGGCTGCCATTTCCTTCTCCAGATCTTCCCAACCCAGGGATCGAACCCAGGTCACCTGCACTGCAGACAGACGCTTTACTGTCTGAGCCACTAGGGAAGCCCTAGTATATCACATCATTTTGTAAATTTCCAAAATTTCTATGTAACCCTGAGATAAAAAACTGGGGATTGATGGATAAGATACAAAGATTATCTCTGGAAAGCCAAGGATGCATCCAGAGATGTGTAATTGTTTCATTTTTATAGATATTCATAAATTCTTTCTAAAAGCACTGGGAATAATGTGCCAGTTTTACTGTGCAATTTTACAGTGCAAATTTACTGTTTTAATGTGCAATTTTACTGCAACATTTTTGGTATTAAGAATACTTTTTAAATTGCATGAGACTATTTTATGTAGAATAAAACACATGCAAAAAGAAAAAAGGGGCTACTGATAACTTTTTTGGTATGAAGCAATAACAAGAATGAGAAAAAATTGAACAATGAACTTGGGTACTCCTGGAAGAGTATATTTGAGTGCTTTTAAAGAGGACAGCATGATATTGAGGGAAAAAAATATATATATATATATACTGGAATATAAAGAAAAATACTTAGTTCTTATCTTAGTCTTAATATAAACAAGCTATTGAAAAAGACACCATTTTTACTTTATGCATCAATAAGATAATTTGTAAAACAAGAATTATGTTTTTGCTATTTCTTTGAACTCATCTAAATTGTTTGATATGTAGGTGAATTTAAAATACTCCTTGATGTAAAGATAAAACATTCAGACCAAATATTCTGCTACCAATAAGCAGAAAGTCTTAGGGGGAAAAAAAGCACATCTATTTGAAAGTATCATAGCCATGAACGTGCTGCAAAATTACTTGGGCAAGTTCAAGAGAACAATTATCCAAAGAAATTAGAGAAATTTGTGGAGCCATTATTCCTTTAGAGACATATGTCAATTTTAGAAGAGATTCCTGAGATACTGAGAAACTAAAAATTCTGACAGATTCCTGGGTTGGAAGACAAATACTGGAGTTTGGACCTTGTCAAGGGAAGAAAATGAGCAGGTTATGTCCCCTAGCTTTTCATCTCAGTTCAGTTCATTCACTGAATCATGTCTGAGTCTTTGCAACCCCATGGACTGCAGCATGCCAGGCCTCCCTGTCCATCACCAACTCCCAGAGTTTTCTCAAACTCAAGTCCATCAAGTCAGTGATGCCATCCAACCATCTCATCCTCTGTTGTCCCCTTCTTCTCTCACCTTCAAACTTTCTGAGCATCAGGGTCTTTTCAAATGAGTCTGTTCTTTGCATCAGGTGGCCAAAGTATTGGAGTTTTAGCTATGGCATCAGTCCTTCCAATGAATATTCAGGACTGATTTCCTTTGGTATGGACAGTTTGGATCTCCTTGCAGTCCAAGGGACTCTTTTCATCTGGGATCACAAAATACTATACACTAGATATGTGGGTGAATTAGAATTGTTCTCCAAGGGACCAATCTGCTGTTTTACTTTTCCAGTTTTATTGAGATATAGTTGACATAATATTGTGTAAGCTTAAGGTGTCCAACATGATGATTTAATATACTTAAATCAGTCAGTTCAGTTCAGTCGCTCAGTCGTGTCCGACTCTTTTTGAACCCATGAATTGCAGCATGCCAGGCCTCCCTGTCCATCACAAACTCCCGGAGTTCAGTCAAACTTACGTCCATCGAGTCGGTGATGCCATCCAGCCATCTCTTCCTCTGTCGTCCCCTTCTCCTCCTGCCCCCATTCCCTCCCAGCATCAGAGTCTTTTCCAATGAGTGAACACTTCACATGAGGTGGCCAAAGTACTGGAGTTTCAGTACTTTAATATCATTCCTTCCAAAGAACACCCAGGATTGATCTCCTTCAGAATGGACTGGTTGGATCTCCTTGCAGTTCAAGGAACTCTCAAGAGTCTTCTCCAACACCACAGTTCAAAAGAATCAATTCTTCAGCATTCAGCTTTCTTCACAGTCCAACTCTCACATCCACACATGACCACTTGAAAAACCATAACCTTGACTAGACAGACCTTTGGTGGAAAAGTGATGTCTCTGCTTTTGAATATGCTATCTAGGTTGCTCATAACTTTCCTTCCAAGGAGTAAGTGCCTTTTAATTTCATGGCTGCAGTCACCATCTGCAGTGATTTTGGAGTCCAAAAAAAAAAAAAAAGTCTGCCACTGTTTCCACTGTTTCCCCATCTATTTCCCATGAAGTGATGGGACTGGATGCCATCATTTTGGTTTTCTGAATGTTGAGCTTTAAGTCAACTGTTTCACTCTCCCCTTTCACTTTCATCAAGAGGCTTTTTAGTTCCCCTTCACTTTCTGCCATAAGGGTGGTGTCATATGCATATCTGAGGTTATTGATATTTCTCCCGGCAATCTTGATTCCAGCTTGTGCTTCCTCCAGCCCAGCGTTTCTCATGATGTACTCTGCATATAAGTTAAATAAGCAGGTTGACAATATACAGCCTTGACAAACTCCTTTTCCTATTTGGAACCAGTCTGTTGTTCCATGTCCAGTTCTAACTGTGGCTTCTAGACCATAATGGTTTCTCAAGAGGAAGGTCAGGTGGTCTGGTATTCCCATCTCTTTCAGAATTTTCTACAGTTTATTGTGATCCACACAGTCAAAGGCTTTGGCATAGTCAATAAAGCAGAAATAGATGTTTTTCTGGAACTCTCTTGCTTTTTCAATGATTCAGTGGATGTTGGCAATTTGATCTCTGNGGCATAGTCAATAAAGCAGAAGTAGATGTTTTTCTGGAACTCTCTTGCTTTTTCCATGATCCAGCGGATGTTGGCAATTTGATCTCTGGTTCCTCTGCCTTTTCTAAAGCCAGCTTGAACATCAGGGAGTTCACGGTTCACGTATTGCTGAAGCCTGGCTTGGAGGATTTTGAGCATTACTTTACTAGCATGTGAGATGAGTGCAATTGTGCGGTAGTTTGAGCATTCTTTGGCATTGCCTTTCTTTGGGATTGGAATGAAAACTGACCTTTTCCAGTCCTGTGGCCACTGCTGAGCTTTCCAAATTTGCTGGCATATTGAGTGCAGCACTTTCACAGCATCATCTTTCAGGATTTGAAATAGCTCAACTGGAATTCCATCACCTTCACTGGCTTTATTCGTAGTGATGCTTTCTAAGGCCCACTTGACTTCATATTCCAAGATGTCTGGCTCTAGATTAGTGATCACATCATCATGATTATCTGGGTCGTGAAGATCTTTTTTGTACAGTTCTTCCATGTATTCTTGCCACCTCTTCTTAATATCTTCTGCTTCTGTTAGGTCCAGACCATTTCTATCCTTTATCGAGCCCATCTTTGCATGAAATGTTCCCTTGGTATCTCTAATTTTCTTGAAGAGATCTCTAGTCTTTCCCATTCTGTTCTTTTCCTCTATTTCTTTGCATTGATTGCTGAAGAAGGCTTTCTTATCTCTTCTTGCTGTGTTCTAGGGTGTCACAGAAGTGGCAAAACTGGGAATGGGCAGGGAGGGGAAGGTGTGATGAAACAGACACCTCACCACATTCAGGCTCTGCTTTTCAGAGCAGGAAAACTAGAATGTGAGGTCAGCACCTTTATCTGGTTGACTCACGGATGTATGCTAACCACTTAGAACAGTGCCTGGCACATAGCAGGCCTTCCAAAGAGAATGTGTGGCTCTAGATGTCCATTGACAGATGAGTGGATAAAGACACTGTGGTATATATATGCAATGGAATATTACTCAGCCATAAAAAGAAATGCATTTGAGTCAACTCTAAGAAGTGGATGAACTTAGATTCTTTCATGGATCTAAGTTTTATTATAAGTTTATAGTAAGTTTTATTATACGAGTAAGAGATAAGTCAGAAAGAGGAAAAACAAATTTCATATATTAATGCATACACATGGAATCTGGAAAGCTGGTACTGATGAACCTACTTGCAGGGCAGCAGTGGAGATACAGACATACAGACCAGACTTGTGGATGCAGTGGGAGAAGGAGAGGGTTGGATGAATTAAGAGAGGAGCATGGAAACCTATATGTTATTATATGTAAAACAGCAGTGGACATTCACTGTATGACACAGGGAGCTCTACCCAGTATTCTGTGACAATCTAGAGGTTTGGGATGAGGTGGGAGGTAGGAGGGAGGTTCAAGAGGGAGGGGACATATGAATATGTATGTCTGATTCATGCTGCTGTATGGCAGAAACCAATACAATACTGTAAAGCAATTATCCTCCAATTAAAAATAAATAAATTAAAAATGCACCAAAGGGAAAAAAAAATGTGTTGTTGAGTGCAGTGGAAGCCTAGGTTCCACCTTTTCCCCTCCCTCCTGGCCACCTTCCTACAAACTCAGAAGGCTGATGCACAAATCTAACCGTTCTATGGGTCAGCATACTTGGGGAACAAACTGTGTACAGCTGAGGTCTCTTACAAATAGCATTGAACACATTTAATGCATCTGGTTTAACTGCTGCTGCCAAAAAGATTTAAAGCCACAACCACTTTCTTTGAAGTTACCCCTAAGCTTTTACTCACCCAAAGGTTTCAAATGCTACAACTAGGCCCATGGTGATTTTGTTGCTTCTAGACCACTTGCCCTCCAGCTCTGGGTTGAGCAACTGTGTGGTCTTGGGCAAGCCACATAACCTCTTAAAAGATTCACTTTCCTCCTTTTCAAAATTAATGGGTTAGACTAGATTATCTTGAGGTTCCTTCTCAAATAATGATTCAAGAGATTGGAATTTGGTGTTTAACACCACTTTTTGGCTCTAGAGAAGACAGAATGTTTGTTATCCACCCTTTTGCCAGGAAAACCACAGTGACCTCCTAGTCCCTTTCTTCACCCATGAGGAAGGTGTGGTTGACTTGTTCTAGCTTTAAGAATCCTTGTTTTGCTCTTTCTCCTCTTGTAGTGGGCCATTCTGACCCTCCCATTTTAAAGTATCCTGGATGTTTTCTTCTCTTTTCTCTCCCAGTCAGAGCCTTTGCCTCCATAATATCTGGTTGAGAAACTTAGAGCCACATTGTGGTATCTTGACCATAAACCTCCCCTCTTTAAGATCTCTTTTTTGTTCCCTTAGATGCTCCCCGCCAATCTATATCCTCTTTCTCTCACTTTATATTCTGCTTTAATTTGATAAACATCTTTTTGAAGCTTTACTGAAGAATCTTTTTCCATTAGACTCTACATCCAGGAAAGCTGTCATCCATCATGTCTCTACTGGGTACCAAACACGTCATGGAAATTGCCTCCTTAATCTTCACTAGGGACTTCCCTGGTGGACCAGTCGTTTAGAATCTGCCTCTCAAAGTAGAAGACGAGGGTTCAGTCCCTGGCGAATAAAGATCCCACATGACATGCTATGGAGCAACTAGGCCTGTGCACCGCAACTACTGAGATCGCATGGTGCAACTAGAGAATCGATGCAACACAATGAAAGATCCTGCCGGACGCAACAAAGATCCTGCGTGCTGCAACTAAGATTTAAAAGTCTTTACTAAAACTCTATAATGTTGACATGACCCTCCCCATTTTATTTTTTTAAAATGTTACATCTTATTTTTTTACTTTCTTTTTTTTTAATATTTATTAATTTATTTTTGGCTGCACTGGGTCGTCACTGCTGTGCCCAGGCTTTCTTTACTTGCAGCTAGCCGGGGCTACTCTCTAGTTGCGGTGTACAGGATTCTCATTACAGTGGCTTCCCTTGTTGTGTAGCATAGGCAGTAGGTGTGCGAGCTCGGTAGTTGTGGCATGTGGGCTTAGCTGCCCTGTGGCGGGTGGGCTTAGCTGCCCTGCAGCATGTGGAATCTTCCTAGACCAGGGATCAAACCTGGGTGCCCTGCACTGGCAGGTCAATTTGTAACCGCAAGACTACCAGGGAAGTCCTTCCCCATTTTAAAGATGAGAACAATGATGCCTAGGGACTTCACAGACCTTGCCTAATTAAGGACATGCAAGACTGGAGATTCAAGCTCAGGCTCGTGTGCCTCAAAGCCCATGGGTCTTCTTCATTCTACTAAAGACAGAAACACTATTCAGGGCTTCCCAATGTGCATTTGCAGTTTATCGGTCACC
The DNA here is from genome assembly GCA_006410635.1 of Cephalophus harveyi. Lineage (NCBI taxonomy): Eukaryota > Metazoa > Chordata > Mammalia > Artiodactyla > Bovidae > Cephalophus > Cephalophus harveyi. Next base: position 98,037 of record SJYT01015501.1, on the reverse strand, counting down.
TCTAGATTCAGAGAATTTAAAAGTTGGAACATATTTTAATAAATTATTTAGTTTCAGTTATTTCTAGTAGAACTTAAGAAATAAAAGAATATAGCCACACAGAGGAAAAGAATGATATAATTATTGCATGGAAGAATGGACACATATACATTTATATTTTTAACAGAAATGTAAAGTCTATCTTTACAAGCTTCCATGGAACATTTACAAAAATTGGAATATTTGACCACAAACAAAGCTTCAATCCTTTCTCTAAGGCTAGAATTGTATTGTATATAATATGTCCCCAAGCTGTCTTGCATGCATTATCTCCCACTAAATGCATGTACTTAATGTTCTGGTCAAGGAAAAAAAAAGAATTATTTGCCATTGTCTAAATATGCCTTTATAGTTTTCAATTTAATACCTTTCTTTATTCATACTGTTCCTGAGGCTTGGAATGGCTTCCTCCACTATCTGTCCATAGAATGCGTAAGCATTCTTCAATCACATCTCAAATACTATTTTTTCCATAAGACTGTCCCTGATCCTCACCACAGGGTGTCATATGTTTATTAGAGTACTTTAATGTTTCCTTTAACTAACCTACTTGCTCACCTTTAGAGGACAGTGGATGGGGGGTGGGAGGTGGTGGTTCTTATCTCCTAAGGAATCCCAGAACACCTAGCACAAACCTCATACACAAACTAGCACTCAATACAGAGCTGTGGGATATAACTGAGAATTGCTTATTTTTGCATTGGTGCAATGTAGGAATGTGAAAAAAAAAGTGTAGATAGGCAGATTTCAGTACGTTCTAATACAAATCACTTGGCCTTTTACATCAATTACTCATTCTGTCTTTTAAATATGCCTGGGTTGAAAATTTAGCATTCTTTCTGTCAGTTCAAATTAATTTCCTAAGCTAAAGTAAATAAATTTATGTAATATGCTGAATCAGCAAATAAGTTAAAAATTATTTTTTAAAGGAGAAATAACTAATTTGAGTATGCATGCCAACAATACAGTACAAGAAAATAGGGGAATAAGACACCACCATGGCATTAGCGTTTAGACTAAATAAATATGTCCATTTATAAAATTTGTGACTTTCTATTAAGGTACCCAACATTTCTTGGCAAGTAATTTTCTCAAAAAGTGGCTACTAAAATTTTGTTTGTGTCTCTCATGATATGCCAACCATGATTAATCACTTTTCTCTAAAGTAGCTGAGCTGCTTTACATTAGCTATATAAAAGGAAAGTTAACAAAAGGTGCTAAAGGTCATATTTAAGGTCATATTCCTATTTGTATAGATCTCTACAGTTTGGAAAGCACTTACATTGGCATTATCTTATTAATGTTCCTTATATGGTCTTGAGATGAATACTACTATTATCCCCATTTTGCAGATGAGGAAACAGAGGTCTAGAAAAAGTCTTTGTCCTATTAACACATGCTTGGCGAAAAAGGAAAAGGAAGAAAAGAAGAAAGGATAAAAATGTATCTGACAAAGGTCAAGATGGTAGACTGAGCAAAATTATTTGTTTTTCTCTTTTCTTCTACAAATTTCATTCATACAGCAGAAAACATATACATGTTGTAAAAACAACTATAAAAGAAGTAAGGCTACAATCAACAGATAAAACATTTTTGAGGAATTTCTAAATATTAAAAAGTTTATGTTGGCAAAAAAATCACAGCGGAAGAAACTATTAAAACAGACTACTACAGGGATGGAAAAAATTCTAAACACAGAAACCACAGGTACAATGAACAGGAGAGGCTATTTAGCAAGAGTGGTCATTAATATCAAGGACAGAACTGCTCGAAAAACAGCGAGCTCAGTCATGCCTCATCTCCTCCATCAGCCAGCAGAGCAGCTGGTGGGAGATTTCAACATGTCCCTCTCAAACACTGATGGACAAAACAGACAAACATTAGCAGAGACACAGACTTGAAAAATTCTATCTACAATCTTGATTGAATACCTACATAAAAAGTCCCATACCTAGTTATTAATGTCAAGAATGACCATTCTTCTCAAGCACACTCAAAATGTTGACAAAGTCTGTCCATATACAAGGCCATAAAGCAAGTTTCAGCTAATTTAGAAGACTAAGCACTACAGATAGCCCATTCTCTGACCATCAGTTTAGTTCAGTTCAGTTGCTCGGTTGTGTCTGACCATAAGGTAATCAAGTTAGAAATGAACTTGGGCCATACTTTTGAAAAGTGGGTTCCATTGTGTCCGACTCTTTGCAACCCCATGGACTGTAGCCTGCCAGGTTCCTCTGTCCATGAAATTCTCCAGACAAAAATACTGGAGTGAGTAGCCATTCCCTTCTCCAGGGGATCTTCCCGACCCAAGGATTGAACCCAGGTCTCCTGCACTGAAGACAGATTTTTTACCATCTGAGCCATGTTCATGATCTGAGCCACAGTCAGCTCCTGGTCTTGTTTTTGTTGACTGTATAGAGCTTCTCCATCTTTGGCTGCAAAGAATATAATCAATCTGATTTTGGTGTTGACCATCTGGTGATGTCCTTGTGTAGAGTCTTCTGTTATGTTGTTGGAAGAGGGTGTTTGCTATTGCCCGTGCATTATCTTGGCAAAACTCTATTAGCCTTTGCCCTGCTTCATTCTGTATTCCAAGGCCAAATTTGCCTGTTACTCCAGGTGTTCCTTGACTTCCTACTTTAGCATTCCAGTCCCCTATAATGAAAAGGACATCTTTTTTGGGTGTTAGTTCTAAAAGGTCTTCTTGTACGTCTTCATAGAACCGTTCAACTTCAGCTTCTTCAGCATTACTGGCTGGGGCATAGACTTGGATAACTGTGATATTGAATGGTTTGCCTTGGAAACGAACAGAGATCATTCTGTCGTTTTTGAGATTGCATCCAAGTACTGCATTTTGGACTCTAATAATTAGCATGGTAGGCTCAATTAACACCTTCATCACCCTGCACAATTACCAAGTTTATTGCAAACACATTTAAGCTTTACTCTTGTAGCAGCTTTCAACTATATAATACAGTATTATTAACTATAGTCACCATGCTGTACATTAGATCCCCAGAACTTATTCATCTTATAACTGAAAGTTTTAGACTTTTTACCTATATCTTCCATTTCTCTTACCCCTATCCCTGGGCAACCTCCGTTCTACTCTGTTTCTATGAAATAGGCTTTTATAAATCCTGCATATAAGTAAGATCACAAAGTATTTATCTTTCACTGTCTTATTTATTTCACTTAGTGTAATGTCCTCAAGGTTCATGTAAGTTGTCACAAATGTCAGTATTCCCTTTTTTTCCTCAAGACAAAAAGTGTGTGCACATATACATATATGCATACACATATATACACATAAACATATATATTTCCTTTTTTCTCATGACAAAATATTACATGTTATGTTCATATAAATGCATGCATGTATATACACATATACATATATACACAGTGTGTGCTGAGTCGCTTAGTTGGATTTTACTCTGTGCAACACAATGGACTGTAGCTGCTAGTCTCCTCTATCCATGGGAGTTTACCAGGCAAGAATACTGGAGTGGGTTTCCATTTCCTCCTTCAGGCAATCTTTGTGACCCAGGAATCTAACATGTGTCTCCTGCATTGGCAGGTGGATTCAAACTGGTGGCCCAACAGAAAAGATGATGATACCACTCTAATGGCAGAAAATAAAGAGGAACTAAATAATTACTGAGGAGGGTCAAAGAGAAGAGTGAAAAACCTGGCTTAAAACTCAGTGTTCAAAAATACTAAGATCATGGCATCTTGTCCCACCACTTCATGGCAAATAGAAGAGGAAAATGTAGAAGCAGTGACAGATTTTATTTTCTTGGTCTCAAAAATCACTGTGGACAGTGACTGCAGCCATGAAATTAAGAGATGTTTTCTCCTTGCTATGACAAACCTAGACAGTGTATTCAAAAGCAGAGACATCATTTTGCTAACAAAGGTCTATTTAATCAAAGTGATAGTTTTTCCAGTAGTAATGTATGGATGGATGGGAAATTTGGATCATAAAGAAAGCTGAGTGCTGAACAATTGAGGCTTTTGAATTGTGATGCTGGAGAAGACTCTTGAGAGCCCTGTGGACTGCAGGGAGATCAAATTAGTCAATCCTCAAGGAAATTAACCATGACTATCCATTGGAAGGACTGAGGTGAAACCGAAGATTCACTACTTTGGCCACCTGATGTGAAGAGCCGACTCACTGGAAAAGACCCTGATGCTGGGAAAGACTGAAGGCAAAAGGAGAAGGGGGGAGCAGAGTGAGATGGTTAGATAGCATCACCAACTCAATGGACACGAATGTGAGCAATCTGCGGAAGATAGTGGAGGAAGTTAATCTGTTAACAAGTTACCTGGAATGCTGCAGTCCATGGGGCTGCAAATAGTTGGATATGACTTAACGACTGAACAACAACATTCTATTGTTTTTCATGGTATCATAAATGTAAATGCTTCTTCACTTTTACAGATATTTTCCTGTTAGGATATGAAAACATAAATAATTTCTATATGTTGATTTTATATTCTGCAACTTTACTGAAGTTTTTCATTAGTTCTAATAATTTTTTGGTGGAGTCTAGGACTTTCCATAAATAAGGTCATATTATCTGTAAACAGATACTTTTCTTCTTACTTTTATGATTTAGATGTCTTTTATTGCCAAACTACGCTGTTTAGAACTTCAAATAGTATGTTGAATAGGAGTGGTAAGAGTGGACACCCTTGTCTTGTTTGTAACCTTAGAGGAAAAGCTTTCTACCTTCCATTATCAAACTCTCTTAACTATAGGATTTTTGTGTATGGCCTTTATTATGTTGATATATGTTCCTTCTATTCCTACTTTGTTGAAGATTTTTATTCTAAAAGAATGCTGTTTTTCAACTGACTTTTTCTGCATCTGATAAAAATGATAGAATTTTTTATTCTCTATTAATCTGCATATCACCTTATTGATTTAATATAATGAACTATTCTTGTATCCCCTTTGATCACAGTGTATAAGTTTAAGTTTGTGGTCTCTTTCTGTTCTACATATTTGCATTAATTTTCTGCATGCTCTCACTAGAAACCTTTCAAAGTTTACTTTTATCACTATCAGGACATGCACAGGGAGAGAGCCACAGAGTTGGAGGTGTGTGGGTCTGACTGGTGGTGCCCATGGGCCATTTGTGAGAAACTAAAGGCAAATCATTTCCAACAGCTCATTTATGGGCTTCTTGATGGAGGCTGCAATATGGTTAATAAGATATGTCTCCCTTAATTACCCTCTGAGCATCATTATCTGCTGCTCTACAAGCCTCTTCATACCTCTAGTCTTGTAGCTCATGACTTAATGCCCTACATGGGGCAAGAGAGAAAAGGACATCTTTGGCTGTGTCCCACACAACTGGGACTCCAAACTCCCACTCACAAGGCCTCACTTTCCCCAGTGTGAAAAATCTTGGGCTAAGAAAGGTCTCTTGACATTTAGTTTTGCTAAATACCTTGAGGGAGGTATAATGTGGATGAAGTCAAACTATTCCTCTTAATCTCTTAGATGAATCTAAACTTGAATATTTTTGCTTCAGTGGTATACTGGAATTTTTCTTCTGGTCTCTTATATTTCTACAAAAGTCCTTTCATATGTGGGTTATTGTTTGAAACAGTGTTCTCCAGGGACTCCTGGACCACACTGAGACAGGCTGGAACCAGACTATAGACTACTGCAGGTTTCACAGGTGTGAGTAAAGTCTGTACACCTACTGCCTGATGCATGAGTAGGTGAAACTCCTCCTGGATTCCTTGGTATATGGTGTTGGTTCTCACAGTGCCAACGTGTTGTGTATGAATGAAGTATTGTTGTTGTGGGGTGGGGAACAAAGAGGGATGTCTTATTTGGCCATCTTGCTGACATCATTCGAAAGACCAGTTTTAAATCATTTTGATAACTAATTATATTCTGGTAATCCAGGATTGCTAATTGACTTATAGCCACATGGCTGAAACAAATTTATATCTTATCTGGAATGAAATTATATCATTCTGTTCTTTATCTATCAAACTTATTCATCAATTAAAAAATAATCTGACTTCTAAGATGACCAAGTGATCTAACTTTAAAAATCAAGAGAAAGAATATAGATAAATAAAAAATCATAGTGTATCCAGACAATAGTCTTATAATACATGAACTTTAAACCAGCTGTGATTCATAGTCTGTGAGCTAAATAATTTTTACACATTTAAAGGTTTGTAAAAACAAAGACACAACAGTAGCAATAATGACAGTAACACAAAGACAATTATGGGACAGGGCTGTACATAGGCCACAAAGACTAAAACATTTATTATCTTGCTCTTTATGTAGAAAAATACTGCCATATCTGTTCTAGGAAATAAAATGCATTATTATTTCAGCAGAAAATGGAAACTTTCAAAAAAGAAGCAAAGGGAAATTTGAATTTAAAATACAGTATCTGATACTGAGCAAACATGAGATTGGGTTTAATTGAAGATAATATATACTTAATAAGAGACTTAATTGCTCTATATTAGCTTTAAGTGAAGTAGCAACTGTGGATTAAAAATGTTGGTAACATAAGAAATACTTGAAGAGATCATAGGTGGTAATTTCCCCAAACTGATGAAAGATATCCAACCATATATTCAACAATTGCTACAGATACAAAGAAAATCACAACTAGGCACAAAAGTATAAATGTACTGAAGAAAAGAGACAGAAAATCTTAAGATTTTCATTTTTCAAAAAAAAGGAAGATATACTGCCTTCAGTAGCTTAGTAAGATTGACTGCTAACCTCTCAATGAAACAATGAAACACTGCCCTCTGTTTTAGAAGACAATTAAATAACTTCAAGTTTGGAGGTATGATGAGGGACTAGCTGAAAATCTTTATCCAGACTGGAGGAAAGTCTTTATCCAATCAGATTTTCTTCAGAAGTGAGTGTAAAAGAAAGATATTTTACACACACACATATCAACTAATAGAATTTATCATAACAATATATGAATTTAAGAAACACTAACGTTATGCATCAAGTGTAACAAAAAATATCCCAAATTGTGACTATAAGATTAAGGACAAAATGACCCCTTCAAAATTAAATACTTTTCTGCAGAAAAATAACAATAGCAATAACTTGTATGGCTTTAAATATATGTGTAATTAAAATACACATAGTAAACATTCTTAAAACTGATGCTGAGTTATATGAAGAATATAGTTTTATTCAGGAAGGTCACTGACCTCATAGATAAGGATGCACAAGATAAAACAATAAATATGCTAGATCTTGAATCAAAGTATTTGTGAATTTGAAAGCACTTGCTTTTTTTGATACAGAAATGTGGAAATTAAAATTCTGAATCAGAGGTTTACAGTTATGTTCTCCTTTCCTGAGGGAAGGAATATTAAAAGATCTCTTAAGATATCTCATAGACCTTGGCTGCTGCTGCTGCTGCTAACTCGCTTCAATCATGTCCAGCTCTGTGCAACCCCATAGACAGCAGCCTACCAGGGGATTTTCCAAGCAAGAGTATTCGAGTGGGTTGCCAGTTCCTTTTCCACATACACCTTGGGGAATTTATCATTTCCCAGGGCAGTCTTACATGTTCAGAAACTTGACTTTTGTTAGTAAAATGACAATACATTTTTCTCTCAAGGGAAACCTCCTTTGTACCACATCATAAGACTAATATATTAGTTCATGAAACCAAATTATTAAATGTTATGTGCATATCTCATAATATTTAAAATATGCCACCCAGCTGACAATCCTGTATTCTCCATAATGTATTGTTATTTTTCTATAAGAATTATCACCAAAAATGGGAGATAGTTTTTGGAATAATCAGACTAGTTTCACTGTGTAGAAACCTACTCAGGATAAGACTACATTTCAGAATCAGGCTTGTTCACAACGATCTTATCATATGGAGTCTTGGCCAAAGGGCTGTATCACTCCCAGTTCATTAGCTGAAGGCACCAATAGTACATCTTTTTAGTCCATCCATGGATGCTATATGATCATGGGTCATTTCCCCCCTTGACTTATTTCTGTATTTGAATAATTTAATATGCTTAAATTGACATTGGGATTACTATGTTTCTTCAAGCAATTTGCTTATGTCTGCTTTAGTTTATTTTGGGTTGATTTTACACTTTAAATTATAGAGACTGGACTTCCCTGGTGGTCCAGTGGCTAAGACTCCACACTCCTAGCCTGGGTTCTATCCGTGGTCAAAGACCTAGTTCCCACATGCCACAACTAACAGTTCATATGCTGCAAGTAAAAGATCTCACATAGCCAAATAAATAAATATTTTAAAAAATAAATTACAGAGAACACTCACATTTCTCTTATTTATAATATTTTGACTGCTTCACCTATATGCTAACAATAGAAAATTTAATATTCTTCTTAAGATAAAAATACATCAACTATACATATATGTTATTCCAACTTGTGTTCATTTGTGTTTTCCAAACTTGTCTCTGTTGGTTATTGGTCTCTAAAAATTTCTGATGAAAAATTTAACACTGGTTTTTCAACCTGGTGAACAATGACATTTTTCACACTATTTACAGCTTCATTAGGATTGATTGACAGGTAGTGTCAAATGAGTAAATGGCTCTCTTTGACATGTTATAAAAACTGACAATCAGTTAAAAGCTCATGGGGCAAAGCAGTAATACATAAAGCTAGAGATACATTCAAAATGTACTTAATAAATATATGTATATATACAACTGATTAACTTTCCTGTACAGCAGAAAATAGCACAACATTGTAAAGCAAGTATATGCCAATAAAAATAAATATATGTACTAAAAAAATGACCACCATAGAAAGTTTTTCAAACAGAAAATTAAGGAGAATCTAGATAATTTAAAAATAATAAGGACATATGACATTGGTCTTAGCTATACCAGAAGATCGGTTAACTTTATCTAGATGGGGAAGGTCTTTATCTGTCTATCTATATAACAGTCCTAAAACTCAAAGTGAATTGTTAATAGCAGATAACACATATGCTAAATAGGTATGACTAAATAAGTAGAAAACATAAATGAATGTCATTGGAATAGTGTGAATTTAACACTTTTCATTCCAAAGATCTTTAGAGAATGTGCTGTGTTTGTATTCCTCACTTAGGCCCTTACCAATGACTGAGTTATAAACATAAGCTCATTTCTTTGCTTGAGCAAGTTATTTCAAGAGAATGTCAAATTAGAGAGGATAAAGCTTCCCTGGACAAGAAGTAAAATTCAGTCATTTTGTACGTGAGAAAACTAGAGATCAAAGAAACGATTTAGATTTTTAAGGCTACACAAGAAAAGATTTATGTAAGTGTTTATACATAGATAAATAAACTAGCTTAACATAAATGGATGAGTAAGATATGACTTAAAAAGAAAGACATAGAGGGAAGATTTAGTGGTATCAAAAGACAAGTTTTGTTAAAAACAGCATTACAAAATGATCACCTCATCAAATAATTGAATGAAGCATATTTAACTTAATATAGAGGAACTACACATCTAGAATGTAGTTCATCCAACTTCCTCTGAACTCAGCACTATCAAACCAATTCTACTATACTTTAACCAGCTTCTAGCATGACCTCTCAAGCAGGACAGTCACAAATTAGAATCTCTTCAAAAGTTTATGGCTTTAGAGCCTGTAGGTGATATTGGTAAAGGATACTTGAGAGTTGATCATAACAAAAATAACAAGTCTTAGAAGACAGCAGAAAGAAGCAGCTATGAAGGGGATATCAAAAGAAATTGTAGGAACAGCAAAAAAATAGACATAAATCATTAATCTACTTCTCTGTATCTGTTAACAACTCTTAGATTGGAGTATGTTTAGATTTAATTTTATTTATTTTTAGAGTGGTTTCCTGGCCTCACCCACATTTGTTTAGTCTCATATTAGGATAATTTCTTGTTAAGTTGTATATTTCACAGAACAGTTTATAATTAAAGTTGAACACAGCCTAACTGGACAACCTATGTTGATCCAGTTTAAAATAACTGTGCTCAGTCATTTCTGACTCTTTTCAACCTTATGAACTGTGCCTACCAGGTTCCTCCATCCATGGGATTTCCCAGGCAAGAATACTCGAGTTGGTTGCCATTTCCTCCTCCAGGGGATCTTTCCAACCAAGGGATGAACCCATGTCTCCTGTATTGGCAGATGAATTCTTTACCACTAAGCCACCTGGAAGTCCCAAAATAACATTGCTCAGTTCAGTTCAGTCGCTCAGTCATGTCTGATTCTTTGTGACCCCATGGACTGCAGCACACCAGGCCTCACTGTCCATCACCAACTCCCAGAGTTTACCCAAACTCATGACCATTGAGTCACTGATGCCATCCAACCATCTTATCCTCTGTCATCCCCTTCTCCTGCCTTTAATCTTTCCCAACATGAGGGTCTTTTCAAATGAGTAAGCTCTTTGCATCAGGTGGCCAAAATGTTGGAGTTTCAGCTTCAACATCAGTCCTTCCAGTGAACTCTCAGGACTGATTTCCTTTAGGATGGACTGGTTGGATCTCCTTGCAGTCCAAGGGACTCTCAAGAGTCTTGAATAGATCACAAATTTCACTGATTACAGAAATACTGTTTTAAAGAAAAAAGTGGAAGGGACTTAACCAATGTCAAATGGTTAAAGAAGATGTGACTCAGAACCTGGTATCCTTAGCAATATCAGTGGTTGCCAAACTTAATGGATTTTTGGAAACTACATTTCCATACCCATCCACAGAAATTCCAATTATGTAGTCTTGAATGAGTCAGTAAATTGTAGCTTTTTAACAACAAGCATACCCCCACTGCACACACACAAGCACACAACAAAATGCAAGTGAATATAATAATCAGTTAAGTTAGGGTTCATTATGATGAATGATCATGGGCATTTCACTTTAGCTCATTCTTAAATGTAAGAAGCTATGTGTTTCTAAAGTGACTTTTGATTGCAAATTTTATATGTCTGATATAGCCTCTTTCTAGTCCAATGATTTCTTCTTGAGGATGTTTGATCCCCTCAGCATCACTTAGGGAGAGTTTGCTCTCTCTGGAGGCTATCTGTTCCATTGTCATAAAGCTCCCTATGCTGAGTCAAAATACTGCAGCTTCTACTGCTTTGTCCAAGTTCTACCCTTTGAAAAGTATGTATTCCTGTCCATCTGATAGCCCTTCAGATAATTAAAGGCTGGGTTTTCATCTTTCCTTCAAAATTTCTTCTCCAGGTTAAAAAAGATATAAAGATTATAACCATGAAAGAATATAGTTTCTTCTCAATAAGCTACTTAAAATGGAACAAGTTCTCAATATCAGTAAGATGATGTCTCACTAGAAAAGAAGAAAAATCAGTGAAATAATTTGGAATTTTGTATCAATACTTACATTTAGAGGAAATCTTGCCAACAAAGCAGCTGAGGAAAATTGTAGGAGTGTCACATACAGCCTACCAGCAGATGGGTAAATTCCAAAGTGAGAAATTCCAAAGTGAGTAAATTCCAAAGTGAGAAATGGAAGACTGAGAAAAAAATAATAAAAGTACATACATAATTTTTAAAATTAAACTGTGTAGGCTGTAGCATATTCTTTTAAAATCATGATATTGTTTTGGATATCCTGTTTCTAGTGATGAACAACTAATCAAATTGATTTGTCAAGATTTCCTTTATACATATAGTTATTCACATATAACTAAATTTATAAATTATAACAACTAGTTACATAAAACAAAAATATCCATCTATAAAATAGAGAATAGAAATACTATTTATCTATGAAAATATGAACATGATAAAAATAAATTATACACCAAATCCAATAATTATATAAACAGGTTCCCTCTAACATAAAAAAGAGGTTAATTCAGGAAAAATAAAAGTATTCCATTTACAATTCAGGGAAAGGATTATTAAACTTATTCCAAGTGATGCAGTTACTAGCTGCTTGCAAATGTATATGTAATCAAAGCTCCAGGACAGTCTTATCACTCCTCTTTCTTATATAATCAAAGTTTTAGTTTCATCTTTATTTAGTTTTTCCTTTATTTCTGACAAACTTACTACTTCTCTCCCCACTCTTCAAAACTGCTATATGCTTTGCAAAACTGTTAGATAAAAAGTCCTTTTTTCTAAATATGCTGTGGATTGTCTCTTGACCATTTTGATCAGTTTTCCTTCTTGAAATTATCTTTAAGTTCAAAGACTTGAGTCCGGATTTTTCATTGTACTTTTGTCTGTCTTTCTGATGATTTTCTTTTTTCCATTTGTCTTTCTACAAAAAGCAAATCTATTCTTGTTTCTCTAAAAAAAAAATCAATAACTATCAGTCTTTAATATAAAGCTCTACTTCTGAACACTCAGTAAGCTTCTAATCCCTTATCTCCAACTCTCTCCTTAATATTTCTATTTGAACATCAGGCTATTATCTTACAGAATCAAAGACTGTTAAAGTTCCAACTGACCTGGAGATCATCTAGGCAAATCTGAAGTTCCAGATAAAGGTATAACTTGAAAGAATAACCATTCAAAGTCACTCAGATCATAGGGGTAGGACAAAGACTAATGCAGGAGTTCTGTATTTTCCAGTCCACAAATAGTATGTTATATAGCACATACATGATTTCTATTTTGTTAATAATTTAGACTAAATTCATAAATTTTATAGACTATAATTTATTAAAGAAAATTAGCATGTAGGGAAGGATATGGTGAATATCAACAATTTTAAGCAAAATAAATATGCTTGAAAGTGAAAGTGAAGTTGCTTAGTCGTGTCCGACTCTTTGCAACCTCATCGTCTATAGCCTACCAGGGTCTTCCGTCCATGGGATTTTCCAGGCAAGAGTACTGGAGTGGGTTGCCATTTTTGGCAGTGTTCAAAATTATCTGTTGGACTAAAAAAGATTTCTTTTTGAAGTTTTGAGAACCTATAACATAATTTGCTTTGATTGGCTCAGTTTTTGTGGGTTGATAAACGATATCTCAACTATCTCAAAAATGTGAATCTGCTCCAGTGGCTGTATTAAGAATGCTCTTATCAAATTTAGATGTTTGGGATGGCAGAAACTTGAGTATCTCTGCAGACCCAGTCCTAGGGAAACACTGGTGACAAGTGGTAAAAAGTATAAAAAAGATAATTCAAAGACTCTGAAAATTATTCTAATGACACAGAGAAAGTTAAGGAACATTTATTTTAGAAAATTTACTAAATTTTGGTAAGAACACTGCAAATCTATGGCACTTGATTATGACCTGTTTCCTCATTCCCCTATTCTCCCCATCCTTCTGTGGTAAGCACAGCCCCCACCATGCCTGGTCCCTCTGACAAGTTTCTCTCATCAACAACATTTTTAGGCTTGCCAGCAGGCTAGATTCTGGACTTACTTTCTCTGTTTCATGCCCTGACCACTGATGCACATTTATCTCTATTAAAGTAATAAGGCTTGATTTTTAAAAAAAAAAAAAAAAAAAAAAAAGTATGATAATAGAAACGTCAATCTAGGGAGTATGACCAGTAAAAATAGGGTTTCCCTCTCCCTTTACCTCTCAGTCAAAGATATGGTATTTCAACATAAGGGGCAGGCCACTTGAATTTCTCCTCTCCACTCCACCCCCAAACAGCAGAGGTTAAACTCCTGGTGAGTGTTCAAACAACTTAGGGGCTTCCTTCCTCAACCCACCCTTTCCACCGAGCAGAGGATTTACTCTAGGCTGAGATTTTTCTAGTCTTTATTGGCCTTTTCTCAACTCATTTTTTGGGGAAAAGTTCCATATTCAGAGATGTAAGCTGAGAAGGCTACTATACTCACTCAATACCCTCATAATGAGGTGGTATCATCCAAGGAGAAGGGGAATACTGTCCCTATTCTCAGCTGTGGAGTAGAGGCTCACAGATTTGTCATGTGAGATAGGCATTTAAGGAAAAGTGAAAGTGAAAGTTGCTCAGTCATGTCCAACTCTTGGTGACCCCATGTACAATACAGCCCATGGAATTCTCCAGGCCAGAATACTGGAGTTGATAGCCTTTCTCTTCTTCAGGGGATCTTCCCAACCCAGGGATGAACCCAGGTCTCCTGCATTGCAGGCAGATTCTTTACCAGCTGAGTCACAAAGGAAACCCAAAAATACTGGAGTGGATACCCTATCCCTTCTCCAGTGGATCTTCCAGACCCAGGAATTGAACTGAGGCCTCCTGCATTGCAGGTGGATTCTTTACCAACTGAACTATCATGGAAGCCCACAGTTAAAGAAAACTCTCCTCAAAGTTACTGAGAATTGAGTGCAATTTGATTGTGGACACACATGGATCTTCCATTTCTGAGTGGGTTTTATAAGGGGATTTGGATCAAATTGTTGCCACTGCTGCTCCCTCTGCTGCTAAATCACTTCAGTCGAGTCCGACTCTATGCGACCTATGGATAGCAGCCCACCAGGCTCCTCTGTCCCTGGGATTCTCCAGGCAAGAATACTGGAGTGAGTCGCCATTTCCTTCTCCAATGCATGCATGCATGCTCAGTCGCTTCAGTCATGTCTGACTCTGTGTGACCCTATGGACAGCAGCCCACCAGGCTCCTCTGTCCACAGGATTCTCCAGGCAAGAATACTGGAGTGGGTTGCTATTTCCTTCTCCGTAATTGTTGCCACATTACTATCAAATATCAGAGTCTCTTTGATTCCAGCTCTGGACCCTAATAGCCAGTTCTGGTACAAACAAAAAGAGTTCTGTTAGATAGGAAGTTAGCTATGCACATATGACAGGCAGCCCCATGGGCTGAATATTCAATAGCCTTCTAATCCTGTTATTTACCAAGCCACCCAAAACAGACCCCCATCAGTCCTCCAAAATGGTCATGGGCCTGGAAAAATCCCCCACTAGCCCAAGTGGAGGCATATGTGCACATCTCACATTATCTTGTCCTTAGATAACCTTTGGCAGCCATCGGGCTTATTAAAATGTTCATAAATATTCTATGGATACATACATCTAATTATAACTGACTGAATTATGGGCAGGGCCTGCTCAATAGGGCCTCTTATTATATAACTGGCAGCTGCTGTTAATTAAAACTGTCAATCAACAACCACCTGGATTATGCAAAAAACCTTGCCTTAAAAGCTGTACACCCCAGCCCTCCTTGGCCATTGCCTTCCTTGGCCTGGTTTACCTCTCATGTGTTCTTTCAGCTCTCTCTTTCAATAAACTCTCCTGCAACCAGTAAGAAACAAGGCCCAAGGTAGAAGCAGTAATGTTTTCACTCAACCTTCTGTTACAGGGATATTCTGTCATTCATGGCAAGAATTTGGTCAAAGCACTCAAGGCTCATTTTCTTCTTGCTATATCAAAACTTGATCCTGAACTTTTATATTACAAATTCAGAGTAACACATTAGCCTAAAATGTGTCTAAACCTTAACTCGTTAACTATTGCAAGCCCTCTCCCAACTAAAATATATATATATACATTAAATAAAAAATATATATATAAAATATTGAATTTTAGTGAAATCAATGTATAAAAGAATGGTGCCTTTTTTTTTTTTTTTTTGCCTGCAAGGACATATTGAATACCTGATCTATTTAGGTTTTAAAAAAAAAAAAAGTTTGATAACACACAGGTTGTATGTATTGACACAATGCAGCTATCACCTCTGTTCTGCTGCTGTTGCTGCTGCTGCTGCTGTCTGTTCTAACCAAAGTATATTTTACATGAACGTTTTCTCTCTCACTGAAAAATCTTAACTGGTTTTCTATATATTTCTTCTCAATTGTTATACTTCCTTATATCACCGTTTTTTCTTACAGTGCAGGAGAAGGAGGGATATAAAAATAATTATCTCCCTAAAACAGTTTTAAATAATTTGAAAGCTATATATTTTCAAGGAAATACACAGAAAAATTCAAGACAGTTTTAAAATTGTTCACAGCAGTAGTATCCAATCATTATCCAAGACATGTATTCCATTTTCTTGGTTTTGATATGAGAAACAGAAATCCACATATATCCACACAAAAACAGAGCTCACTCGTTTTTCCTCCCCTTCTTCAGAGAAAAAGACCTTGTCATAAGTATAAAAGCCTCACCAAGGTTTAAGATTTAAAATTACATTAATTTATCAGAAGCATTTAGGCAAATTACCTCAGTGCTGAGACGATACAAAGTAACTTCAAAGTTTATTTATTTATTTATTTTTCAAACCAGTTTGGAAGTACAATGTGTGGCAATTCTTTTCCCCTGAGAAACGTTAACAATTATATGTAGTTAAAAACTGACCTGGAGGATGGGCAAGTCAGAATGGTTTCGGGGCCTCAGAAGCTGGCGGACTCGGATTGTGGCTCCACAGCTGCACCTCACAGGGTGGTGTTGCCGCCCCGGGAGATTCCGGAGCGTTGGTTCTGGAAGGAGTGAGAATTGCAGCCGGAGCATGCGCAGCTCGCTGCCTGGAGTGTCCGGCTCCTGTCAGGGCAGTCCTGCAAGAGCGCAGCATCTGTGCGGAATCCAGTTTCTAGTCACCTGACTGTGCTCCTGAGAGAGCCCAGACCTCACTATGCCTCCAAGTTTTGTGAGGGTCGGGAGTCTGAGAGGACTGAGGTTTACTTGATACGTGACGTGTACGAGACTCCTGAGAAAGGCTCCGGAACCGTGGCCCTCTGGCATCCAGGACACTAAGGTAATTTTTTTTTTTCAAAACTTGTTATATATATATACATATATATACACACACATATGCATACATATATATACACATATATGTATATATGTATGTTTATATACATATGTGTATATACACATATATATGTATCAGTTCAGTTCAGTCGCTTAGCTACACGTTCCTCTTTAAGGGAATGCACAGTATGTGCAGGTATCCATCTGACCTTTAATTTGCATTGTTGGGCTTGAGGGCCATGGGAGAACTGATTCAAGTTTTATTCTCATGCTGCTTGCTTTGCTATGAGTAATAACTTCATTTGGCTCGGAACCAGAAGTCTTCTTTCTTTCACAGCTCTGAACTAGGGGTTTCCTTTCTTCTGCTAGCCTTCTTGAAAGGGTAACAGAGTAACTGGTAGTTTCTAAGTAGGATACAGACAAATTTCAGACCTTTATACATGAAGAAATTATGTGTGTGGGAGTGGGGGAAGGGTGTTTTCTGTGGGGTCACGAAAGAGGCAAAGCTAGGCAGAAGGAAGTGATCTATGGCGCAGTCACACCAAAGACCCCAGATAGTGCTGCAAAGAAATTGGGATCAGGGATAACACAGCAGACATGCAACGTGGATCAGGGATAACCCAGCAGACATGCAACATATGGAGGCAAGATCTGGCCTGTGTGTCTTTGCATGTAGATTGCCCCCCAAAATGAAGCCTGCTGTTGAGCATGGTGGTGTCTCTTTGTTAAAGGCAAGGGAAATAATAGCAAAGCCCAGGGAGTGTACCCTAGCATCCACTAGGGCTGCAAATAAAAAATATCAGAAGAATGGCCTATGACAAAACAATGAGTTTTCTCTAGAAATATATGGCATTTCTCTATTGTCATTCAATAGCATTTGTGAGTTTTAAAAATACATTTCTGAGGTAAAACTGTTTTAAAAATTTTAGATTGCATGTGTGAATAAACTCAAGCAAAATAGTTACTTTGGTAAGATTTGTGATTTCTATTTTGTAATAACTGCCGCATAAGTCTTTGTGGTTAATTATGGACAGTATCAATTATCAACAACTAAAAACTCTTTCCAGTTAACTACTGCCTTCTTTCCTCATTCACCCAGACACTCTGGTAATTTCTTATGTAATTATCTAAACATCTGAAATGTAGTTTACAAGCATATGAATTACAGATTCAGACTGAGTTAGAATTCTCTTACATTTTTGCTTTACTTTGCACACATTGCTTAATTTGTCTTTGCTACAGATTTATCTTTAATACAGAACAGATAATGATTGTGTTTAGATCAAAGGCTTACTTCATCACTTGAATCTCACTACTGGATGCTTAAGTGCATAGGGAGAAGAAAATGGCAACCCACTCTAGTACTCTTGCCTGGAAACTCCCATGGATGGAGGAGTCTGGTAGGCTACAGTCCATGCAGTCATGAAGAGTCAGACACGACTGGGTGACTTCACTTTCACTTTTCACTTTCATGCATTGGAGAAGCAAATGGCAATCCATTCCAGTGTTCTTGCCTGGAGAATCCTAGGGACAGAGGAGCCTGGTGGGCTGCTATCTATGGGGTTCCACAGGGTCGGACACGACTGAAGTGACTTAGCAGCAGCAGCACCAGCAGGGATTGTCTTATTTAACTGTGAGTGAATGAGTGAAGTCGCTCAGTCGTGTCTGACTCTTTGCAATCCCGTGGACTGTAGCCCACCAGGCTCCTCCATCCATGGGATTCTCCAGGCAAGAATACTGGAGTGGGTTGCCATGTATTACCAATATTAATTGCATGGCCTGACATACAGATGAAATTAACTGCTTGTTGAATAAATGGATTAAAGTATAATGCATTTTCAATGTTACTAGGTTTGATCCAGAAACATAATTTTACACTTAGAAACCTTCATAGAAGGTAAAGATAAAAGCAAAGCTGTCAGTAGAGATGGTTTTGAGTAGCAAATGTAGTGTCTGAGCACAGTGCTAAATGTCTGAAATGTTGTTTAACAAGGGAGAATAGCTAACACCTCCAAACATAATGCTCTTACTTTTTGGTGCACTTGATAGCAAAATTTCCTATCCTTTATTACAATAATGAAAAATATACAAGCTAGTAGGAACTTAAAGAATAACAAGTAATATTTTATTATTATTCAAGGTTATCAGTATAATGATATATGAATTCTTATACCATGTGTGCTTAGGTGCTCAGTTGTGTCCAACACTGAGACCCCATGGACTGTAGCCTGCAAGTCCCCTCTTGTCCATGGGATTTCCCATGTAAGAGTACTGGAGTGAGTTGCCAGTTTCTCCTCCAGGGGATCTTCCTAACTCAGGGATCAAAGCCACTTCTCTTGTATTTCCTGCATTCACAGGCAGATTATTTACCAACTGCACCACAGTAGCACTTGAGAAAGTGTACCTGCTTTCTTTGGAGGAACATTATGAAAAAGTTGGTACCTAAGCTATAGCTTTTAATTATGAGAAAATCTAAATGAAGTTTAGATAAGGCTAAAAGAAGAGGTCTTAACAGAGACTGTTACAAACAGTTCCAATTTGGCTCAAATGATGAAAATGAGTAAAGTGAAAGAAGAGAAAAAGTCAGAGAGATGATTGAGGTGGGGAAGTCTTTGTTCAGATTTCCTCTAAAGCAGAGCCCAAGCCAATGATGTAGATATTAATGTTGATATTTTATTAGAAAGGTGATCCCATAAAACAGGATTGAAAGAACAGGAAGGGTGATTCGATTAAGAAGAAAAAACTGATATAAGAATAATTATTTGTATAATAGGGGCTAATTTCATCACACCTCCTGAGAAAGATAAATAATAGTTCTTTGAGATATCCTCCTTGAAGGAAAGTTGCATGGCTCAAGGTAACCTAGAATTACAATTCCCCTCCATGTCCTCCCCACCATTCATTTCAGTCCAAAGACAAATTAACTCATTGGCTTCTGTGGCCCTACAAAATAGGCAAGTCCTGGACCTTCTCACCACAAAAAAGGGAAAGACCTGCCTTTTTCTAGGAAAAGACTGCTGCTATTTTGTTAATGAAATGAACATAGTCCAGGACAGAGTCAAAGAACTTAGAGACGGAATTGAACACCACGAAAAAGAATTACAAAACCTTTACACTCCCCAAAACCTGTTCCAACAGGCCCTGCCTTGGTTACTCCCTTTCTTGGGACCATTGGTACTTACCATTTTATTCCTTTTATTTGGACCCTGTCTCTTCAATCTCTTTCAAAGGTTTCTCCAAGAACGGATTTGGGCCATCCCTCGAGACCAAGTCAAGACTGTTCTTTTGCTTGAAACCCTGACAGCGAGAATAGAAAATCAACACTACAGGCCTTAGACTTCCTTCCTCCCAGACTACAAACCCCTGACCTTCATTTATCAGCACAAAGAAGCCCTGAACATTAATGGCTCCCACATCTCTTTCTCTTTGTATATATATTCCTTAAAGTCAAGAATGAAGGAAAGTAGCATGGCTCAAGGTAACCTGGAATTAAAACTCCCCTCCAGGTCCTCCCCACAATTCTGGCAAAACAGAGAACTCTCTCACCCCAAGAAAAAAAATGGACATTAGGTTGATTACCTCCAGCTCCAAGCTGGCCCAGCCTCTGGCTGATCTCCAGAACTCTTTGCCCCAGCCATTTAAGAGATAACTACTCCCACCAACCTTGGAGAACAGGCCCCCTTAAGACAGTAGCTTTCTACACACATGCCTATTTATACTTACTCTTTTCTTAGATAAGTGCAGCAGCTCGCTAATCTGACTGCTGCCCCTTCTCACCTCATTAAAGGTGATCTGTTCCTGTAGAGTGCCAGTCTCATTCTTTTTCTGAATCTTGCCTATTCTAACTCCATACCTTACACTCCTAAAGGAAAGAAGGCTGGGATATTTACTTAGAGGCACTCCTATCAACTGATCTTCTCTTAAAGCATTAATTCCTCCATATTTCCATATTTCTGTGGGAACTCTCCCAGCCTGGCACTGTATTCCACCCCAAGAGGAGAATCCTTGGACTGGAAGGCAAGTTAAGGATTTCCAACGTATATTTCAGATGGGATGTTGCCATCAAGAGATCAGTTGGAAACATAAACTGTGGACATGAACTCTCCACAGTAGCTGCAAATAAAATCACAGATGGGCTACAGAGATATTATATGAGGCACAAACTTGTCTGCTACAAGTAAATAAACAGCATTAGACCATGCAGGCCTTGTGCACCTTATTAGGGAGCTTGGAATTTGCTTACTTGTGTTTATTAACTGAACAGAGACTAGTATAAGTCAGAGACTTATTATGATCAGATAATAGATGGGGAAACAGGGGAAACAGTGGCTGACTTTATTTTTCTGGGCTCCAAAATCACTGCAGATGGTGATTGCAGCCATGAAATTAAAAGACACTTACTCCTTGGAAAGAAAGTTATGACCAACTTAGACAGTATATTGAAAAGCAGAGACATTACTTTGTCAACAAAGGTCTGTCTAGTCAAGGCTATGGTTTTTCCAGTGGTCATGTATGGATGTGAGAGTTGGACTATAAAGAAAGCTGAGCACCAAAGAATTGATGCTTTTGAACTGTGGTGTTGGAGAAGACTCTTGAGAGTCCCTTGGACTGCAAGGAGATCCAAACAGTCCATCCTAAAGGACATCAATCCTGGGTGTTCATTGGTAGGACTGATGTTAAAGCTGAAACTCCAATACTATGGCCACTTGATGTGAAGAACTGACTCATTTGAAAAGACTCTGATGCTGGGAAAGATTGAGGGCAGGAGGAGAAGGGGACGACAGAGGATGAGATGGTTGGGTGACATCACAGATTCAATGGACATGGGTTTGGGCGAACTCTGGGAGTTGGTGATGGACAGGGAGGCCTGGTGTGCTGCGGTTTATGGGGTCGCAAAGAGTTGGACGTGACTGAGCAACTGAACTGAACTAATTGATGGATTTTTCTGGACATGAGATGTCATCATGTGCTTAATATAAACACTGGTGATGAATATATTACAATATCAAAATCCAGTTTGTGGTAATTTAAAAAGGATTACATAGTAATAATCCCAGGGCCTGCCAATGTGGAGAAGAGATTACATGATTTTTACATTCTTCTACTTCTCAATTAAAAACTACTTTAAATAGGACATTCAATATAAATCATTAACTTTTAAAAGTCCTTAGCAAATATTTTGTTATTGTGAAGAGAGTTATTTACTCATTATATTTGTAGCTGCTGCTGCTAAGTTGCTTCAGTCGTGTCTGACTCTGTGCGACCCCAGAGACGGCAGCCCACCAGGCTCCCCCATCCCTGGGATTCTCCAGGCAAGAACCCTGGAGTGGGTAGCCATTTCCTTCTCCAATGCATGCAAGTGAAAAGTGAAAGAGAAGTCGCTCAGTCGTGTCCGACTCTTAACGACCCCATAGACTGCAGCCTACCAGCTCCTCTGTCCATGGGATTTTCCAGGCAAGAGTACTGGAGTGGGTTGCCATTGCCTTCTCCATATTTGTAGCAATTCTGTGTAAAAAGCATATTGAAATGTAGTGACTTAAAACAGCAGTCTTTTATTGCTCACAGTTTGTATGTTTGCCAGGAGCCAACTGATCTAGATTGGGCTTAGTTGAAGTGATTTTGTTCATCATTCTTCCAGACCCAGAGGACTGGCCCAAGCACCTTTTTTCTTTGAAACTGGCTGCAGCATAAAAGAGGGCTTCCCTAGTAGCTCTGTGATAAAGAACCCACCTGCAATACAGGAGGTGCAGGTCAGATCCTTGGATCAGGAAGATCCCCTGGAGAAGGAAATGGCAATCCATTCTGTATTCTTGTCTGGGAAATCCCATGGACAGTGGAGCCTAGTAGGCTACAGTCCATGGGATCTCAAAAGAGTCAGACATGACGACTAAACAACAAACAAACAAAGTATAAAAGAACAAGTAGAAACATACAACATTTCTGTGAGCCTTAGCTTAGAACTGATTCACTATCACAATTGTCTTAGCCTAACAAATCAGGTGGCCAAGCCCAGAGTCAAGAATTAGTGAAATACATTTTCCTACTTTAGTGAGAAGTCGCAGGCCAAGGTGTACCTATAGAGAGTCAAAAAGTCAGGGTCACTAACACTATTTACCACACTGTATTAGTTTCACAGAGCTGCTCTAGCTACCACAAGCATAGTAGATTAAAACAAAAGATGTTTATTTCCTTTATAGTTCTGGTGTCCAGATATCCATAATTAAAGTGTTGAAAGGATTAGTTTCTGCTCTGAATTTAGAAACAACAACAACAACCAAAAAAAAAAAAAAAACACTGAGGAGAAAATTTTTACTCATTGGTCATACAGCAAAAAAAGAAAAGTAAATAGTAAATAAATTGTTTGCTACTGTTATATAACAATTTGCCACACACTTACCCAGTTGAAACAATGTTCATTTATAGTTCAAGCCTCCAGCCTACATAGTTGGTTTCAGTACTCTGAGTTTCATAAGCCTGATAGTAAAATAGCTGAAGTTGCAGTTCTTATCTGGGACTTGGCATCTCCTTCCAAAATCTCTGGTTGGGAGCAGAGTTTACTTTCTTCTTGAGTTTTTGACATGTCCTCCTTCATTTCTCAAGTCATCCATAAAAGGCTAGGTCTCTCTCACACATTGAATCTCTCCCTTTTTCCTTCCTTCTTATCTTTTAAGGTCTCTTTTGGTGGAAATACCATTAGACGTATTAGTTTCCCATCCTGCCTCTGCAACCACTATGTATATATATAAACTTGAGGAGCATCTCATATACTTTCAAGTCTTTATTTTCTAACATATGGAATGAGGACACTGAAGTCTACTCTTTCTCTGAACAAAATTTTTGGCACATTGGAATCACTCTAGGGTCTCTTTTAGTTCTAATTTTAAATCATCTGAATAAGGAATTCAGTAATAAAGATGTACTTTTTGCCAAATACATAACAATATTCCCTGATTATTCTCAATAAAAGTTCATTAAATGAATAAAAACGTAAAAAGGTGAATGAGTACTTTTGAAGCTATCTCTATTTCACAAAAGGAAAAAATCAAGCAAAAATAATAGAACTGCTCAGATTCCTTACTTCCCTGCAAGACTTATAAATTTTATTAACTGTTTATTCATGTGAAACCTAATATCTGATATCTGTGAGTCAGGAACAGCAATTAATTATACTGGTGTCACTCAAAAAGGAGTAGGTCCTAATACATAGCAATGATCAGTCAATTCCATAGAAAGCTCCCTTCTAGATTTAATACTGAATTGCCAACCTAAAATAATGTTTTCAAAGGAAAAAGATATTATGTCTTCATTATGTGTTACTCTCTATATACATTATAAAAAAACATTAAGTTAATTTTGTAACATTTTGGTTTATTCCTTGTTTATTTTATTATGTTTGTTTTGTTTTATAATGTGCTGTGGCAAGGATATGAAGTATCAGTAGAGAGCTTTGTTTTAAAGTTGGCTTTTCCATACACATGTTGAATTGACACATCACCAAAATTGCTGTTTTGAATAAAAATGTAATATTTTACTTTTAAAGCCTTATTTAGTGAAATCAGGGTGCAATAGAAGCAGTTTACTCTTTGGAAGTGTAGTTATTAATCAAAATGTGGAAGGACTCTGGGGGGGAAACTTTAAACTATGATAGAAAATTTTACCAAGTTAAGATTTTCGAGAAACTACTGAAATTCTGAGACAGACATTTTTCTGTAGATGTCAATGAAGAGGCTGTCTCATTTTGCAGAATCTATGTTAATGGAGCTGTGTCACCAGAAACAGATTCCAAGATGGAGAGTTATATGTAGATTTTTTTTGGGAAATGGTCTCAGAGTATATAGCTTTAAGACAATAAAGGAATAAACAGAGAAACATGCTGACCTACAGTTTAATTGCAACTAAGGTCTTTGCAACCTGTGTTAGCTAGTCATTGACACATTCTGGAAGGAAGTAAAACCTTACCTAGACAATTTCTTAAAATTGAGGAGTTTCTAGTCAGGGACATTTCTGAGTCACCAGTAGCCAGTGTTCCCAGCAGCTGAGGGTGAGTGCCACATTAGATTTCTATTACTGCTGTTTAAAAATTGCCTTATTTAATGTCTTTAGACAGCATACTTTTATTAGCTTACATTTCTGGAGGTCAGAAGTCTTAAGCAGGTATCTTTGAGCTAGGATCAAAGTGTCAGCTGGGATGTGTTCTGTTTCAGATGTTCAAGGGAAAATTCCATTTTCTTTCTTCCTTCTTCAGCATCTGCAGGCTGTCTTCATTCCTTGGCTCAAGATTTTCTTCCATCTTCAAAACTGGTGGAGTCTTATGCTGCATCACTCTAATAGGCGTTCTTATTTTTTTCTTCACTTTATGAGAATCTTGTGAGAACACTGGATAATCTGAAATTTTTTTTCCTGTTTCAAGATTAGCTGAGTGGTATTCTTAATTCCATCTGCAACTTTAATTCTCCTTTGCTGTGAAACCTAACATATCACAGGTTCTAGAAATTTGGATGTTTTTGAGGGATCAATATTCTGCCTATAACAGGTACATTGATCCCCAGAGAGATATCTGATTGGAACATACAATATATAGTTGCTAGACTGGTGAATTAGAATAGAGATATAAATGGTGCCATCTTTATAAATCTTTGATAGTGGCACTATTCTCTACCATTTTCTGCCAGGATGTGTTATCTATTTTTTATAGTGTAATGGAGTTAACATTTATATACTGTAGACTAGAATATAATAAGCTTACAATTAAGTCATTTTTAGTAAAATTACAGAACTATGTAAGCATAACTATGGGCTTTCCTGGTGACTCAGACAGTAAAGATTCTGCTTGCAATGCAGAAGACATGGGTTCAATCCCTGGGTTGGGAAGATATCTTGGAGAAGGGAATGGCAACCCATTCCAGTATGCTTGTCTCAAGTATTCCATGGACAGAGGAGACTGGCAGGCTACAGTCCATAGGGTTGCAAAGAGTCAGACACAACTGAGCAACTAACACTTTGACTTTCACTCTCAAGCATCACTACAATTCAATATTAAAACATTTTATCAGCCCATTAGTTGTCTCCCACACATTTCCAAATAATTCCCACTCTCATGATTCCTAGACAATCAATTATCTGTTTTTGGTTTCTGTAGCTTTCACTCTTCTTGACATTTCATGTAATATAATCATCCAATATATACATTTTTGTATCTGGAAAATGTGCTATGAATTTAACTCATTTTGTTTATCCATTAACTGGTTAATATTCATTTATATTATTTCCAGCTTAAGGATGTTTTGAATAATTCTGTTGTGAGCATTCATGTACAAGTCTTTGTCTGGACATAAGTATTTGAGAAAATACCTAGAAATGGAAAGGTAAGGCCATATGATATGTATAAATATACATGTATTTTTTAAAAAAAGAGACTGCCAAACTCTTTCTAAAACAGCTAAATCATTTTTATCCCAAGAAAAGTATGATGATACCTATTTTTCTACATCCTTGCCAACATTTGTTTTATGTCGTATGATAATACCCATATTGTGCATATGTGGTGGTATCTCATTGTATTTTTCAATTGCATTTTCCTAATTATGAAGGATATTGAGCATCTTTTCATGTGAATATGTAAATAGGCATTAATTTAACTTTGTTGCTGAAATGCCAAATTATTTGCTTACTGTTTAGTTGGAATTCTTATCTTTTAAATACTGATTTGAAAGTTATTTGTATATTCTGGGTACAGGTACCTTATTACATACATGGTTTTCAGACAAGACTTGTCTTTTAAATTTTATTAATCTATTTTGAAACACAGGAATTTTTACTTTTGTTGAAATTAAATTAAACAATTTTTTTCTTTTATGAATCATATTTTGGTACTGATTCTAAATTTATGTCCTTAAGTTTTGTTCTTCTTTTTCAAAATTGTTAAAGCTATTTCATTTATATATTAATTTGAATAATCAGCTTGTCAGTTTCTACCAATAATACTTGCTGATACCTGTCTCTTATACACATCTGATTAATACTTGCTGAAAAATTGATGGGGTTTTTATTGAATTTATAGATGAATTTGGAGAGTTGCAGTCATAAGAAAAATGGAGCATTCTAATCGATACACATGGAATTCTTGTTAATTTGTTTAGGTCTTTAAAATTTGTCTCAGCAGTCTTTTGAATTTTTTCCTGTACAGACTTCTTTTTTTTTTTTTAATAATTGAAGTATATTTGACTTATATTAATTTCAGTTTTACAAAACAGTGATTCAATATTTTTATAGATTATGCACCATACAAAGTTATTATATTACCTATAGTCCCTGCATTGTGCAGTACATTCCTGGGATTTGTTTATTGTATAACTGGTAATTTGTACTTCTTAATCCTGTTCACCTACTTTTCCCATTTCTCCACCCACCTCCCCTCTGGGAACCACTAGTTTGTTTTGGGGAGAAGACAAGGCAATGGCAACCCACTCCAGCACTCGCGCCTGGAAAATCTCATGGACAGAGGAGCCTCGTAGGCTGCAGTCCATGGGGTCGCTAAGAGTCGGACATGACTGAGCGACTTCACTTTTACTTTTCCTTTCACGCATTGGAGAAGGAAATGGCAACCCACTCCAGGGTTCTTGCCTGGAGAATCCCAGGGACAGGGAAGCCTGGTGGGCTGCCGTCTATGGGGTCACACAGAGTCAGACACAACTGAAGCGACTTAGCAGCAGCAACAGCAATGAACATTTTGGTGCCTGTGTCTTTTTGAATTGTTTTCATTTTCTTTGGATAAATACCCAGGAATGGAATTTCTAGGTCGTATGGTAGCTCGATTTTTAATTTTTTGAGGAAACTTCATATTGTTTTCCATAGTGGCTATGCCAATTTACATTCCCACAAACAATGTAGGAGGTTTCCTTTTCTTCATATCCTTCCACCAGTTGTTGTTACTTGTCTGTTTGATGTTAGTCATTCTAATAACTGTAAGGTGATAGATACTTCCTTGTGGTTTTGATTTGCATTTCCCTGATGATTAGTAATGTTGAGCCTCTTCATGTGCCTGTTTTTCATCTGTATGCCTTCCTTTTTTTAAAAAAAAAAAAAAGATGTAGATTCTATATCTTTCATGTGATAACATATGCAAACATTTTTTATATATTTTAGATTCTTCCAAGTGCTATTTTTTTAAATTAGAGGATAATTGCTTTATAAGTTGTTAGTTTCTGCTCTACAACAACATGAATCAGCTATAAGTATACATATATCACCTCCATCTTGAACCTCCTTCTCAAACTTCCCATCCAACCTCTCTGGTACATCATAGAGCATGGAGCTGATCACCTTGTGTTATACGGCCACTTCCTACTAGCAATCTATTTTACACCTGGTCATGTATGTATGTCAGTGCTGCTCTCTAAATTTGTTCCATCCTCTCCTTCCTCTACTTCTACAAGTCAATTCTCTACATCTGTGTCTCTATTCCTGCCCTGAAAGTAGGTTTATCAGTACCATTTTTCTAGATTCCATATATATATATATGTGTGTGTTAATTTGTTTTACTCTTTCTGACTTATTTCACTCTGTATGACAGACTCTAGGTCCATCCATACCACTACAAATGACTCAATGTCATTCCTTTTTATGGCTAATATTCATTGTACCACAACTTCTATAGCCATTCATCTGTTGATGGATATCTAGGTTGTTTCCATGTCCTGAATGTTGTAAATAGTGCTGCAGTGAACATTGGGGTATATGTGTCTTTTTGAATTATGTGTTCCTCAGGGTATTTGCCTAGAGGTGGGATTGCTGGGTCATATAATAGTTTTATTCCTAGTCTCTTAAGGAACCCTCATACTGTTCTCCATAGTTGTTGTATTGATTTACATTCCCACCAGTAGTGCAGGAATGTTCCTTTTTCTCCAAATCCTCCAGAATTTTTTGTCCATAGATTTTTTGATGATGAACATCCTGACTGGTGTGACATAATACCTCATTGAGGTTTTGATTTGCATTTCTCTGCTATTGAGTGATGTTGAGTGTTTTTTCATGTGTTTTTCATGTGTTTCTGTGTGTCTTTGGAGAAATATCTGTTTAAGTCTCCCACCATTTATCAGCTGGGTTGTTTGCTTTTCTGATATTGAGCTGCATGAGTTGCTTGTGTATTCTGTAGATCAATCCTTTGTCAGTTGATTCATTGTCAATTATTTTCTCCCATTCTGACTGTTGTCTTTTCATCTTATTTATTTATGGTTTCCTGTGCTCATCAGAAGCTTTTAAGTCCCATTTATTTATTTTTGTTTTTATTTCCATTACTCTAGAAGGTGGGTCAAAGAGGATCTTGCTGTGATTTATGTCAAAGAATATTCTGTGTATGTTTTCTTCTAAGAGTTATATAGCTTTTATATTTAGGTCTTTAATACATTGTTGTTTAAGTTTTCACTGTGTTCTATTCTTTTCCTGAGTTTGGTGAGCATTTTTATGACCATTACTTTGCACTCTTTTATCAAGTGCATTACTTATCTCTGTTTTGCTAGTTTTTTCTTCAAGTTTTGTCTTGTTCTTTGGTTTGGAACATATTTCTCTGTCTTTTCATTTTGTTTGACTTTCTGTGTTAGTCCTTATGAATTAGACAATTTACTTACCTTTCCTGGTCTTGAAGGCATGTCTTTTTTGTAGAAGTGTCCTTGTGCAGGCAGTGTATGCCCAGCTGCTTTTGCTGGGGAGCTAGAACTGGAGCCTTGCACAGGCTGGGGCTTCTCCCATGGTACATTGTGATCCACCATCTTGATGGGTGTTTGGGCTTGGAGTCAGAGCTGAGTGCAGGCTTGGGGTTGGGGGGAGGAGACAGGCAGGGTGCACATTCTGGGGCAGCTAGGATGTCAAGTACTTTTTAATGTACTCCTCTGCACTAAGACTCAGAATAAGTAAGTCTGTGCATTGCCCTTTAAGAGTGGAGTCATGGTTTCCTGTAGCCCCTCAGTTTTCCTTATCTTAAGCTCTGCTGGTATTCAAAACCATTTAAGGGGGTTTGTCTTCCCAGTGTGAGTTCCCAGGGTTAAGATACACAATCTGAGGTATGAGCCATTCACTCCTTAAGGAGGACCACCGAGCTTATGATATGCTTTCCTCTTTTGAGTTGCCCTCAAAGTATGTGAGTCCTATTTAAATTGCTTCTCCTCCCCTCCTATCCATCTTAGTGTTTGGTTTTGTTTTCCTTTAGATCTTTGTAGAAAAGCTGTTCTGCTGGTTTTCAAGTTGTTCTCAGAGAAAATTGTTCTATATGTAGTTGTCATTTGGGTGTGTCTATGGGAGAAGATGATCTCGTGATCTTCCTACTTTGCTGTCTTGATTCCATCATTAAAGCCTTTCATTTATTTAGTTAAATTCATTACTGAGTACTATTCTGGTTGTGCTACTAGGAATAAATTTTTTTAAATTACCCTTTCAGAATGTTCATTGTGAGTATGTTATTGTTCAATTGCTGAGTTATGTCCAACTCTTTGCAATCCCATAAACTGAAGCACAACAGGCTTGCCTGTCCTTCACTATCTCCTGGAATCTGCTCAGACTCATGTCCATTGAATCAATGATGCCTTCCAACCATCTCATCCTCTGTCGTCTCCTTGTCCCCTTGCCCTTAATCTTTACCAGGATCAGGGTCTTTTCCAGTGAGTCAGCTCTTTGCATCAAGTGGACAAAGTATTGGAGCTTCAGCTTCAGCACCCTGTCCTTCCAATGAATCAGTTCAGTTCTGTAGCTCAGTTGTGTCTGACCCTTTGCAACTCCATGGACTGCAGCATGACAGGCCTCCCTGTCCATCACCAACTCCCAGAGTTTACTCAAACTCATGTCCATTGAGTCAGCGATGCCATCCAACCATCTCATCCTCTGCCATCCCCTTCTCCTCCTACCTTCAATCTTTCTCAGCATCAGGCTCTTTTCAAATGAGTCAGTTCTTCGCATCAGGTAGCCAAAGTATTGGAGTTTCAGCTTCAGCATCAGTCCTTGCAATGAACATTCAGGACTGATTTCCTTTAGTATGTACTGGATGGATATCTTTGCTGTCCAAGGGACTCTCAAAAGTCTTCTCTAACACCACAGTTCAAAAGCATCGATTCTTCAGCATTCAGCTTTCTTTATAGTCCAACTCTCACATCCATACATGATTACTGGGAAAACAATAGCTTTGACTATGGGGACCTTTGTCACCAAAGCGTTATCTCTGCTTTTTAACACACTATCTAGGTATGTCATAGCTATTCTTCCAAGGAGCAAGTGTCTTTTAATTTCATGGGTGCAGTCACCATGTGCAGTGATTTTGAAGCCCAAGAAAATGAAATCAGACACTGTTTTCACCTTTCCCCATTTATTTGCCATGAAGTGATAGTACCAGATGCCATGATCTTTGCTTTTATGAATGCTAAGTTTTAAGCCAGCTTTTCACTCTCCTCTTTCACCTTCATCAAGAGGCTCTTTCATTCCTCTTTACTTTCTGCCATTAAAGTGGTATCATCTGCATATCTGAGGTTGTTGATACTTCTCCCGGCAGTCTTGAATCCAGCTTGTGCTTCATCCAGCCTTGGATTTTGCATGAAGTATTCTGCTTGTAGGCCAAATAAAAGTGACATATACAGCCTTGATGTACTCCTTTCTCAATTTTCAACCAGTCCAGTTCCATGTGCAGTTCTAAGTGTTGCTTCTGGTCCTGCATACAGGTTTCTCAGGAGTCAGGTAATGTGGGCTCTGGTATTCCCATCTCATTAAGAATATTCCAGTTTGTTGTGACCCACACAGTCAAAGGCTTTAGCATAGTTGATGAAGCAGAAGTAGAAATTCAATGGATTTTTGTATATTGATCTTATGTGACCTTCCTAAATGTTTTTATCAGTTCAATGAATGGAAATAAGTATGTGTTTGTGTGCATGTGATTTTCTCAAGGTTTTATACATGGAAGAGTATGTCATATGTATATAATTGTAGACATTTTTACCTTTTCCAATATGAGTAAGTTTTTTTTATTATTCATTCTGATGATACCAACTAGAAACTATTATAATGTTAAATAGATAGTTACTGAAAATGGACATCCTTTTTCATCCTAATCTTAAGGAAAGCATTAAGTCTGTCACCATTAATTATGATATTAGCATTAGGCATTTTATTGATGTCCTTTATTAGTTTCAGGCAACTTTATTCTACTTTGAGTTTGCTGGGTTTCATTGGAAATGGCGCTAGTGGTAAAGAATCCCTGCCAATGTGGGAGATATAAGACACATGGGTTTGATCACTGTGTCAGGAAGATACCCTGGAAAAGGAAATGGCAACCCATTCTTGCCTGAAGAATCCCATAGGCAGAGGAGCCTGGAGGGCTGCAGGCTATGGAGTTGCAAAGATTTGGACATGACTGAATGTCTGAGCATAAATATTGGAAATGAATGTAGAATTTGTTAAATACTTTCAATCTATTTAGATGATCATGTGCTTTTTTTTTTTTTCTTCTCTTTATTTTATTACTATTAACACTATCATGGCAGAAGTTTTGCCTGGTAATATTACTATTAATATGGCAACTTAACTTGGTGAAGGAATTGCAGACAATTTAATTTAGCTTTCCCACTTCAGTGATTCTTATCCCACAGATTTAAGAACCAGTGTGAGTGTTCTGCTAAGTACAAAGCTTAGCCAATCCAATTATACATTTGGAAAGTAAAGAAATGACCACTGTGTGGGCCTGTCAGCCCAGAAAATTTGCTATGAGTTGGAATGAGGTCTGGATTATTTTTATTATATGTCTATGTTCTGCCCTCATTTTAATAATGGCAAACCTTCTTGGTGCTTGGATGTCAGTGCCAATCCAGCCCAGGATCCAGTAATGCAGCTTTTATATCCAATAATTGTCAAAAGATACTTTTGTAATCGACTACATGTACTGTACCCATTACATGGTCACTTAGCTATAAAAATATTATAGTTAATTATAGGTCCCATTGGAGGAACAGTGTTAGATTTACAGAAAAAAAATTATGAAGATCAGTTCAGTTCAGTTCAGTTCAGTCATTCAGTCGTGTCCGACTCTTTGAGACCCCATGAACTGCAGCACACCAGGCCTCCCTGTCCATCACCAACTCCCAGAGTTCACTCAAACTCATGTCCATTGAGTCAGTGATGCCATGTAGCCATCTCATCCTCTGTCGTTCCCTTCTCCTCCTGCCCACGATCCCTCCCAGCATCAGAGTCTTTTCAAATGAGGCAACTCTCGCATGAGGTGGCCAAAGTACTGGAGTTTCAGCTTTAGCATCAGGCCTTCCAATGAACACCCAGGACTGATCTCCTTTAGAATGGACTGGTTAGATCTCCTTGCAGTCCAAGGGACTCTCAAGAGTCTTCTCCAACACCACAGTTCAAAAGCATCAATTCTTCGGCACTCAACTTTCTTCACAGTCCAAGTCTCACATCCATACATGACCACAGGAAAAACCATAGCCTTGACTAGATGGACCTTTGTTGGCCAAGTAATGTCTCTGCCTTTTAATATGCTGTCTAAGTTGGTCATAACTTTCCTTCCAAGGAGTAAGCATCTTTTAATTTCATGATGGCTGCAATCACCATCTGGAGTGATTTTGGAGCCCCCCAAAATAAAGTCTGACACAGTTTTCACTGTTTCCCCATCCATTTCTCATGAAGTGATGGGACCAGATGCCATGATCTTAGTTTTCTGAATGTTGAGTTTTAAGCCAACTTTTTCACTCTCCTCTTCTGAACTAACACCAAAAAAAAAAAAAGATGTCCTTTTCATTATAGGGGACTGGAATGCAAAAGTAAGAAGTCAAGAAACACCTGGGGTAACAGGCAAATTTGGCCTTGGAATACGGAATGAAGCAGGGCAAAGACTAATAGTGTTTTGCCAAGCGAACGCACTGGTCATAGCAAACACCTTCTCCCAACAACACAAGAGAAGACTACACATGGGCATCACCAGATGGTCAACACCTAAATCAAACCGATTATATTCTTTGCAGCCAAAGATGGAGAAGCTCTATACAGTCAGCAAAAACAAGACCGGAGCTGACTGTGGCTCAGATCATGAACTCCTTATTGCCAAATTATGAAGATAGTAGAGGATATTTCAGTATACTCATTGCTTGTGTAGACCTTCTTCTTTGTTTAGTCTTACTTACTTTACTCATGTCCAAAGTTATTTAGATCAGTATGTTAATATTTTACCTTCACTGAGGTTATTTCATACATTTGTAATACAATAAGATTGTTTTACTTATTTTTAATACATTACATTCCATCAGTTTGACAGAATCAACTTGATACTCTGATTTCCTAAATGATTTTTTATGAATATATAACATTAAAGTTAACTGTGCTGGAAAATGTTATGTGTTTTAGAAAATACAATATAATTTATCCACAATTATAGTGTCATATAGAATAATTACACTGCCCTAAGGAATACCCCATGTCTCACTTTATCAGCATGTGTCCTTTTCTGGAATCATTTTTTTTTTTTTTTTTTTTTTTTTTACCATGTCCTGAGTTTTTACCAGAATGCCATATAATTGGAATTATACTGTATGTGACTGTTTCAGAATGGCTTCTTTTACTTGTCAATGTGCATTTCAGATCCATCCATGTCTTTTCCTGGCTTGATAACCCACTTACTTTTATTGTTGAATAATATTGTTCTGCATGAATGTGGGACAGTTTATGCATTCATCTTTTGAAGGACATCATGGTTGTTTCCAGTTTTGGGTAATTATGAATGCAGTTGCTATAAACATTCTTGTGCAGGTTTTTGTGTAGCAACATTTTCAAATCATTTGGGTAAAAATCACACTGGGAGTGTGACTGCTTGATCGCAAGTTAAGGCTATGTTTAGCTTTGTAAGAAACTGCTAAACTTTCTCCCAGAGTGGTTGTACCATTTTGCATTCCCATCAGGAGTGAATGTGTTCTTTGTCCTTAACACTGTCATCAGGAGCTGCTATTTTCAAGTTTTTCGATTTTAGTCTTTCTAATTGATGAGTGCTAGTTTTCCAAGGAACTTTTGTCCATAGAAAGTTTTGGGAAAATTTATAGTTAGGGAAACAAAATTGCAAGTCTAAGAGAAAAAAACATTGTCAATTGTTTTCTGAGAATGCAGAGAAGAGTCTTTATTGAAACAATGTCTAATAGTGGTAGATATTCTTTTGATTAATTATAGTTATTATTGATTGGATTTTGCTTATATTTGGCCTATGTTTGGGGGTACAATAACCTAGAATTTTATGTTCTTAAAAAATTGAAGTGACTTTACAATTACATTGGCTTACAGAAACCATTTATTTGCACAAGTTACCTGTGCAAAGAATAGTAAAACTGACCATTGCTTTCATGAATATAGGTCTACTTCACAAAGTTAAAAGTAAAATTTTTTAACAAGACAGTTACAGCATAGATAACATTCTGATTTCTCTCCAACTGAATGATTTGTAGGCTTACAAATATCTACTTTAATTTTTCATTTATTTTTACAAGTACATTTGAAAATACTAATTATGTCCAGCTACTATGTGTTTAACTAGCTCCACTACTTATATTAGAGGGAAAAATGGCCTTCTAGTATGTTATAATCTATGCTCTTAATTCCAAATTGGATGTTTATTAGGCACACATTAAAATGCTCAATGTGAGTTCAACTTAACTTTGAGACTGAAACATGTAATTTTCACTATTTATTCACCTGAATTTTGCTGTTAAGCATGCAATTGTAAAAGTCAAGCAGATAATTTTACATTAATAACTGTCTTACACATATATTTAATCTATTGTCTCATATTGGATTTGAAAGAGTAAAAGAGATGTAGTTTTTGTAAACAGGTTTCTCATTGAATTGATAAAATTGTATGAACATAACAAGAGTCAAATACTTGCCTTTCTGTTTAAAATAAATTCACATAAATGGAGTTTATAACACATTTGTATGTGTCATTCTGTTAATTAGAATTCGTCAAAGAAATAATTAAGAAGGAATGGCAAGAATACAAAGAACTATATAAAAAAAAGATCTTCATGACCCAGATAACCATGATGGTGTGACCACTCACCTAGAAACAAACATCTTGGACAGTGAAGCCAGGTGGGCCTTAGGAAGCATGCTATGAACAAAGCTAGTGGAGGTGATGGAATTCCAGTTGAGCTATTTCAAATCCTAAAAGATGATACTGTGAAAGTCCTGAACTCAATATGCCAGCATATTTAGAAGACTCAGCAGGGCCATAGGACTGGAAAAGATCAGTTTTCATTCTGGTCCCAAAGAAAGGCAATGCCAAAGAATGTTCAAAGTACACACAATTACACTCATCTCACATGCTAACAGAGTAATGCTCACAAATCTCCAAGCTAGGCTTCAACAGTACGTGAACTGAGAACTTTCAGATGTTCAAGCTGGATTTAGAAAAGGCAGAGGAACCAGAGATCAAATTGCTAGCATCTCTTGGATCATAGAAAAAGCACAGGAATTCCAGAAAAATATCTACTTCCACTTCATTGACTATGCTAAAGCCTTTGAATGCATGGATCACAACAAACTGTGGAAAATTCTTAAGAATACCAGACCACCTTACCTGTCTCCTGAGAAATCTGTATGCAGATCAAGAAGCAACAGTTAGAACCAGACATGGAACAATGGGCTGGTTCCAGATTGTGAAAGGAGTACATCAAGGCTGTATATTGTCACCTTGCTTATTTGAGCTATATGCAGAGAACATCATGTGGAATGCCAGGCTGGATGAGTCACAAACTGGAATCAAGATTGTCAGGAGAAATATCAGTAAACTCATATATGCAGATGATAGCACCCTTATAGCAGAAAGCAAAGAGGAACTAAAGCGCCTCCAAATGAAAGTGAAAGAGGAAAGTGAAAAAGTTGGCTTAAAACTCAACATTCAGAAAACTCAGATCATGGCATTCAGTCCCATCACTTCTTGGCAAATAGGTGGAGAAACAATGGAAACAGCAACAGACGTTATTTTCTTGGGCTCCAAAACCACTGCAGATGGTGACTGCAGCCATGAAATTAAAAGACATTTTCTCCTTGGAAGAAAAGCTGTGACCAACCTAGGTAGCATATTAAAAGGCAGAGACATTACTTTGCCAACAAAGGTACATCTGGTCAAAGCTATGGTTTTCCCAGTAGTCATGTATGGATGTTAGAACTGGACCATAAAGAAAGCTGAGCACCGAAGAATTGATGCTTTTGAACTGTTGTGTTGGAGAAACTCTTGAGAGTCCCTTGTACACCAAGGAGATTAAACCAACCAATCCTAAAGGAAATCAGTCCTGAATATTCATTGGAAAGGCTGATGTTGAAGCTGAAGCTACAATACTTTGTCCACCTGATGGGAAGAACTGACTCATTTGAAAAGATCCTGATGCTGGGAAAGATTG
Source organism: Cephalophus harveyi (assembly GCA_006410635.1). Classification (NCBI taxonomy): domain Eukaryota; kingdom Metazoa; phylum Chordata; class Mammalia; order Artiodactyla; family Bovidae; genus Cephalophus; species Cephalophus harveyi. The sequence goes on along the minus strand of SJYT01015501.1, from coordinate 60,912 downwards.
AAAGAAGGAGGAGAAGGGGATGACAGAGGATGAGAATACTGTATGGCATCACCGACTCAATGGACATGAGCTTCAGCTACCTCTGACAGTTGGTGATGGACAGGGAAGCCTGGCGTACTGAAATCCATGTGGTCACAAAGAGTCAGACACAACTGAGTGACTAAACTAACTGAACTGAAGTGAATTACCAAGTAAAAAAAAGAAGTAAAATCTCACTATATTTTTTATTATCTTAACATAGCACTACATTTTGGTAGAATAAATATAGCAAAAAAATTCACTTTTTAAATTGTTTATTTAATACTTATTAAAAATAATTTTCACTTTCAGCAGGTTAGCTGTACCTAGTCCAACCTTACCTGAGAACTAAATTCTATACATAACAATATAATAATATTTGTTTGGAGACATCTGAAAACTACTAAGATAGCAAGAATTTGAAGAGGCAAGACATCCTAAAAGGGAAGAATAGTTAGTTTAGTACAATATTTGGAAGCAATTTACTTCTCAAAGAATTTGCTGATTCAAAACTGAAGCCTTGGAAGTGAGGAGAACTCTCTGCATCTGACATGAAGTGTGGAAAGTGAGTATTTGGGTTTAGATCTCAGTATAGAGGTAGGGCTGCACGTTTTCATTTGAGAAACTCAGGGACTAAAGAGGAAAAAAAAGAAAAGAGTAAGTTAGAAATTGATCCTCTTCACAATGACTGAAGCCCAGTTCAGTTTGATCCATGACTACATAAGTGAACATAAATTCTTGTCAGAAATAAAAATTAATCAATTAGGTATTGAGAAAAAATAACACATTGAAAAAAGTTATTCTGTGTCTCAGTTTTTCAGCACACTGTGTGGCATTCAATCAAAACTAACAATGTGTTGTTGTTTTTTTAAAGAAAAAGAATAGATAATGAAATGGATTTACAATCAATGCAAATATTAGAACTCTTGCACTTAGACATTCAAATATTTGTAATTAATATTAAGTACTTCAGTAATGAAATAGAAAGTATATTTAAGGGAAGTTCTAGAAGTGAAAAATAAAATAGTTGAAAATGAGAACTCAATAGATGCTCTAATGTTAGATTATATATCATGAGAGAGAATTGGAAAATAGAAAGTTATCTCACATGGAAATATTCTAATCGG